>OY856412.1:1279064143-1279664143 GCA_963693085.1 Alisma plantago-aquatica | reverse complement strand
AATTAAGGCACAAAACACATATGAAATAGGTCTCTAAATGCGACTCAAAATCATCGCATCAGTGCCCTTCTGTTAGCCATGAACAGAGGACAAAGTGGTGGTCTCCGTAGTCCATTAGAAAGGAGGCAAATCTAGTGTCTTTCGTCGTTGCCAACATAAAGGAGATTCTCGCTTAAAGTAAAAACATGTTTTCTTGTATTGTATTTCCTATATTCTTATCTTGAATAAAGTGATTTCGAGGCCTAGTGGTTGCAAAGCCAACTAGGGGTGGATGTATGATCTTCAATATTTTACACCTGAACCACCTTGATGTGTTGTCATTGAATTTCCTTCTTCTTCCTCCTTTCTTTGGTCAGTTCTTCTTCCTCCTTATTTAATATACGATAATATTTGAAACATGTTTCCTTTAACAATCTTTTGTTGAAAGTGTTTGACGTCTATTGAGGACCCCATTCACCCCATGTCTAGGAATTTTTCACAAATCAAACTTTTATTGATCAATTGAGTCTTATAAATCAGGTTGACTGGTTCTTCCATTATTTTTTCTTCAACCTTGACAAACTCAATATGCCATGGTGTTGATCAGCTTTATAGGTCTAGATCAACTTATCAACGTCACATATAAATGTTGCCTTTTCATCGAACTCTAGAGAAATGTTGTTCAATATCTGACAGGTAGTTTGTCCTTTTTTAGGCTTTTACTTTCGGACCCTTCTCTGCTTGGATATTGGATTATGGCACATATATTGATTTTCTGGTACATGACATTTTTTCCCACCCTTACAAGCTATACACCCGCTAGTGATGTTTATTGAGAAGTGTGTGGGACATTGTAATTGTTGTATATTGATATGTATACCCCTGTCCTATATATAGGAGAGGAGACAATTACAAGGAAGTGGACTAAACCCTATTGGGCAACGGCAAATAGGCCCATGTACATAATAGACTAATTTACCTATTAGCTAAATAGGCTAATACTTTGTAACACTCCCCCTCAAGCTGGAGCATGGGTGAACACATGTCCAAGCTTGGAGTTACATGAATCGATTAAACAATAAAAGATAGAAATGATAAATGAAAAATGGAAATGTCACTACCCATACAAAAATTGTTACCCCCCCTTAAGCATTACTCCCTAACTAAATATATGATGACGTCTCTTTGAGATGTTTTCTGCAGGCTGGAAATGCTCGATCTTTGCAGAAAGGTCTTTTGAAGTGCATCTGGAATGAAGAACATCTAATATATGGAATCTAAATGCCACAATAGAATCTCGCTACAATAAAACTGGACCAGACAATCAGAAGTACCACGGCTACACCATCTTCATTTAAGACAAATGTGTGAGTGGTATAAGCACACAATCAACACATCCCACATACATAACACGATACGAATGCGGAGGCACAATGTCGATGTAGTAGTAGCGGTGTTATCAAATCATCTGAGAAGTGTAGCCAACTGGAATTAGCACAAAAGACTATAGACGTGCATAACCTGGCATGAACACGAGCTGAACGAGGTGTTGGCGGCTGGCATACTGGTTCCATAGGTCTGGCTCATGAACCTTGGGGGCTTGATAGGAATGAAAGCACCATCAAGGCAAAGCCCAAGAAAATCAACAGAAGATGCAACTTTTACAAGACGTAACGGAAGTAGCTCAGTAAAGATAAATCTGGATGAATCCTTGCAGATACTGAATGCATAGGTTGGAAAATGACGAGCTTTGGAGAAATTTGATGAAGAAGTAACCATTTGTCATGGGAATGCAACAAGAATGGTCAATTGGAACGTCATGAACACCAAAAGGAACTAGAGGCCGAAATTTGCAGCAACAACTCTTGTCCTGATGTACATAATGCGGTACAAACACGAAAGGCTTGGTGTCAATGCTACAACTGTGAGATCCTTCAGTGCTGTTTAAAAGCGGTGGCTAAATGGAATTAGCACATATAGCCAACCCACATTTAAAGTGATGCTAAGTGGGAATGACGTGCCACGTAAAATCAGACGAGCAGATGTCCTGAAGAATACGAAGCTCCATGGAGATAGTTTGGAGTAAATCACACTCATCTCTTTATCTCTCTCCTCATATGTTCTCTCTCATGTTCACCTCATACCCTCCTTTCTCTCTTACTCTCCCTCTCCTCTATATCCCCCCTCACCAAATATGACGAGAGTGAATAGATGGTGTGGAAAAGGGACATGTCCCCCCGCACAAAAAGATGCACACATGATGGGTGGGAGGGTGGGAAAGAAAAAATGTAAAATAGAAATAATACTGAAATGAAAAATCGGTAGAAAGAGGAGCACTACCTGAATGGAACTCGGTAGAAAAGGAGTGGGATTACCAGAATGGATCTCGGTAGTAAAATCGTTAACCTGAGACAATATGCAAAATAACCTTTTATAAGATCCGGGCAGAGAAATTAAATGGATCTTTTCTTGACCCAATTTTTTGGGGTTAGGTTAAAAAAATAATAGGATCCAATATCATTAGGTATTGGAGAAGAGATAGATCTTTGGAGGACGTCATTAACTAGTATTTGAAACAGGTGTCTGCAACACACCGTGTAGGGTGTGGGCACGCTGTGTAGATAGTCGGGGGTGAGAGGCAGACTCCTGATGACACGTGGTGTGAGGTTACTGACACGCCGTCTAGCTCCTCCCCTAGAAAATGACCGACTCCTTGCAACATGTTGTGTAGGGATCCTACACGCCATGTAGGATGTCAGAGGCGTAAACCAGATCTTTGCCGACACGCTGTGCTGGTTGTCCAACACACCGTGTCACTTGCGATCTGGACGAACTCTTGCGCCGCTGAGTGAATTTTGGAAGCCCTGTTGGTTGGCCAACACGCCGTATAGGATGCCGCTGAAGCATAATCTGACGGGAATTAGCGCCCTCAAGAAGACAATGAACCCTGGGAATTAGCACCATGGGTCGATGGAAATTAGCGCCGTCTTTTGGACTCTTGTAGATCATGTGAACATGAAAAGTGGTGGATACTAGAGATGATTGTTGGAGCAGAAGGCAGTTGTGCGTTGGCGTGGCTGCTTTAATGGTGGCGGCTATGTACGGAGCTGCGCGATGAACAAATCTTCTCTGAGGAGAACTTGGGGAAAGTGACGACTTGATGATAACGGCCATGAGGGAGACTTCATGGCTACGTTTACGGATCGAAAAGCATAAATGGCCAGGAAGGATGGCGTCGACATGTAGGTGAGGATTGAATCTTTAAGAAAGTAAGAAAGCAACTATGGAGGCCGGTACCTAGTGGGGCGGTCGGCCTAAGCCATGGAGACAACGACTGCCCGTAGGCGGTGCTCTCTCTGTTGCTCTCTCTAAGAGAGAGAGACGACGACTAGGGCGGTGGCGAATGTAGAGAGGAGAGGGAAACGAAGGTGGCGGCCAGGGTTAGGTCCCTAAGGCACGCTCTGATATCATGTTGACAAGTGTGTGGGACACTGTAATAGTTGTATATTGATATGTACACCCCTGTCCTATATATAGGAGAGGAGGCAATTACAAGGAAGTGGACTAAACCCTAATGGGCCAAGGCAAACATGCCCATGCACATAATAGACTAATTAACCTATTAACTAAATAGGCTAATACTTTCTAACAATGTTGATTGATTATTCTAATTCTATTTCCAGTTTTTAAGAATCGAGCTGAACTGACCGGTTGAACCGGGAACAAGTCGCTGGAACGGTTCAGTTCACCGACAAACCCAGAATGACTTCAAATCGGACAAAACCAATTAGAAAACTGGTTGAACCTGGTTCAAGTTTTCTCCAACCGGTTTCTCCAACCGGTAGGTTCTTGGCCATGTGTATACCTTGACCCCCAGACCCAATTTTATGTTTATTCCCTTGGTCCTTCCATGTTCTCACCCCCTTTTCTCTTTCAATATAATTTGACATAGGAAATGTAGAGTTCGATTGTATTATTGTTGTTTTCTATGCTATATTCTGATATTCTCTTTGATATTTTTACTTTTTCTTGATTTTTCATATATTATAATTTTAAAAATAATAAATTATAACGTCATAGTGATGTCATCGACTCACCGGTCTGTCCACTGGTTGAATCAGTGAACTTAGAACCGGAAACCTCATCGATTCGGTTCTGGCAACCTGGTCTATTCCCCAATCTTCTTTAAATATTCTAGATGTTAGTAAGTTGACCAAATCCTCAAACAGCACTTTAAGTTTTCCATAATCCTTCACTGTACATGATATTTGGACGAGGTAGACGGTTGGTGGGGGTTTCGAGGTAAAAAGGTGTGAACTACTCGCAAACCAAACGCGGACACAACTGCTGTTGTTGCACTTTTGTCCTCTTCACCGTCCATCTCATTGTACTAGTGGCACTCTCTCTTGAGTCGATCTTCAGTTAATAAGTTGTGGGCCTTCTTTTCTAGTTTGTCAGTGGAGTCTCTTTAGCGTCAGCTGTGTCAATTTGTGCGTCGTTCTTTGTTCCTTAGCAAGTCCGCAGTTTGAGTCTGATGTGTTTGAGTTAGTGCATAATGATATTTGAGGTCTGTATAGGGTTTCTACCCATAATTAGAGTAGTATTTTATCACTTTTCTTGATGGTTGGTCATGTACTAGTTGGGTATTGTAAAGTATTGCTCGAAGGTCCTTGATTTTCAAATTGTTTCTTATCAATGCAGAAACCTCTTCACCTAGCCTCTCTAGGGCTAGAGAGTTTCAGGAGTTGCGCAGCAAGTTGGACATGCTTGGTGGATATGCTCCAACTTTATTTGGTCATCAATAATACCTAATTAGTAATAGGTTTTGTATTATCTGATCACTCAGTTTTGGCACTCTCTCATGGGTCAGGGTTAACATGCTTCGCTACTCTGTAATAGCGAGCAGCCCTTTTCAATGAATAACTTTTACTGCTCCACAGTTAAGAATCTAAGGCATTAATAAAAACAACTGCCAGAGAAAGGTATGTCAAAGGCTCAGATTTTGAGCTTCCTTGTCTGACTACCGAATATTTTGCTTTCAAGGCGGGATCTTTAGATGCAATTCTATAGCTTTCAGTTAGATCCAAAATGATTTATTAATAATATACTACTACTAGTACCTCTTTTCTAATGTTGAATTCTTCATTTTAAGATTATATACCCTTCATGGAAAACATTCTTGTGGCTGATTACTTTCTAGCAGTGACCAACCTCTTGTGTTTACAATTTTGCAGTACTATTTTTTGCAATCTCTGCCATTTTTGAGCTGGTATGCGTACTTCTCTATGCATTTGTCTTCCCGAAGCTTCCAGTAGTTAGATACTATCGTTCTAAGGCAGCTACTGAAGGGTCTAAAACAGTCCGTGCTGATCTTATTGCTGGTGGTATTCAAGATTGCCCGAGTTTGGAGGTTTATTACTGATACTTGCAAATTTAAATGATTGAACTCCGCCTTTCATTGAAAATAAATATATATTGCAGGTTGAAGTAGACGTCAGATCTCAGGAACATCTAAGCCATAAGGAACTGTTTCTGCAGAACATTGACTATGCTATTGGTATATATATGACCTATATGGTCACTTTATCCATTTTCCCGGGCTTCTTATCTGAAGACATTGGATCACACAGCTTGGGTTCATGGTAAAAGTTACTGTCTTCGACCTCTGTTTACCTAATCAAAATCTTATATAATTGATGTACGCATAAATAAAATTTATTTCCTGTATAAGAAATGACAGACTGTATAGATTAACACTTCAACCTATAGGAGCATGCCATTTACATTTTCTTCATATTCTACCCCTCAAGGTATACTCTTCTAGACCTCCAGATGACAGCTAGTCATTTCTCCCTGCAGGTCTTTCAACTAAAACACATCTCAACCTAGGCTATATTTTTTATCCTATCCTGCCGAGCATTTAGGGTGCAGTCACATTAGCTATATTACAACATTACAAAACATTTTTTTTTTTTTTGCTTTAGTTTGGCCGCCACCTACCGATTTGGCTATGTATAATTTGAGGCATGGCTAGTACGCATGAAAGTCATAACACGATATATTAAAAGAAGTGTTTAAGACGCAAAAAAATAATATTAAGTCAACTTTAGATTTAGTGAAATTGTAACATACTGAAATGGCAGAAACTTATCACAAGTGGTTTATGTTCTTCAAAACTTGGGTGCAAAGTCAGAATGGACTTGACTGCAAGGCCACCACTCGAACAGGGACAAAAGTCGGCTTCAGTGATTCGATGGTGCCGAGTGGAAGGGTGGCCAGTCAACTGATGAAATTACTTGGCCCCCTAATCCTGGATTATTGGTGGACATTCCATTTCATTATCTCTCCGTGAAAGGAACTGAAAATCAGTTTCGAGACGTGTTTTCCAGGCATGAATACATTTCAAGCTCACATAATGCCTCATCTGAATGGTTTGTCTCTTACCAATTCTTATTTGCCCCAAAGATAGTTGGGTCCTGAGATTAGCAGCTGTACTCCTCAACTGGCTGCCCAGGGGTTGAATCCTTGCATAAATAAACTATCATGCTGGAAGTTATTAAACCCTATTGGGAAAAAATGCAATGGTTTAAACTAGAATAGTGACACTTCCAGTAACGTGAGTCCTTAAGAATAATCAACAATATCTTTGTTTACTTCCGACCAATTCTGAAAACCTTAGAATTTGAAGCGGTAGATATTCCCACGTGGGAAATAAATTTGATGTAAAATGGAGTATTTGATGAAAGGGATGAGAACATCCTTGGGGTTTGCACACGTGGATAAGAAGCCTTCATCATATCACACTTGTAATTATATATAGATCTTAATCCACATTCATTTCTTGAAACGTTATTCTAGTACCTATTGGCAAAGTTGTGGCTCATTTATTTTCTGCGCGATAATCACCAGTGACAGATTGGGGATTAGACAAATTTCAGATGGCCTGTAAAAGTCAAATTTTGGGGAAAAAATTGTCAAACTTTGATTAACTATCTGGAAAAGAACATGATAATAAGTCTGCCACACATGCGCATGCAAATGCACAGACAAAGAAAAAGATATCTCTATTTAAACTTAAAGAATGGCTTCCCTCCTAAAAAGTTTTATAACAATAATTTGTGAAAATTTGGGGAACTTGTAAAATTTGCAAAAAAGATGGAAAGATATGATTGGGCGTATTATTCACTTTAATAATTTGGCTGACCAAGTAGTCTGAATTCTTCCACGAGTTTTCCTATTTTTCACGTATGTTTGTTTGGTTAGGTTCTAATGTTGCTGGTCCGTATTAGTCCATTAAGAAGACGCAAATCTGATGCTGTGCACTAATATATTCCATTTCAGGTATGCACTTGTTCTGATAGCTATGTATAATGCATGGGACCTTGTTGGAAGATACGCGCCTCTAATAGAATGCCTGAAAATCACATCACGAAGTGGCTTAATGGTCTCAGTCTTTTCACGTCTATTATTCGTCCCCGCCTTCTACTTCACAGCGAAGTATGGGAGTCAAGGCTGGATGATCATGCTGACATCACTACTGGGAATAACCAATGGTCATCTGACTGTATGCATTCTAACTGCGGCGCCTAAGGGATACACGGTAGTGATTTTATGGAACTATGCTCTTTTCTTCACAACTACTAAACTCTGATATGCTGATCGATGGTAATGTAATTTTGTATTGGCGTACAGGGACCGGAGCAGAATGCGTTGGGAAATCTGCTAGTGGTATTTCTTATTGCGGGGATATTTTCGGGTGTTGTCCTAGATTGGCTTTGGCTTATTGGGAAAGGATGGTGAAGCACAATCTGTGTACGTGTTATATTAGGTGGAGATCATTTGCAATGGAGCGGACGGTTCTCTGATGCAGAAGTGTACAATGTAAAGCCCTACGATTACAAAATTGTGCTGTCCAATAACCAAATAGAATCAACAACTCAACATGGGCGGACTCAATGATAACAAGACAAGCACCAAGGGAAAAAGAAAAGATTCCGTGTCTGTATGCGTTGTTCAATTATAATGGATGAATGGACTCCAAAAGTATGGCAACTAGTCCGTGTAGGATGTTTCTCGATTTATTTTTGTGGTTCTTACTGCCAATATCTTAGCACTAGGATCATAAGCCTGAGATGTAAAGCAAAAGACCCCGGAAAACTTATGGCCAGTCATGTGTAAATCCAAGTACATTCGATGAAAAATTAGAACCTCAACTGAAGGTACACGGATTGTTAAGTAATAAAGGGGGTAGATGCTGATATCATTTGCCGATTGCATATAAACTGCAAAATCGTTAAAATGGGTGAAGCTAGAAGATAAGCTTGTAGTAGATAAAATCAAGCGAGAACACTTGGGCTTTAGAATGATATTTTATCTTTTGAGCATTCTGTTGA
Organism: Alisma plantago-aquatica; assembly: GCA_963693085.1. Classification (NCBI taxonomy): domain Eukaryota; kingdom Viridiplantae; phylum Streptophyta; class Magnoliopsida; order Alismatales; family Alismataceae; genus Alisma; species Alisma plantago-aquatica. The sequence goes on along the minus strand of OY856412.1, from coordinate 1,279,655,771 downwards.
AATAGGTGCCGTTCAATATGGTAAAATGTCCTTGTAAGCGGACATGGGGTACTGGCTTGTATTAACACTATTTCCTCAAAGAGTAATAGGCGAGCCTTGATATAATGGAAGATGGTGTTGGAAGTGTTTCCTCAAGTTTGGTAAAAACTAGATGTATAGTAGTATGAGAGTTACCCTTCTGGACTGCGAGATGGACTAATGCTACTTAATGAGCCAAATAAAAGTGGATGTTATTTTGGATCCCGATCTTAAGATCAAAGATCTCTTAGATCACGAAGGGGGGTGGGTAGTGAATATAATCGAGAAGCTTGTTGAACAAGAAGGATTGAGGATGATTGAATATACCAAGGTTAAGAGAAAATGCAAGAAGAGACTCCAATCTGGCACCCTGCGGAGGGTAAAGCCTTCACAGTCCGCTCCGCTCATAAGATCTGAAGGACAAGCGACTTGAGTTACCATGGTGTTTTACATAGATGGTTGTGGAAGAGCCTGCTTCCCACTAAGATCTCCACCTTTGGATGGAAACTCTGGGCTAGTACGATCCCCACAGACTCTAGGATTAAAGCTTGTAAAATACACATGGCATCTTGTCATGAATGCTACAAGACAAAGGAAGAAGAATTCATGGATCCTCTGTTCCTCATTAGAGAAACAACTGTACCAATATGGACTAGTCTTGAGCAGTGCCTTGATTGTACAAGCTTCATGACCTTTAGGTTCGTTAGGAATACTTTTAGGAGTGTATGGGTGAGAGCTAGTGGTAGAAGTTGGCCTAGATTTACGAGAGGCCTTCTTCCCCTTATTGTCCTTTGGAGCATCTTGAGTGAGCATTGTGCGAGTAGGTTTGATAATATGAAGATAAACATAGCAAAAATATGGAACCAAGCCAAGAGTATATTTAGATTAGCCATGCAACAAACTTCATTCATAATTTTTTTGGGCCTGATCAAGCCAGAGTCCTAGTGGAAAGAGAGAGGCTTTATGGATAAGATTATGCTAGACAAATTCATATACAAGGAGATAATATGGGGCAAACCAGTGGCATGACAACTAAAATTGAATAGGAGCCTTAGGCTGGAGAACATACAAACAAGGTCTGAGAGGAGTGGCCAATGGTGGCATCTTGTAGAACCATGAGGGACTTGTGGTGGGGGGGGTTGTTGTTGTGGGACCATCACTTGTCAAGTGGCAACCTATATGGTGGCTTGGCTGCCTTAGAAACAATTTCAGAGATTGTGAGGAACCACAATGGTGATAAGGTGATTTTAATAGAAGTAGATAACCTAAGGTTGGAAAGGATAATACATGGGAAATACCCACCCTTGAGACTCAAACAGGTTACATGATCATAAATCTTTTGCATGATAGGACTAGTTTTTGCATGTTTGTGCATAGAGAGGCCAACAAGATGGCATCCATGCTTACTGAATATGGTGTTAGCTTTCTTGAGGTTTACACGTTCTACCTGCTGGCGGAGATGCTACCGCTAGCCAGAGGGGTAGAATCCTGGGGCATGATATACCTTAGGACATGGGCGTAACTGGGGGGGGGGTGTCAGGGCTCTAGCCGCCCCCACCTAAAAAAACCTAAATATACATGTTTATATCTTGAAATAAATGTGAGTTTATAAATATATATGTGCTCACCCATGAGTCAACCAGTTGGAATTGTAGCAATCTATCATCGAATCACAAGATTTAGAACGACATAACATAGCAAACTATCACTGTGCAATTCTGGCCCATTGGTACTAGTTTCTTACCATTGTATTGTGTTTCAAGATTCCAATCCCACCATGAGTTTTTTTAATGTTATTTAAAAAAATAGTAATGACTAATCTAATTCAACCCCCCCTATAATAAATTTTTGGTTTTGCCACTGCCTTAGGATGATGAGAGTGTCATCTGGCCATCGGTGAGGTGCATGTTTGTTGTGAATAGTGATATGTGATGCTTGACAATATTTTAGTAGTAGTTTAGTGACATGATAGGTTAGACGGGGATGGTGGTCGATCCATATTTGTAACGTTCAAAACCCCAAAGTTTAGTTGGGCTGATTGTTGGGTTTACATTTTATAGAGTCTGGATCCTTAATATTGTATGCCTCCCTTTTTTATTGTTGTCAACTGAGGATCAGAATGAATAGAATTCCTCCACATTTATGTACAAAAATACCCTTCAATAGTACAACCAATCAATATATGAACTACAAACAACACGAGGTAATGCCTATTGAGGTGGATGGAGTGTGAGTTTGACAAAGCATCTTAGAGCAATCAAAGCTGCCTGTGAGCAACCACCACTACCAGGTCATCCAAACATACATTACCGAACGCTGCATGTGTGTCGTTGAGGGTGGTCAACTAATGATCCAAGACTCTTTTTCACATCTAGACACATAACTAAAGTAATATTACTGCCGAGGCGCACCAAGAACCGGTGGCGGATTGAAAACTGTAAGGCTTGCGACAACAAAGGGTGATATTTTAAGATGACAACGCTTGTCTCTATTTGTAACATTAACTATTAAGTCTAGAGCATATCATGATATAAACAAACAATGGCAAGGAGCCCACGTAGCTAATTTGGAGGTCTTATGTTCAACTCTTGCTGAACATTAATTTATATGAGATTTTTTATTAGCATCACGATTTGTGGCACTAGTGCATTGCACTAGCCCTTTACTTGATGTTCCAAAGTTGATAACATTTTTTGTTATCATGATACAACCATCCTTTCCTATCATGCAAACATGTTCGCTAAGAAATTTTAAGTTCATCAAGAGCCGATTCAAATGATACTGTAACATCCCTGACCTGGGTTATTCTTTAACCCTAGGTGTTTTGATTAAGAAATATGATTATATGCTTAATCTCATCTTGTGAAAAGTAATTAAGGCTCAAAAGGAACCTATGTTTCAATTTTGGTCCTGTTTGAACAATGTTGAAGCAATGTTTGCTTATTTTGGACTAAAGTGCAAATCACCCAAGTTGAGGGGTTAAATTGCAAATGTTGCATGATAAGATGTTCCTCTGATGTTGATACATCATAAGAATGAATATGATGTAGTGGTATGGTTTCCACAAGCTTGGACACCAAGATTAAGCTTGTAAAGCAATCCTTGTGCATTAAAACCTAGTTTTGGTGTAATGTGCAATTTACCCAAAATCTAGGGTTCAATATGCAAATTACCACTTCAATATGGTACTTAATGTTTCTTGGCATCATGTAGAGCAAATAAAATGAGAGGGGTGCTTCATTTGAATTAAGTTGGAGGAGAGAGAATCTTGATATTAAAATAATCAAGAATAATGCTTAATTGAAACCCTAATTCGATTTAGGGCAAAAATGAATAAAAATTATTTGAAGGGATTTCAACCAAAATGTTTTGGGTTGATTTTGAATAAGGATGGACGTTCCTTTGCCAAGATAAGGAACGAAAATATCCTAAGTAGGTGAAATTCCACTCACCATTATTATAAGGAAAAGAAAACCCACTCACATATGGATATTAATATAATAAGCATTAAGGTGCTTAATTTGATTTTCTTTAAATCATGGATAATGGAGAGGAATAAGAGGCAATGAAGATAGCCTCGTCCTTAAGGATTTTGAGGAGAATTTGAGGGGGAAGAGGCGGCACCCATTTTGGAATTAAATGCATTTTAATAATGCATTTTCTCTTTCATTGAATTTTTATAAAAAGACCTTTTCCTAGCCAAATGAAAGGCTATTTCGACCCCACTTCTTCTCTTAGCTTGGAAACCGACCAAGGAAGCTAGGGAGGACCAGGAGGACGAACCCCAACCTGTGGGTAAGCTCTTGACCTTCGTTCTCCTTGATTTCATGGTGGAAATCGAAAATAAATGATGGATTCCTTCTTATTTCGATCTCCTCTTCAACCCTAGCCAACTTTTGCAATCAAAAGCTTGAGGACGAGCCTAGGGGGAGTTGCAAGAGCTTCATCCACCATTAATGGCGTGAGCTTGGAGCTTTGGAGCTCAATTGGAGGTGGGTTTTATAATTCAAACCCTTAAACATTGCTATTGCATCAATTCTCTATGCTTTGTTGATTGATTTCTTCAATTTGATACACTCTTGTTTCTTTGCTGCAATTTCCATAAAGAACGGTTTCTGTTCTTGGTTTTTCGAAGGAAGGGGATGATGACATCATCCTAGATGCTTATCCAAAGAAAATTACCAAGCCAAATGGTTTTGATAGCTATTCCAAATCGTTTTAATTTGATTGGCTATGCAGTTTCAGCAAACCGTTTAAGGGCAAACGGTTTGAAACCGTTTGGGAGCAAACGGTTTCAAGACCGTTTGATATGGTTGACCAAGCATTGACCGTTTGGGAACTTTGTTCCTAATTATGTAGGCTGATAACCCTCCAAATTTGAGGTATTAACTCCAAAGGAATCGAGAGTTGAAGGCCAATCAATTAGGCAATCAGATTGAATTATGTGCTGATTTTCAACCTGATTAACTTGACCTGGTTGAGAAAACGGTTTCAAGACCGTTTGAGATGGTTGACCAAGCGTTGACCGTTTGGGATTCCTGTTCATAATTATGTTTATTAATAACCCTCCGAATTTGAGGGATTAACTCCAAAATAATCGTGAGTTAAAGCCTAATCAATTAGGGAAACCTAATTGGATTAAGTACTGATTTTCAATCTGATTTAATTGAACTTTTTGGGAAAACGGTCTCAAGACCGTTTGAGTGCGTTGACCAAGCGTTGACCGTTTGGTATTACTGTTCCTAATGATGTGATCTAATGACTCACCGAATTTGAGGGATTAACTCCCAAGGAATCATGAGTTGAAGGCTATTCAATTAGGCAAACCCTAATTGAAAACAGTGCTGAAATTCCAATGAGTTAAGTTGAGATTTTGGGTTGATTAGCCCATACGGTTTCAAGACCATTTGGGGATCACCCAAACGGTCTCAAGACCGTTTGGGGATCACCCTAAGACCGTTTGGAGGTCTGGGGTCAAGTATAGTTGACCAATTGAAGGTCCAAAGGTACTAATCATATTGAAATGTAGTGCTGATCTGTTGATCAACTCGATAGACCAATCCATGATGATTTTTCACTAGAATCCAAAGGTTGGATGGGCCAAACGGTCTCAAGACCGTTTGGTGGTCACCCAAGACCGTTTGGAGGTCTAGGGTTGAGTATGGTTAGGTGTTTGAAGGTCTAAAGGTACCAAGCTGTTATACAATGCAATGCTGATTTGGTGATCAATCCAATGATCCAAACCTTAATTGGATGGCTTGGATTTGAGTGATATGATGGGCAAACGGTCTAAAGACCGTTTGGAGGTCATCCAAACGACCTCAAGACCGTTTGGGGTCAGGTCATACCCAATTTGGATAATGGTTCAATAGTTTCAAAGTAACCAATCTTGCATTGATGAGTGTTGTTGGATCTTCAATTCCAAACCCTAATTCAATTGAATCAAGCTCTAATTGATGACCAATTGAGGGTCAATTGAGGGTAAAATTAGTTTAAGGTTGACCTATTAAACTCAATTGAAGTATGAGCATAGGTCCAATTGATGATTGGTTCCATGAATTCAATGGTTGAAGGTCCAATGCAATCAATTGAAACACAATTAGTAGCATGATTGATGATCAACTTCAAAGCTCTAATTGGTGTTTATAAACCCTAATCCCATTGAGATCAGACCATAATTGAAGTCCCAATTGAGGGGAGAGCCATGATTCAAATGATGATTGAGTTGATGATCCAATTGGTTGAAGTTCCATTGGTTAGAATTGAGTGTGGTTCAATTTGGTTAATTCAATTGGATACCTCATGTTATTGAAGGTCTAATTGATCAAACCTTTTTGAAAACCTAATGTGATTAGGTGGGAGATACCTTTAATGGTACTAGTCATTAATGCATAACAAATGCATGGACCCAATACATGATGTAAACCCTAATTGAGGCTGATTCAATGTATAACCTTAATAAGAGGTTGTCTACATGTGAAATCACTAATTAGGATGTTAGTAAACCCTAGTTGAGGGTGTATCCTTGTGAAACCCTAGTGGAGGGTGTATCATTGTGAACCCTGGTTGAGGGTGTAACCTTGTGAAACCCTAGTGGAGGGTGTATCATTGTGAACCCTGGTTGAGGGTGTATCCTTGTGAAACCCTAGTTGAGGGTGTATCATTGCGATTGTTTATAGGCAACTTTATAATAAAGTTATGCCTTAAACTAAGATAAGTCCATATCATGTGAGATAGCTGGACAATTCTAATGTGTGGCCTATGCATTATATGCTAAGGGTGAGTATTCTATGATGGAATGTATTAAGAGGGGAAATACCTTAATACAAGATAAAGTTGGTTAACTCAAGAGGGTCTGAATTAATGAGAAATGGGAAACCCTAACCCTGGTAAGGGAATAGTGGTGTTACCCTTGAATAATGATGTTATATATTGTTTTGCATGGTGCTGATATGAAATTGATGTATTATCATCTGTACTAACCATGCATGTATGATGTGATGATGAACATAGCCAGGTAAGAGCTATGACATTTTATGTATTGACATTGTTTATTGGGCCTTATGTGCCATGCTATACCTTATTGCCTAGTATGAGGTAATAAGAGAAGTAATGGGCCTTAAGTGCCATGAGAAGATGTTTATGTAATAAGCATCATATTTACCTTGGCCAGGTGACCTGAAGGTGATAATTACCTGAAAAAGTGGTAATAATGCTCAATGATGAGCTAAGGGTTTGAATACCCAGAACCATATGATTATTGCATTGAGTTGCAAAGGAATGAAAATTCCCAGTATTGAAATGACGGACTGAGATCCCCATGTCTTATAAAGACTGAAAAGTGATTAATGGAAATAGTACATGTTTTCTTTATAGCATTTGTCTTATTAAGTTATGTTTGGAAACTTGGCTGATGCTAAAAGAATATGATAATGTATTTAATTAATCAAGTGATACCATATAATGTAGTTGCCCTGATCACAGATCCATCAGCATCAGAATTAGCTGAATGGTGAAACGAGTTTACTCGGAACGCATATTTTTGAATATGTGGGGGTAATTGGGCAATTATATCCTTATGCCCCATAGGCATTGCTACGGGCTATGTCCTATGAACGGGATTGGTTACGAACCATACCCCAATAAGAGCATGGCTACGGGCCACGACTCCACAAAATAATACCGGGCATTGGCTACGGTCCATATCCTGAAGAGAGTATATGCTATGGGCTATAACTCTAATAGCGATGTTGCCAGTATACCCTGGAAAGCTATCTAGAAGAGACACAAGATGTCCTGCATGTTATCTCGTACTGACCGAGATAGTTGAGGTCATGGGAATCCGGCTCTTCCATTGACCTATGTGTGGTACCGATGCTTTACGTAATCGTGGTCGGTTGGAGTATGAGCGGTATACCTCATCTCCTCAGGGCATAAGTGTGATTGTAAAATGTAATCAGCCGTATAGCATGTTTGCTTAAGGATTGAATACGGAGATTCATTGGCTGATGTTGCATTTCTTTGTGCATTCCTTAGTAGATAAATGTTAATTATGTTTCTTTATATTCTCTGCAAAATAGACATATGAATTACTTATCTACCATGGGTAGATGCAATGACCTCCTTGAGAATGGAGATTATCTTATTCTGTTCTATGATGAATAATTCTACCTGATAATGTAAAAGTAACCCCTACTCAGTTTTAATTTGATAAACTGCAATAATAATGTTTTTGGCGGAGAGTTATATCTCTCGCTGGGGCAATTTTCAATTGTCTCACCCCCGTGGGAAAACATTTTTAGGTATGCATGGAAGGCAAGGCAGGAAATCCCTAGAACAGAGATGAGTAGAAGCAACAGCAACAACAAGGACAACAATGAGATCTCAGGTGGAGATATTGCCTGTCAAGTCATATATATAGTAGTCCTATGTGTCGTCTCTGTACTCTCAGGTCCTCGGAGTTTTAAATGATTCAATCGGAGTTTTGGCTTAATGCCTCAAAGTTTTATACTGCCTGTGTATATTTGTTAACATGGCAGTCAATGTTGTAATCCTTAAAAAGGAATTGTACAGGCTGTGTACTTGTGATCCAGGATGAAATGGAAACACTTTGGTTCTTGGTTAAAGAGTTTTCCTATGAATGGATCTCTTTGCAAATGGTTTTAATTTTTAGTGATTTTCAGTAATTACGCTGCAAATAATTCGCTTCCGCATTAGTTAATCATGTTTTCGCGAGACTGTCGTTTCAATTTAGTGGCATCAGATCTCTAGGTTCGCTGAGTCTACAGAGACATAGGACTAAGTTGTTGAGTCTGTGTTAGTGTCCTCCAGTATACCCTATAATGATTTCTGCTTGTGCAGAGAAAGGGTAAAGTTTAAAATGACTGGAGAGCACAAGGAACACATTGCTAAGGGCAATGTTGTTGCACCAAGAAGAGGTGCAAGGGATCATGCAAGAATAGAATGAGTGCCTGAGAATCCCCATTAAGACCTGATCAGGATAGAGAATCCTATGATCATGCTCTTGTTGGGTAGATTAGGGCAACAGTAATGCACATGCGTGGATTGGATGCTAGGATTATAACCTAGGTAATCAGTCCTTAATACAGAAAGCTTGATCTTAAAATGAGTTCCTAAATGACTTAGTCATGTTGGAACAAGGGAAAATATGGAAAAGATTAACTTATGGCAAGAAAGTGGACTCTGCCATGAGTTCAGACAGATAATAAATCTGTGATGGTAGTGCCCAAGAAGGGGCAATAAGCTGAGAAGTAGGGAATGGTCTCTATAATTCTAGAGACATTTGCCTAATGGTTTAAAAAAAAGCCAAGTTTTTGGTACTAATAGTGCAATAAATGCCTAGTGTACCAGGGAAGTAGCCACTAAGTAAGTGCAAAGGTCTTAACCTTTCACCTGTAAGATTCTATGGCTTAGTTTTTGCTTCAGTAATAAGACTAGTAAGACCATGATATGAGTACAAGGTATGTTATAAATGTGTACATGTTGAGTACACTAAACCCTTTTTGTTATAAAAAAAGAAGATTGTTGATTTTGTTTTCCCTATTGGTTGCTATATAGGGAAGAAATGATGAGAACTAGAATTTGAATTCTATTCAATATTCTTTTAAATACTCTATATTGATCTTACCTCTATGAAAGAGGAAGAGGTATAGAAGAGATGCCTGGATAAAATCCAAGAATGTTAAATCTTATGTTATGATAATATGAAAAGCAAGAAATATGATAGCATGTAAGTGCATACTACTTGATCTCAGTACTTGTAAACCCTGATCCGGTGTACAACTATTGATGATAAAGTGAGTATGGAAACTCTTAGATTGATATATTTTTGATTGCCCTGATCAAGCAATCATTCTGATACAATCTAAAGAGTATCATGAAATTGGAAATATGATATGGATAAATGTATCATATCTTAAGAACAAGAAAGAAGGATCTGATAGGAATTCAGATCAGTATGTGTATATGAGGAAGTAAAAGTATGACCCTCATATGATGAGAAAGAGAACAAGGGAGGTGATCCCTATTCTATAAAGTTGTAAATATGATAAAAGAAAGATGAGAATATAATGTGTTTTCAACACATGCGACTGATACCAAGGTAAGAGATTCTGGTATCTGAGAATTATCAGATGGTTTAGATTGGCTACCTGGAATGGTCAACTATGAAATCAGTCTGATTATATAAAATGATATGAACATCATATGTTAGGGGTTTATGCTTTGCATAAACATAACAACTAAATATGTCTTTAAGATACGTTCTCATTTGACTCTATGAGAATATTGTGTGAAGGAACTTTGTGCTGATCAAAGTTCTATGATGTCTACATAACAATGAGGTGTTATGAAGAGACATGATGATATGATGAATGAATAATATATGTTCCCTTTATCAGGGATTTCGAGGACGAAATCTTTGTTAGGGGTTTATAATTTGTAACATCCCTGACCTGGGTTATTCTTTAACCCTAGGTGTTTTGATTAAGAAATATGATTATATGCTTAATCTCATCTTGTGAAAAGTAATTAAGGCTCAAAAGGAACCTATGTTTCAATTTTGGTCCTATTTGAACAATGTTGAAGCAATGTTTGCTTATTTTGGACTAAAGTGCAAATTACCCAAGTTGAGGGGTTAAATTACAAATGTTGCATGATAAGATGTTCCTCTGATGTTGAGACATCATAAGAATGAATATGATGTAGTGGTATGGTTTCCACAAGCTTGGACACCAAGATTAAGCTTGTAAAGCAATCCTTGTGCATTAAAACCTAGTTTTGGTGTAATGTGCAATTTACCCAAAATCTAGGGTTCAATATGCAAATTACCACTTCAATATGGTCCTTAATGTTTCTTGGCATCATGTAGAGCAAATAAAATGAGAGGGGTGCTTCATTTGAATTAAGTTGGAGGAGAGAGAATCTTGATATTAAAATAATCAAGAATAATGCTTAATTGAAACCCTAATTCGATTTAGGGCAAAAATGAATAAAAATAATTGAAGGGATTTCAATCAAAATGTTTTGGGTTTATTTTGAATAAGGATGGACGTTCCTTTGCCAAGATAAGGAACGAAAATATCCTAAGTAGGTGAAATTCCACTCACCATTATTATAAGGAAAAGAAAACCCACTCACATATGGATATTAATATAATAAGCATTAAGGTGCTTAATTTGATTTTCTTTAAATCATGGATAATGGAGAGGAATAAGAGGCAATGAAGATAGCCTCGTCCTTAAGGATTTTGAGGAGAATTTGAGGGGGAAGAGGCGGCACCAATTTTGGAATTAAATGCATTTTAATAATGCATTTTCTCTTTCATTGAATTTTTATAAAAAGACCTTTTCCTAGCCAAATGAAAGGCTATTTCGACCCCACTTCTTCTCTTAGCTTGGAAACCGACCAAGGAAGCTAGGGAGGACCAGGAGGACGAACCCCAACCTGTGGGTAAGCTCTTGACCTTCGTTCTCCTTGATTTCATGGTGGAAATCGAAAATAAATGATGGATTCCTTCTTATTTCGATCTCCTCTTCAACCCTAGCCAACTTTTGCAATCAAAAACTTGAGGACGAGCCTAGGGGGAGTTTCAAGAGCTTCATACACCATTAATGGCGTGAGCTTGGAGCTTTGGAGCTCAATTGGAGGTGGGTTTTATAACTCAAACCCTTAAACATTGCTATTGCATCAATTCTCTATGCTTTGTTGATTGATTTCTTCAATTTGATACACTCTTGTTTCTTTGCTGCAATTTCCATAAAGAACGGTTTCTGTTCTTGGTTTTTCGAAGGAAGGGGATGATGACATCATCCTAGATGCTTATCCAAAGAAAATTACCAAGCCAAATGGTTTTGATAGCTATTCCAAATCGTTTTAATTTGATTGGCTATGCGGTTTCAGCAAACCGTTTAAGGGAAAACGGTTTGAAACCATTTGGGAGAAAATGGTTTCAAGACCATTTGAGATGGTTGACCAAGCGTTGAACGTTTGGTAATTTTGTTCCTAATTATGTAGGCTGATAACCCTTCAAATTTGAGGTATTAACTCCAAAGGAATCGAGAGTTGAAGGCCAATCAATTAGGCAATCGGATTGAATTATGTGCTGATTTTCAACCTGATTAACTTGACCTGGTTGAGAAAACGGTTTCAAGACCGTTTGAGATGGTTGACCAAGCGTTGACTGTTTGGGATTCCTGTTCATAATTATGTTTATTAATAACCCTACGAACTTGAGGGATTAACTCCAAAGTAATCGTGAGTTAAAGCCTAATGAATTAGGGAAACCTAATTGGATTAAGTGCTGATTTTCAATCTGATTTAATTGAACTTTTTGGGAAAACGGTCTCAAGACCATTTGAGTGCGTTGACCAAGCATTTACCGTTTGGTATTACTGTTCCTAATGATGTGATCTAATGACTCACCGAAGTTGAGGGATTAACTCCCAAGGAATCATGAGTTGAAGGCTATTCAATTAGGCAAACCCTAATTGAAAACAGTGCTGAAATTCCAATGAGTTAAGTTGAGATTTTGGGTTGATTAGCCCAAACGGTTTCAAGACCGTTTGGGGATCACCCAAACGGTCTCAAGACCGTTTGGGGATCACCCCAAGACCGTTTGGAGGTCTGGGGTCAAGTATAGTTGACCAATTGAAGGTCCAAAGGTACTAATCATATTGCAATGTAGTGCTGATCTGTTGATCAACTCGATAGACCAATCCATGATGATTTTCACTAGAATCCAAAGGTTGGATGGGCCAAACGGTATCAAGACCGTTTGTAGCTCATCCAAACGGTCTCAAGACCGTTTGGTGGTCACCCAAGACCGTTTGGAGGTCTAGGGTTGAGTATGGTTAGGTGTTTGAAGGTCTAAAGGTACCAAGCTGTTATACAATGCAATGCTGATTTGGTGATCAATCCAATGATCCAAACCTTAATTGGATGGCTTGGATTTGAGTGATATGATGGGCAAACGGTCTCAAGACCGTTTGGGGTCAGGTAATACCCAATTTGGATAATGGTTCAATAGTTTCAAAGTAACCAATCTTGCATTGATGAGTGTTGTTGGATCTTCAATTCCAAACCCTAATTCAATTGAATCAAGCTCTAATTGATGACCAATTGAGGGTTAATTGAGGGTCAAATTAGTTGAAGGTTGACCTATTAAACTCAATTGAAGTATGAGCATAGGTCCAATTGATGATTGGTTCCATGAATTCAATGGTTGAAGGTCCAATGCAATCAATTGAAACACAATTAGTAGCATGATTGATGATCAACTTCAAAGCTCTAATTGGTGTTTATAAACCCTAATCCCATTGAGATCAGACCATAATTGAAGTCCCAATTGAGGGGAGAGCCATGATTCAAATGATGATTGAGTTGATGATCCAATTGGTTGAAGTTCCATTGATTAGAATTGAGTGTGGTTCAATTTGGTTAATTCAATTGGATACCTCATGTTATTGAAGGTCTAATTGATCAAACCTTTTTGAAAACCTAATGTGATTAGGTCGGAGATACCTTTAATGGTACTAGTCATTAATGCATAACAATTGCATGGACCCAATACATGATGTAAACCCTAATTGAGTCTGATTCAATGTATAACCTTAATAAGAGGTTGTCTACATGTGAAATCACTAATTAGGATGTTAGTAAACCCTAGTTGAGGGTGTATCCTTGTGAAACCCTAGTGGAGGGTGTATCATTGTGAACCCTGGTTGAGGGTGTAACCTTGTGAAACCCTAGTGGAGGGTGTATCATTGTGAACCCTGGTTGAGGGTGTATCCTTGTGAAACCCTAGTTGAGGGTGTATCATTGCGATTGTTTATAGGCAACTTTATAATAAAGTTATGCCTTAAACTAAGATAAGTCCATATCATGTGAGATAGCTAGACAATTCTAATGTGTGGCCTATGCATTATATGCTAAGGGTGAGTATTCTGTGATGGAATGTATTAAGAGGGGAAATACCTTAATACAAGATAAAGTCGGTTAACTCAAGAGGGTCTGAATTAATGAGAAATGGGAAACCCTAACCCTGGTAAGGCAATAGTGGTGTTACCCTTGAATAATGATGTTATATATTGTTTTGCATGGTGCTGATATGAAATTGATGTATTATCATCTGTACTAACCATGTAGGTATGATGTGATGATGAACATAGCCAGGTAAGAGCTATGACATTTTATGTATTGACATTGTTTATTGGGCCTTATGTGCCATGCTATACCTTATTGCCTAGTATGAGGTAATAAGAGAAGTAATGTGCCTTAAGTGCCATGAGAATATGTTTATGTAATAAGCATCATATTTACCTTGGCCAGGTGACCTTGAGGTGATAATTACCTGAAAAAGTAGTAATAATGCTCAATGATGAGCTAAGGGTTTGAATACCCAGAACCATATGATTATGGCATTGAGTTGCAAAGGATTGAAAATTCCCAGTATTGAAATGAGGGACTGAGATCCCCATGTCTTATAAAGACTGAGAAGTGATTAATGGAAATAGTACATGTTTTCTTTATAGCATTTGTCTTATTAAGTTATGTTTGGAAACTTGGCTGATGCTAAAAGAATATGATAATGTACTTAATTAATCAAGTGATACCATATAATGTAGTTTCCCTGATCACAGATCCATCAGCGTCAGAATTAGCTGAATGGTGAAACGAGTTTACTCGGAACGCATATTTTTGAATATGTGGGGGTAATTGGGCAATTATATCCTTATGCCCCATAGGCATTGCTACGGGCTATGTCCTTTGAACGGGATTGGTTACGGACCATACCCCAATAAGAGCATGGCTACGGGCCATGACTCCACAAAATAATACTGAGCATTGGCTACGGGCCATATCCTGAAGAGAGTATATGCTATGGGCTATAACTCTAATAGCGATGTTGCCAGTATACCCTGGAAAGCTATCTAGAAGAGACACAAGATGTCCTGCATGTTATCTCGTACTGACCGAGATAGTTGAGGTCATGGGAATCCGGCTCTTCCATTGACCTATGTGTGGTACCGATGCTTTACGTAACCGTGGTCGGTTGGAGTATGAGCGGTATACCTCATCTCCTCAGGGCATAAGTGTGATTGTAAAATGTAATCAGCCATATAGCATGTTTGCTTAAGGATTGAATACAGAGATTCATTGGCTGATGTTGCATTTCTTTGTGCATTCCTTAGTAGCTAAATGTTAATTATGTTTCTTTATATTCTCTACAAAATAGACATATGAATTACTTATCTACCATGGGTAGATGCAATGACCTCCTTGAGAATGGAGATTATCTTATTCTGTTCTATGATGAATAATTCTACCTGATAATGTAAAAGTAACCCCTACTCAGTTTTAATTTGATAAACTGCAATAATAATGTTTTTGGCGGAGAGTTATATCTCTCGCTGGGGCAATTTTCAATTGTCTCACCCCCGTGGGAAAACATTTTTAGGTATGCATGGAAGGCAAGGCAGGAAATCCCTAGAACAGAGATGAGCAGAAGCAACAACAACAACAAGGACAGCAATGAGATCTCAGGTGGAGATATTGTCTGTCAAGTCATATATATAGTAGTCCTATGTGTCGTCTCTGTACTCTCAGGTCCTCGGAGTTTTAAATGATTCAATCGGAGTTTTGGCTTAATGCCTCAAAGTTTTATACTGCCTGTGTATATTTGTTAACAGGGCAGTCAATGTTGTAATCCTTAAAAAGGAATTGTACATGCTGTGTACTTGTGATCCAGGATGAAATGGAAACACTTTGGTTCTTGGTTAAAGAGTTTTCATATGAATGGATCTCTTTGCAAATGGTTTTAATTTTTAGTGATTTTCAGTAATTACACTGCAAATAATTCGCTTCCGCATTAGTTAATCATGTTTTCGCGAGACTGTCGTTTCAATTTAGTGGTATCAGAGCTCTAGGTTCGCTGAGTCTACAGAGACATAGGACTAAGTTGTTGAGTCTGTGTTAGTGTCCTCCAGTATACCCTATAATGATTTCTGCTTGTGCAGAGAAAGGGTAAAGTTTAAAATGACTGGAGAGCACAAGGAACACATTGCTAAGGGCAATGTTGTTGCACCAAGAAGAGGTGCAAGGGATCATGCAAGAATAGAATGAGTGCCTGAGAATCCCCATTACGACCTGATCAGGATAGAGAATCCTATGATCATGCTCTTGTTGGGTAGATTAGGGCAACAGTAATGCACATGCGTGGACTGGATGCTAGGATTATAACCTAGGTAATCAGTCCTTAATACAGAAATCTTGATCTTAAAATGAGTTCCTAAATGACTTAGTCATGTTGGAACAAGGGAAAATATGGAAAAGATTAACTTATGGCAAGAAAGTGGACTCTGCCATGAGTTCAGACAGATAATAAATCTGTGATGGTAGTGCCCAAGAAGGGGCAATAAGCTGAGAAGTAGGGAATGGTCTCTATAATTCTAGAGACATTTGCCTAATGGTTTAAAAAAAAAGCCAAGTTTTTGGTACTAATAGTGCAATAAATGCCTAGTGTACCAGGGAAGTAGCCACTAAGTAAGTGCAAAGGTCTTAACCTTTCACCTGTAAGATTCTATGGCTTAGTTTTTGCTTCAGTAATAAGACTAGTAAGACCATGATATGAGTACAAGGTATGTTATAAATGTGTACATGTTGAGTACACTAAACCCTTTTTGTTATAAAAAAAAGAAGATTCTTGATTTTGTTTTCCCTATTGGTTGCTATATAGGGAAGAAATGATGAGAACTAGAATTTGAATTCTGTTCAATATTCTTTTAAATACTCTATATTGATCTTACCTCTATGAAAGAGGAAGAGGTATAGAAGAGATGCCTAGATAAAATCCAAGAATGTTAAATCTTATGTTATGATAATATGAAAAGCAAGAAATATGATAGCATGTAAGTGCATACTACTTGATCTCAGTACTTGTAAACCCTGATCAGGTGTACAACTATTGATGATAAAGTGAGTATGGTAACTCTTAGATTGATATCTTTTTGATTGCTTTGATCAAGCAATCATTCTGATACAATATAAAGAGTATCATGAAATTGGAAATATGATATGGATAAATGTATCATATCTTAAGAACAAGAAAGAAGGATCTGATAGGAATACAGATCAGTATGTGTATATGAGGAAGTAAAAGTATGACCCTCATATGATGAGAAAGAGAACAAGGGAGGTGATCCCTATTCTATAAAGTTGTAAATATGATAAAAGAAAGATGAGAATATAATGTGTTTTCAACACATGCGACTGATACCAAGGTAAGAGATTCTGGTATCTGAGAATTATCAGATGGTTTAGATTGGCTACCTGGAATGGTCAACTATGAAATCAGTCGGATTATATAAAATGATATGAACATCATATGTTAGGGGTTTATGCTTTGCATAAACATAACAACTAAATATGTCTTTAAGATAAGTTCTCATTTGACTCTATGAGAATATTGTGTGAAGGAACTTTGTGCTGATCAAAGTTCTATGATGTCTACATAACAATGAGGTGTTATGAAGAGACATGATGAATGAATAATATATGTTCCCTTTATCAGGGATTTCGGGGACGAAATCCTTGTTAGGGGTTTATAATTTGTAACATCCCTGACCTGGGTTATTCTTTAACCCTAGGTATTTTGATTAAGAAATATGATTATATGCTTAATCTCATCTTGTGAAAAGTAATTAAGGCTCAAAAGGAACCTATGTTTCAATTTTGGTCCTGTTTGAACAATGTTGAAGCAATGTTTGCTTATTTTGGACTAAAGTGCAAATTACCCAAGTTGAGGGGTTAAATTGCAAATGTTGCATGATAAGATGTTCCTCTGATGTTGAGACATCATAATAATGAATATGATGTAGTGGTATGGTTTCCACAAGCTTGGACACCAAGATTAAGCTTGTAAAGCAATCCTTGTGCATTAAAACCTAGTTTTGGTGTAATGTGCAATTTACCCAAAATCTAGGGTTCAATATGCAAATTACCACTTCAATATGGTCCTTAATGTTTCTTGGCATCATGTAGAGCAAATAAAATGAGAGGGGTGCTTCATTTGAATTAAGTTGGAGGAGAGAGAATCTTGATATTAAAATAATCAAGAATAATGCTTAATTGAAACCCTAATTCGATTTAGGGCAAAAATGAATAAAAATAATTGAAGGGATTTCAACCAAAATGTTTTAGGTTGATTTTGAATAAGGATGGACGTTCCTTTTCCAAGATAAGGAACGAAAATATCCTAAGTAGGTGAAATTCCACTCACCATTATTATAAGGAAAAGAAAACCCACTCACATATGGATATTAATATAATAAGCATTAAGGTGCTTAATTTGATTTTCTTTAAATCATGGATAATGGAGAGGAATAAGAGGCAATGAATATAGCCTCGTCCTTAAGGATTTTGAGGAGAATTTGAGGGGGAAGAGGCGGCACCAATTTTGGAATTAAATGCATTTTAATAATGCATTTTCTCTTTCATTGAATTTTTATAAAAAGACCTTTTTCCTAGCCAAATGAAAGGCTATTTCGACCCCACTTCTTCTCTTAGCTTGGAAACCGACCAAGGAAGCTAGGGAGGACCAGGAGGACGAACCCCAACCTGTGGGTAAGCTCTTGACCTTCGTTCTCCTTGATTTCATGGTGGAAATCGAAAATAAATTATGGATTCCTTCTTATTTCGATCTCCTCTTCAACCCTAGCCAACTTTTGCAATCAAAAGCTTGAGGACGAGCCTAGGGAGATTTGCAAGAGCTTCATCCACCTTTAATGGCGTGAGCTTGGAGCTTTGGAGCTCAATTGGAGGTGGGTTTTATAACTCAAACCCTTAAACATTGCTATTGCATCAATTCTCTATGCTTTGTTGATTGATTTCTTCAATTTGATACACTCTTGTTTCTTTGCTGCAATTTCCATAAAGTACAGTTTCTGTTCTTGGTTTTTAGAAGGAAGGGGATGATGACATCATCCTAGATGCTTATCCAAAGAAAATTACCAAGCCAAATGGTTTTGATAGCTATTCCAAATCGTTTTAATTTGATTGGCTATGCGGTTTCAGCAAACCGTTTAAGGGAAAACGGTTTGAAACCGTTTGGGAGAAAACGGTTTCAAGACCGTTTGAGATGGTTGACCAAGCGTTTAAAGTTTGGGAATTTTGTTCCTAATTATGTAGGCTGATAACCCTCCAAATTTGAGGATTAAATCCAAAGTAATCGAGAGTTGAAGGCCAATCAATTAGGCAATCATATTGAATTATGTGCTGATTTTCAACCTGATTAACTTGACCTGGTTGAGAAAACGGTTTCAAGACCGTTTGAGATGGTTTACCAAGCATTGACCGTTTGAGATTCCTGTTCATAATTATGTTGATTAATAACCCTACGAATTTGAGGGATTAAATGCAAAGTAATCGTGAGTTAAAGCCTAATCAATTAGGGAAACCTAATTGGATTAAGTGCTGATTTTCAATCTGATTTAATTGAACTTTTTGGGCAAACGGTCTCAAGACCGTTTGAGTGCGTTGACCAAGCGTTGACCGTTTGGTATTACTGTTCCTAATGATGTTATATAATGACTCACCGTATTTGAGGGATTAACTCCCAAGGAATCATGAGTTGAAGGCTATTCAATTAGGCAAACCCTAATTGAAAACAGTGCTGAAATTCCAATGAGTTAAGTTGAGATTTTGGGTTGATTAGCCCAAACGGTTTCAAGACCGTTTGGGGATCACCCAAACGGTCTCAAGACCGTTTGGGGATCACCCCAAGACCGTTTGGAGGTCTGGGGTCAAGTATATTTGACCAATTGAAGGTCCAAAGGTACTAATCATATTGCAATGTAGTGCTGATCTGTTGATCAACTCGATAGACCAATCCATGATGATTTTTCACTAGAATCCAAAGGTTGGATGGGCCAAACGGTCTCAAGACCGTTTGGTGGTCACCCAAGACCGTTTGGAGGTCTAGGGTTGAGTATGGTTAGGTGTTTGAAGGTCTAAAGGTACCAAGCTGTTATACAATGCAATGCTGATTTGGTGATCAATCCAATGATCCAAACCTTAATTGGATGGCTTGGATTTGAGTGATATGATGGGCAAACGGTCTCAAGACCGTTTGGAGGTTATCCAAACGACCTCAAGACCGTTTGGGGTCAGGTCATACCCAATTTGGATAATGGTTCAATAGTTTCAAAGTAACCAATCTTGCATTGATGAGTGTTGTTGGATCTTCAATTCCAAACCCTAATTCAATTGAATCAAGCTCTAATTGATGACCAATTGAGGGTCAATTGATGGTCAAATTAGTTGAAGGTTTACCTATTAAACTTAATTGAAGTATTAGCATAGGTCCAATTGATGATTGGTTCCATGAATTCAATGGTTGAAGGTCCAATGCAATCAATTGAAACACAATTAGTAGCATGATTGATGATCAACTTCAAAGCTCTAATTGGTGTTTATAAACCCTAATACCATTGAGATCAGACCATAATTGAAGTCCCAATTGAGGGGAGAGCCATGATTCAAATGATGATTGAGTTGATGATCCAATTGGTTGAAGTTCCATTGATTAGAATTGAGTGGGGTTCAATTTGGTTAATTCAATTGGATACCTCATGTTATTGAAGGTCTAATTGATCAAACCTTTTTGAAAACCTAATGTGATTAGGTGGGAGATACCTTTAATGGTACTAGTCATTAATGCATAACAAATGCATGGACCCAATACATGATGTAAACCCTAATTGAGGCTGATTCAATGTATAACCTTAATAAGAGGTTGTCTACATGTGAAATCACTAATTAGGATGTTAGTAAACCCTAGTTGAGGGTGTATCCTTGTGAAACCCTAGTGGAGGGTGTATCATTGTGAACCCTGGTTGAGGGTGTAACCTTGTGAAACCCTAGTGGAGGGTGTATCATTGTGAACCCTGGTTGAGGGTGTATCCTTGTGAAACCCTACTTGAGGGTGTATCATTGCGATTGTTTATAGGCAATTTTATAATAAAGTTATGCCTTAAACTAAGATAAGTCCGTATCATGTGAGATAGCTGGACAATTCTAATGTGTGGCCTATGCATTATATGCTAAGGGTGAATATTCTGTGATGGAATGTATTAAGAGGGGAAATACCTTAATACAAGATAAAGTTGGTTAACTCAAGAGGGTCTGAATTAATGAGAAATGGGAAACCCTAACCCTGGTAAGGGAATAGTGGTGTTACCCTTGAATAATGATGTTATATATTGTTTTGCATGGTGCTGATATGAAATTGATGTATTATCATCTGTACTAACCATGCAGGTATGATGTGATGATGAACATAGCCAGGTAAGAGCTATGACATTTTATGTATTGACATTGTTTATTGGGCCTTATGTGCCATGCTATACCTTATTGCCTAGTATGAGGTAATAAGAGAAGTAATGGGCCTTAAGTGCCATGGGAAGATGTTTATGTAATAAGCATCATATTTACCTTGGCCAGGTGACCTGAAGGTGATAATTACCTGAAAAAGTGGTAATAATGCTCAATGATGAGCTAAGGATTTGAATACCCAGAACCATATGATTATGGCATTGAGTTGCAAAGGATTGAAAATTCCCAGTATTGAAATGAGGAACTGAGATCCCCATGTCTTATAAAGACTGAGAAGTGATTAATGGAAATAGTACATGTTTTCTTTATAGCATTTGTCTTATTAAGTTATGTTTGGAAACTTGGCTGATGCTAAAAGAATATGATAATGTACTTAATTAATCAAGTGATACCATATAATGTAGTTGCCCTGATCACAGATCCATCAGCGTCAAAATTAGCTGAATGGTGAAACGAGTTTACTCGGAACGCATATTTTTGAATATGTGGGGGTAATTGGGCAATTATATCCTTATGCCCCATAGGCATTGCTACGGGCTATGTCCTATGAACGGGATTGGTTACTGACCATACCCCAATAAGAGCATGGCTACGGGCCATGACTCCACAAAATAATACCGGGCATTGGCTACGGGCCATATCCTGAAGAGAGTATATGCTATGGGCTATAACTCTAATAGCGATGTTGCCAGTATACCCTGGAAAGCTATCTAGAAGAGACACAAGATGTCCTGCATGTTATCTCGTACTGACCGAGATAGTTGAGGTCATGGGAATCCGGCTCTTCCATTGACCTATGTGTGGTACCAATGCTTTACGTAACCGTGGTCGGTTGGAGTATGAGTGGTATACCTCATCCCCTCAGGGCATAAGTGTGATTGTAAAATGTAATCAGCCATATAGCATGTTTGCTTAAGGATTGAATACGGAGATTCATTGGCTGATGTTGCATTTCGTTGTGCATTCCTTAGTAGATAAATGTTAATTATGTTTCTTTATATTCTCTGCAAAATAGACATATGAATTACTTATCTACCATGGGTAGATGCAATGACCTCCTTGAGAATGGAGATTATCTTATTCTGTTCTATGATGAATAATTCTACCTGATAATGTAAAAGTAACCCCTACTCAGTTTTAATTTGATAAACTGCAATAATAATGTTTTTGGCGGAGAGTTATATCTCTCGCTGGGGCAATTTTCAATTGTCTCACCCCCGTGGGAAAACATTTTTAGGTATGCATGGAAGGCAAGGCAGGAAATCCCTAGAACAGAGATGAGCAGAAGCAACAACAACAACAAGGACAACAATGAGATCTCAGGTGGAGATATTGTCTGTCAAGTCATATATATAGTAGTCCTATGTGTCGTCTCTGTACTCTCAGGTCCTCGGAGTTTTAAATGATTCAATCGGAGTTTTGGCTTAATGCCTCAAAGTTTTATACTGCCTGTGTATATTTGTTAATAGGGCAGTCAATGTTATAATCCTTAAAAAGGAATTGTACAGGCAGTGTACTTATGATCCATGATGAAATGGAAACACTTTCGTTCTTGGTTAAAGAGTTTTCCTATGAATGGATCTCTTTGCAAATGGTTTTAATTTTTAGTGATTTTCAGTAATTACGCTACAAATAATTCGCTTCCGCATTAGTTAATCCTGTTTTCGCGAGACAGTCGTTACAGATACATAGAACATAATTATTATAATGCACATAATAATGAGGCCACAATAGACTATTTGTCAAATTTTGGTGTTATTTGGTTGTCAAATGATCAAGAAACCACATCTAAAAAGAGATCTCTTTCACTCGCTATTTGAATGACATATACCAAAAGTAACTTTAGGATAGTGTGTCATTGATAAAATGTGACGAATGAATTTGTTTCCATGTATCAAATCTTTGTGGGACTAGAATCTACCCAAATCATCTAATTTGGTGATGACTTTCTATCTATCATATGATGATGAAGTGAACACCATCATCTTCCTCCCCGTCTCTCTCACAAGAATTATAGATTGACTTAGATATAACTGCCTAATTTAATCTCACCTCTTCTCAATATCTCCCATACACCAATGAACTCACCATACAAATTCATATCATTTGAGCCCTTACTCTTTCCCTTTCTCGTTTGGTTAAAGAAACACTGATTCAAAATCTACACCAATATATTTATCTCTACCTATTCGACTGTTATAATTTATCATACAAGACTTAACCAAAAATACACAATTTAATACCTCTTAAATCTTATAAACACTTCACTTGCCTTCAAAGCATATACACCAGATCATCCATATTCATCTTCTTCCTCTGGTCCCTGGGTTTAGTGTTATCATATCTAATTGAGTAGCCAGCTCCTTAGATCGAATCATTCTCATGGCATTACTTTTTCTTTCCCCATATTCTGTTAGCCCCAATAATGAATTACCTAATCTCACATACACTCATTGTGCAATTTGTATAAAGAACGATAGCCATCCACCTTCAAGCACCCTGGGACCATGGGCATCTCATGCCAATGTGATATTCAATATGGCCAAAACACCATAATTCTTGCATTGCTTCTTCCCAAATGTATAAATTGAGTTGCATCATGATGCATATTTCCCTTTTTCTTGACGATTTGTATGCATTGTTTATATATCAAAAAAATACACCAGGAACACTTGTGTGGTCGTTGGTTTCATGCGGTGGTTTTTCTTCTTCTTGAAGTTGATGCATGACTCATATGATGTACTAACTTTGACATTTTGAATCTCATGGCGTGTCTTATGTTAATTCTTCTAAAGTTGACGAGGCATCAAAAAGACGAGAGAAATGTTATAGATCCTCAACAAAAATTCTATTCTTTCCTCTTTCCCTACTAAAGTCTTCTCGTCAGACAATGTAGCATCCTACCCTTTTCTAGGTATTTTCGTTATCCTTCTAGTTATCAAAACATTTTTATTAGATAATATGATAGATTTCCTTGCCTTGGTGGACCCTACCCTTTTAACCTAGGAGAAATGGGAGTGGGTTATAGAAGGGAGATTCAACAACGCAAATGCATTGAATAAATATGCCTTTTCAACTCTAATGTAAATTTTGGAGAAAAATATAAGAAAATCATTAAGAAAGGATAATGTTTTCCTTAATAACCACCCCTCTCTATATCTTTAGTAAGTTGATAATGAATTGAAACAAATCTCAGATATAGTAAATAATAACAAGTTGGTAGCAATAAATCACCTCACCATTTCTACCTTATTGCCTTAATTTTTCACATAAGTAATATGATGACCATAATCACTTAAAGGTAATCCAACCTCTACCTGTAGTCACTGGTTGAATGATAAAAAAACCAATAACCCCAAATTCATCAATACACAAAATAAGAAAGTCACCTTGACCATAACTAACAAATTCACTTAACTAATTATTTTCTATCGTCTTATACTCTTAAAATCAATTTTTATTTAAGCAAAAAACCTCTTACATTACCTGAAGTTTTCAATAGAAGAATGACCACTAGACTAAGATATTGTAAAGGTTTAACCTCGATTTACAACTTAAGGGATTTGTATACAAATAACACAATTTAGATATTTCAAGGAGAAAATAAAAATGATAAAATCTAATACATGGTAATAATATGGATGACTTAATTAGGTAGTGCCCAAAGCATCTAGAATTCATTTCATGCTAAAAAATAGGAAATAAATAAAAATAGCCTCTACTTTTATCTCCTAAAACCCTTATACGGGAACTCATATTATCAACACTATTGGATCCCAATCCAAATGTGAAAACATTTTCTCATTCTCTTGCCATCTCTTTCCCTATTGCATTGAGCCTAGCCATTAGGATCCCTTAGATAGCTATCAGAAGGTTGTGCCTATACAATTAAGGTGAATAGAAGAGGCAACAATATGGATATATTCCCTCATTTATTTATCCTTCCTCTATTAATCGTAATTGAAAAATAATATTATACAAACATTTCCTCTCACGAGTCTAAAAAACGAGTCATTACGCATCACCTACCATTGACTATAACTTAAACACCCAAATCTCCTTTATGTCCCCTCTTGGTCCAAAACTACCAAAGGTCTTCCCATACCTATAGCTTATTTCATGCCACTATAAAATCATACGAAAAGCTTTTGTCCAACCTCAACAATCCCTCATTAGTGGTAATTGAAACCAAATTGTATCCTAACTACTTAGAGAAGTCCAAGTGCAACTACAACAATCATGACCCCAAACATGCAGATCCACGGTCCCAATACATTTAACCTCATGATAAATATCATTCATCCTTGTATGATGTTCCTATTATTGGCTTTTTGGATATGTCACACTCATATTCTGATGATATAAATATTTTCCAAATTGCATTACTAACATGTGTATTAAGTATTTCAGGTAATAAATGAACTAAGTCAAGATCCAACTACAAAAACCTTAAAAATATATATAATTGGAACTTGCAAATAAAGTTGTACCATATATTTATGTAATTATTTGTACACATTTGTTTTCATACAACTTGATAGACATGATGTAAGGACAAGTGATGATCCTCCAAAACCTATCCAAAACCTTATCCTACACTCACATGAAGACTTTAGGCTGGATAGGTTTCACATGAGTCATTAATAGGACCTCACATACATTATAAATCTTTGCACAAAATCCTTCTCAGTCGACAATTTTTTGGACCGAGACACACTCGGTCAAAGACTCAAAAAATTAAAAAATAGCCTTGCATATCTAAAGTTTTGAGTCAATTCGGTCAAAAATATTGTCGACCAAAGAAAGTCGGTTGAAGAAAAGTTTGACCAACAAAGAGCCATTGGGAGGAGATTGACCGAATCATAACCGTTGGATCTCAGAACCTTTTTCAGTTGACAATATTGTGGATCAAGGCTCTCCCGGTCGACAATATGTTGGATCGAGAATGGTTATGGAGTGTTAGTTTATTAATGATTAAATTAGCTATTGCAACTTAATTAACTTCATCCTAATGTTTAATTGACCATTGAGAAAACTCTAGAAACTCCCTACAGATACCCCAACCACTTGTAAACATTTCCTGTAAATAGGAGTGATCTTAGGACACCTAGACATCAAATGTGTACACAACTTTGTGCATTACATTGTAGCAACATTTGATACATATTGCTGTCATTCAGTTATAATATCCTCTCCACCTAATACTAATTTTCCTAATCCTTTTTGAAGCGGATCATCATCATTTGTCCATAGTGCATGATTGTACTTCTTGTGAAAAAGGAATTGTAATCTCATTCTTCCTTACTTATTCTTATACTACAATGTGTTGTTGCTTCTCACTACTTCGAGGTAGAAGGCTATGGTGGAGTTTTCTTGCAGCTATTTCTGGGTTGAAGGCTATGACCAAGGTGGTAGAGGTGGATTACTATCATCTCCAGATCGATGCTTTCCCAAGTTTGTCAAAGAAGAGGTGGATCAATGCTCTTCCAAGTTCGTTAAAGAAAAGGTGAAAAGGAATACCTTCCAATGGTTCATCAAAGAAGGTGTAGTTCTTCTTGAGATAAAAGGAGGGTTAGTCTTCTGCCACAAAAGTCAATGATAAATTTTGTGTATTATGCATATGCATATAAAAGGAATAAAATACACTGGGTAGTGGATTGGCATCATTTGATGGAATCACTCTAAATCTGTGTCTCTTGTCTTTGCCTCCTTTGCTTTATATTTCCACAACACTTTAAGTAAAGTAGTATTATTTAGTTAATATTATCATAAAGATCGATTCACCCCCTCTTGATATTTTCATTTGGTATTAGAGCTGGATTTATTTACATATCTTGCATAAAATGTTAAAATATAAATTTTGGATTTTTTAGAAATGTTTTCCGTCAACGATTCTTGAACCAAACAACTTCTCAGTTGAAAAACAAGTTTGATTAAAGAACCGTTAGAAAATTTATTTAAGACCACTATAGAAATGACAATGTAATTCTTAATCACGACCCTATCAATTTTATTTGTATTATCTTTAATTTCTCTAGTAGCCATCCCTGTTCCTTAGTGAACACAGATGCTTTAACTTGGGATACTCTTGTACAATACTACGATGGACTAAACTCTTGATTATATTAAGAATAAGTAAAACTTTTCCTTGATCTATGGTGGAGAATATGTTGTCTGTTGATGTAATTTTCAAAACATCATACTCTAGTTATCATGGAATGAATTAAGGATGAGCTTTCTATGACTGCCTTGATAATGTTGATACCTCTTTGATATTACTTGTATGACACTCATAAAGAAGAAACATTATTAGGGTGAATAATATTGTGGCTTGAAATCATATCAACTAAAATTGACACTTAAAATAACCTATTGATACTCATGCACTTGGATACATTCAATAACATGATCTCATCAATTGCATTAGTAATGAAACATGTCTTACTTATGGAAGATTCAAACTTTAATCTCTCACATGTCATTTAAAAATAGAATAGAAAATGGTTAGAAAATGATTTGGGTACCTCTCTAGATAAGAAAAGATCATGAGCCTTACTTGCAAATCATTTTGATCTTAATATGTACCATCACATTCATCAACTTTAGTTTGGCCATCATATTCAAGGGGAACATCTCACTAAGGATGAGTCATCTTCTATTTATACTTTCTATCTTTTATATGACAAAGGGGGTTAAATAATTCAAAGCAAAAATTCTTTCATTTATGTTTAACAGAATTTATTTGGATATTTTAAACTTAGTTTCAAGATTCAAATTTTTAATTGATTTCTTGGTTTCTACATATGAAATGAATGATTTATCATGAAGCTTGGGATCTTAAATGGCTATCTTTTTTTAGTGAATCCTTTTCCCTTATGTTTGAGCTTTATTTACTTGATATGAGATCAAGGGGGATCCCAAAGTCCTTTAATATAACTTGCATACCTTTTTTCTCTTAATTGATTTTAAATATCAATGTAGGCTTAACATCCTTTGACATTTGGTTAGAGATTATTTTAGAGATGTTCTTATAATACTTAATGGCTCCTCTATACCAATGTGGCGTTAACATCCCTTATATTTGGTCTAAAGATTCTTTGATTGGCATCATTCTATGTCTTTATGGATTCTCTATATGAATATGGGCTTAACATCCCTTATATTTGATCTAGAGATACTTTTGTTCACCTTATTTTTGTGCTGAATGGATTCTCTAATAATTTCTAAGCTTAACATCCCTTAAAATGATTGAGAAATTAATTTTAGTTTTGACTTTTGTTTTTCATGAAATCTATATATAATGGTGGACTTAACATTCCTTACCATTAGTTTAAAGTATCTTTTTGATATTTGTGCTTTATGGGATCTTTTTTTGCCATGAAGGACTTAACATTCCTTTCAGTGGCGATTAGACAACCTTTTGATGTTCCTTGATCATACAACTTTTTGACTATGCCTTAATGTCTATATTTTTGGATTCCCCATCTATTAGTATTCATTTTTAATTAATACATTGAGTATAAGTTTTTCCTCTCCAAAATGACTATCTTGTTGAGGGGGAGTGTCTCCTTAAGGGGAGCACTGGTAAGTATTGACCCTTTTTGACTTCGACAAAAGGGGGAGAATAACCCATGAGATAAATTGGAGATAAATTTACTATCAACTATTACAAAATCAATTTAAAGATATGAAGTTCTAAGTTTTCTACTTTCAATTTATCTTATGAAAATATTTTTCATCATAAAAAAGGGGGAGATTGTTGGCTTCTTGGATATGCCACACTCGTATTTTGATGATACAAATATTTCCCAAATTGTATTACTAACATGTGTATTCAATATTTCTGGGGATCAAGGAACTAAGTCAAGATCCAACTACAAAAATCTTGCAAATATGTATGATTGGATACTTGCAAATAAAGTTGTACCATGTATTTATGTATTTGTTTATACACGTGTGTTTTCGTACAAATTGATAGAAATGATGTAAGGACAAGTGATGATCCTCCAAAACCTACCCAAAACCCTATATTACACTCACATGAAGACTTTAGGGTTGATAGGTTTCATATGAGTCATTAATAGGACCTGAAATTCATTGCAAATCTTTGTACAAAGTCCTTCTCGATCGACAATTTTGTGGACTGAGACACAATCGGTCAAAGAGTCTGAAAACTAAAAAAATATCCTTGCATATCTAAAGTTCTGAGTCAATCTTGTTCGACAATATTGTCGAACGGAGAAAGTTGGTTGAGGAAAAGTTCGACCAACAAAGATCCATTGTGAGGAGATTGACCGACTCATAGCCGTTGGAGGTCAGAATTTTTTTGGTCGACAATATTGTTGACCGAGACTATTACAACTTAATTAACTTCATCCTAACAAATAATTGACCACAAAACTTCTGACATATACCCTAACTACTTGTAAACATTACCTATAAATTGGAGTGGTCTTAGGGCACCTAGACATCAACTTTGTACACAATTTGCACATTACATTGCAACAACATTTGATACGTACTTGGGCACACTTCGACTTGCCATCTTTCTCAAAGAACTTAGGTCCTATAATTCAAGTTGCTATCATTCTAGCATAATCCCTTAGCTCAGTTATAATATTCTCTACTCCTAATGCTACTTTTCCTAAACCTTTTTGGAGTGGATCAACATCACTTTTCCATAGTGTGTGATTATACATCTTGTGAAAAGGGACTTGTAATGTTCTTCTTCCTTTCTTATTGTTGTGCTATGATGTGTTGTTGCTTCTCACTGCTTCGAGGTAGAAGGATGTGGTGAAGATTTCTTGGTGCTACTTCTCAGTTAAAGGATGCGAACAAGGTGGTGGAGGTGGATTGCTATCATATTCGGATCCGTTCTCTTCTAAGTCCCTCAAAGAAGAGGTGGATCAGTGTTCTTCCAAGTTCGTCAAAGAAAAGGTGAAGAGGGTGACCTTTTAGCAGCCCGACAAAGAACATATTCCTTAATATGAAAAGGAGGGTGAGTCTTGCACCACAAAAGACACCTGTAAAGTTTGTGTATTGTGCATCGGTATATAAAAGGAATAAAATACATGATTTAGAAATCCTAGTTGGAAACAACTAGGCAGTGGATTGACGTCATTTGATGGAATCAATCTAAATCCATGTCTCTTGTGGTTGCCTCCTTTGCTTTATATTTCCATTGCACTTTAAGTAAAGTATTTTATTTGGTAAAAATGATCATAAATCTCTATTCAACCCCCTCTAGATCTTTTAATTATTTTCAAATCTTAAATGAACAATATAAGTATGGATGGTCTGATCTATATTTTATGTGATGAATAAGTTGGTTTTTGATAATCTGAGCATTTCCTTTATAATGCAAGTACATACATTTTTCTAAGTTAAGAGAATATAGGTTAATACTAGGTTGAATCATCATGATTCTCAAGCTATTATAAAAAGGAGAACCTTTAATGTAAGGGAGATATATAGGATTAACTCTCAAGAGTGAGACCTACACAAAGAAGGTTAGAGTACCTAAGCTACATGATATAATAAAAATGAGAAATATTTGATATGATATGTCCTAAACTAAACTACTCGTGAGTTAATTAGTTGACTCACCTTATACATGATTCATCAAAACTGTAGATTTCCATGGGAAGACCGATCCCCATAGATAGACAAAGTCTTCCTATAAATGCATACGTGACTATGGAGAGTACCCACCATCTAGGTGAGAGATAGAGAGTCCTGAGATCCTAGGGGAGTTAAGGAATCATAGTATGTTGTGAAGCCTTGTACTCAAACATTGGTTCCCTATAGGAATCTAGTGCTTATATATAAAAGAGAGTGTTAGGTAAGCATATATCTTGTATAGAGAACCTATAAAGAGAATGTCATATAATGTTTTGGTTTGGTGTGCGCTTGACTTGTTAGAACTTGTGAAGCTAACTACCACTACTAATGAGGTAGACCTTAGAACCCTATACCAAAAAGGGAAGATGTAGTAGAGCATATGTTACTCATGTAGTTGAGTGCACTAAGAGAGACTGAGCATGGAACTACCCTCAAGATAATGGCTCTTGGTATGGAAAATGTTTGAATGTGTTGCATCATATACTTCTATAAGTTATTAGCACAAACTTGATAATATATATAGTACATATAAAGTATATGTATATCATGATCTAAGCTCAAGATATGATGTAGATATCAAATAATGGAGACCTTGGTGATGGTTTGATATGTATCTACCTATAGACGGTTAACCATATAAATATATGACAATAATAAGATAACATGTTCAATGTTGTGATGAGATCTCCAATAAAGGTTGTAACTTATATGAAAAGTGAAATAAGATTATACTAATGATATATGCAAGCCAATGTGTTAATTTGGTTCTTAGTAAATATATTAAATATGATTTGATAATTATCATGATGAAATAATGATGAAACCCTTAATATGATCAAGTATGATGAAGATGGTTGGTTATCAAAGCTGATATCAAGCCCTAATGACTTGGTAAAATGAGGGTGCAATCCTAAAACATGAAATATGTTATGACATTACCTAATATTTTAAACATTTATTAGGTGAGTGGTTCACTCTGTTCTCGCAAACCTTCCAAGAGTGGTGTGGACATGGTTGTATATCCTTTTCATGTGAATATGTGGCACCTCGAGTGGTATCCTAAATGTTAGCGAAGGTCATTTGATTTTCATTGGTGTAAGATTTTGGGTACACATTATTTCCTTTTAGGTTATGTTGCATATGAGTGTGATGATGCTTGATAGATGATGGTAGTTGTGAGGCGAACAAGTGTATAAGTGGATTTACTAGCTAGAAGATTGTGTGTGGATGTAGCATGTGCATATGTAAATTTTTATCATTCAATATGTAATCTCAATAATGTCACAACCTCAATTTTTTCTCCTACACCTTTGATCTGACTTGTCAAAGCTAATGCCAATATTTGTTTGTACAAACTCACCTTGTTTTATCAATTTCTGACTCAAGCTCCATAGTTTTATTCTTTGAAATATTAGTGCAATATATAAGTCTTTGACGTCTTACTTCTGTAATGGTACTTCCATTTTGGCTGAGTCTTCACAAAGTAAATGTGAGTCTTGGATTGCATTACATTTGAGTGTGTTTGTATTCAATCATACTTGCCCTTCCTACCATGGTGTAGTGTAGAGAAGGTCTTCCAAGGGACCCCAAAACCCAACTTTGGCTCATTGAGTTTGTCGATGCACGGAGAACACAATGGAGAAGTTGAATTTCAACCATTAATCATGGCTTCCTTGCTTTGATTGCATAATCAAAGGTAAATCAAAGTTGTTTGCATTTGAGAGAGAGAGAAGATAATATGCAACGATCCATTATGTATGCCCCTCACATGGTTTCATTTTGTGATTCCAAGCATGAACATTTTAGTCTTTTTGCATGAAGTCTTTTGTTTCGAGTCACACCAAATCAAATGGGTTCTTATCCCTTTTTACCCCCATGAAGGTAGTAATTGTCACGTGCACCTAGGTCTTGTCTTTTTGTGCAATGTTATCAGACCACACTAGGTTGGTTTTGAGTGACAATGTTTGCCATGTGGAATTTTTGGGATTTTCAATTGGTCTAAAATTTGAAAAAACATAGGAAAATCATCTTAGCTAAAAATCCCCAAAAATATTTATTGGAAATATATTTACACCAAGAGTCTATCTAAACTAACTCAAAACTATGTTTGAAACCCTAAACATGGTATCATCTCTTAAGGAACCTAAAACTTAGTTGAAACCCTAATACATTGTAGATGTCATTTTCTAAACTCAAATCAATAAGTGTAGATGATAATAACCTAACATGTAAAAATTGATATTTTGAACCAATTTCTTCCAATATGATTTTAAGTTAGAATATAAAAACACATCTTTGTACATTCATGCATTACAATCATAGTTCATGGAAGCATGTTGAAAAGAATACAATTTAAAACATTGATGTATCCTATCTACTCTTCAATAGAGGATATGTCTTGCATGTCTCTTCTTTATCTTCCTCAATTTCTTGTCCATGGATATCCCAAAGTGATAAATTCAACCACATGGACCAAAGAGGAAAATAGGTCAATGATTTCCGATACTATATTCTTATATTGAGCTATTTAAAATGTAGATATAATTATGATTCAAATGTATGATAAATTCTAGGAGGGGACTATTTAGTGGACTTAGTTTAGCAAAATAAGGATCCCAAGTAGCTTAGCAAAATAAGGATCACACATATCAATGCTTTCAATGTTGATAATTTGAGATGATAATTTCATAGAATTGTGCAGCTATCAACATGAAAGAGTGTACATACTCATGATATCAAAATATTCAAGATTATTTGCAAGAATATGATCAACTTTAAATATTAAAATTAAGCATTATCATATCATTTCTTTCAAGGGATAATTATCTAGTGTTCACTCATTTATGATGGAATTACACATTTGTTGGTATGGTATGACCAGAGAGCCAATCATATGATGATTGAACTGACATATAACATAAGTAATTTGATTAATAAGAACAAAGGCAAACTTCCAGTTCATTCTATTTCACTCAATTATGAGATAATGAGGAAACATTGTGAATATCTAAAGAATGACAATACTCAATGACGTATGTCTTCAAGTATGTGACTCGAACAATGAGATCATACAGATGCTAAGAGTATGTACATTCTTGTTATGTCCCTGGTCGGTTGCACCATGGAAGGGAGATATACACCAATAACACTTAAGACTAGAGTGTGGGTTGGTTGATGATAGAATCTTATTAGTCATGATATGTAATATCAAATCAAGCACACAAATACTTGTTAGGGAACACTATATCAGACAAACCCCACCTTGAGAGTGACACATGGAAATCATGCTTAGGTGGTCATAGTCATCTATGACAGTGAAGGTGATGATTGTGATACTTATACATGAAGGTACTACACTCATCACATGTCATTCGTTATACTTTGACATCATCCAACGTAACCCCGAATAAGGATTGCCATAAAGGTGATGATTGGGTAGCTGTAACACATGGGGACTGATTGTAAGTGATGTGGATCGGATTTGTCCCTCCTACTCGAGTTTTATATCTTGGCCACTTATAAGAAAGATTGATAAACACATGATCATGTACATGTGAATCAATATATAATATTGAGGTCACATATATCTCAGTCAATCTGCTCTAGTTCAAGGAACATGGATTGAACATTGAGAGGATAATGTTTACATGCCTCGAGTTTATTTTGGACATCAGAGATAAAGGAATTATACAATAACTATTACATCTTACACATATTGTAGGATTAAGTTGTTCTCCAACTTTCCATTCACTTGGGCAGCACTGATGTATGACTAGGCACCACTCTTTGCTTGTGATGTTATAAGCTAGTTATGGGCATTCACTTCCAACATGATATGGGACCTATAGGGTCAAACACATGGGAACTCATCTAGAAGAGGAGTTTAATCATGAATGATGATTGGATTGATTACTAAAGTGGTTAGGTATTCAATTCAAGAAACAAATCACCTGATTGAACTTCATACCGATTGGTTCAAGTGTTAAGACAACTGTTTGGAGTGTCAGGTTGATTAGAAATTGAATTGTTGAGTTTTGCATGAATCAAGGCACCAACCAATCGTCTTAGGTTGGGTGATATGACTAGTTCACCTAGTGAACCGATCGGCTTAGTCATGCTAATTGAAGGCTCTAGTGACTTTCCCGAATTCATGAGAAAAGTTGACCATTTCACTTGCTCAATTCGATTGCTGCAAGGGATTAATGTTGAATATTAATTGGAAACAAATTACCAATTCATATGCGATTGAGAAATATGGAGAAACAACCCGTTCGGGATGCAAACTGATTGACTCACATATGAATTGACCAGTTTAGTTGCCAACCAACCAGTTTGACACTCACATGTTGTGAAAATTCATGATCTTCTGGTCCCTTCCACTCCCACATAGATTAGGAACCCAAACTCTAACCCCTCCTATAAATAGAGGGGTACTGGGGGCTTCCAAATTGCCTCTGAAAATTGTTGTCCTCTCTAGTTATGGTAACCAATAGAGAGCCCGAGAAATTCCTACCCACTAAAGGGAGGGATACCAAGGGAGAAACAATTGTGGGAAAGCCACTTGGAAACTAGTAGACCAACAGGAGGGACAACTCCTTCCTATCTATTCTACTAGAACAATAGGAGTTCTAGTTGGTCTGTGTGGACTTCTCTAGTGGTGAGGTGGTCTTTGCCCATCGTTAGGAGGGCAACGTCAGGCTACAGTTCATGGTGAGACTAGGAGCTACATAGACGTTGTTTGAGTCCGCTGTCCGTGGTGAAGACCATGAGATGTGCAGAGAGCCTGAGAAAGTCCTACCCGCTAAAGGGAGGGATAGCAAGACTACTCCAAGAGCAACCAAAAGATAGTTTCATGGCTACTTTGACGATTTACTATCACTGAACTTACTCCAAGACTAGGTATGAACTCGTTAAACCATCCTTTCCATTACATAGTTGTTGACACGATCTTGCTGTTATGGGAAATACAAATAGTAAAATTTTCCATTTCCACTACCTACTCTGATATGTTATTTCCCAACAACATTATCCTAGTTTCCATTTCAACCAATATGTTGGGGGACAACTTATCCAATATAAATTTTGCATAGGGTGGAGGGACATACCCTACCTCAAGTGAGCCAAAGCTCTAAAGGGAAAATCCTAAATGGAGTGAAAACTCCTAGATCAACTCTAGTGCTATCTTAATACTTAATAATATCAAACAATATTGAATTAGAGGTGGTGACCTTAAAGAGGAAAGAATGACTTATAAAACAATTTAGGGTTCACTGCCTATCAATATTTTATGCATGGAGTTGTTGAAGGAAAAGAAATAACTCAATAAAGGAAATAGGGAAGCTAGTACTTCATATTATTCAAAGCTTCATAGTTTGCCCAATCAACATAAGGCTCCAACAAGAAGAATCTACAAAGTCGTAAAATGTGTGTTTTCACTTGGCTTGAAATTGATTGTTCTTCAATCTTTTCTAGTTAGTCTTTCTTTGGTTTACCATCTAGGGTTATTGATATTTTATAGTTCTTCAATTATCTTTCCGTATAGTATCATATAATGGATTTCACTAGTTCATTTATCTTATCATATAGGAACCACCAAATTATGTTTGCTAATCATTTCATCATATCCTCTCTTTAAGTTTCTAATATTATTAATATCCATATGATACTTACTACATGTGTATGTCCATTGGATTTCAAGTGACTCATGAATTGCTAAATTTTTTGGGCATATTTATTATTCATTTCTAAGATTTAGAGCTTCCAACATAGCATACTACAATATTTTCAAACTGTCTAGGTCATTAGGTTTCTATTACGTAAAATTACCATTTTAGCTTTCATATATAAATGCCATACAATATGTCTTTGATTACAATAAACTCTTATTTTATTTATTTACATCAATATATTCATAATATTGCCACTCATGGTTACATGTTAACAACATTATTCCACATTACATATGCATGTACATTTATTTGCATACTTTCTGAATCTCACATTGGTATATATATTAAATGAGATGAGAGTTCCTTTCCATTACTTTTGTATTTCCAATTATCTAAAGGTCCCATCATTAATATATTCATTTAGGAATGCAACATTCTATCTTCTGTCCTCTTTCACAATTTTTACTATTTAATAAATTATTAACTTAGCTCATAATATCATTTAATATCATAAAGTGGGTCATCAAATTCGATCTAGGTTTTATTATGATCCAAAATAATATTTCAGTCCATTCATAATCTATTTTCATATTTTTAAACTATTGATCTTAAATTCTTTCATTCTATATGTATTATTCATAAACAAGCATATTTTTATTTTATCATTCAAACTAGGAATAATCATTTGATCTCTTAAATATTAGTCTCCATGGTCAAGGTAGTTTAAATATAAGCATTTGCAGGCATTTATTAATTTTCATAAACCTCTATTTAAAATCAATTCGTTCATATATGTATTTTCACCCATTTATCCTATATATTAATCCACTATCATTTTAGATAGGTAATAAAAATAAAAATCTAAATTTATTAGTCACAAGGGTCAAATTTAAGTTATACCGCATTGTTAGGAATATATAGATTTTATCTGGATGTTCTAGAATTTTCTTGGCATACATTTCATTCTCTTAGTTAATCATTCAAAACCACATACAATTGTCACTCTTGTGAATTTAAATAAAAGATATGGTCAAACTATAGGGAAACCATCTATTTTATATGTGGTTACATTATTTAGCATGCTACAATTTATACTTAATAACTTAGCTATTAATTACTAGCATTGTCATTATTATTATGTTATCAAATTAGGTAGAATTAAAATAGAAGAAGTAAGAAGTAACAAAGGAAAGGAGGATGAAGTCCTGTCACATAATAGGGGAATGGCCAGAGGGGAAAGAACCAAGATCCTGAGCCCCATCAATAGGCTGCAAGGTAGCTATCTAGACTCGCTTTCCACATCCAAATACTCCAATCTGGGTGGTTTCAAACTTATAGCTACAAATAGAGGTCATCTCCTTACTATAAACATTGTTAGAGATGGTTGTATAGTCACCAAAGACTTCATGGTATGAGGGAGTTGTAGGGTGGCAGCTATGTATCCAAAGAGTTGGAATAAGGGAAGAGGAAGCTCCTAGGATTGACGACATCCCTTGTCAAAGCTCGTAGCTATATGGTGGCTTCGAGCTTACTAGGGACTAAGGATGAGGTCATCTTTGCAATGTGGTGATATCAAGGAAAACAAGATAGCTAGGATGCTTTATGGTATGAGAATGAAGATTTCTCTAAAGTCAGGTCACCTCAAGGAGGTTCAAGTCAGAGCAACAAGGTCGACACAGCTAGGGGAGGTGAGGGCTCATCGATAGTGGGGTATGGGCCATCTATAACATAAACTACACATATGTTTGAGTTCATGGAATTGTAGAGAAGGTGTATGACTCATCAATTGCATGCTAATGGCTGTGATGCTCTATTTCAAGCTCATTAGTGTTTTGGCCACAAAAGAGCCACCCACTTGGGTGTTTCTTCTTGAGTAGATGGGAGTGAGCGAGAGATGGTCAGAAGAATATGAAGCCAAAAGGATAGAAATGGAGGGACAAGGCGGGGTGGAGAAGGAGTATTGTCTCTTCATTTGAGGGCCACATCCCTCAGTGAGATTGAATAAATTGACTTAGAGCGCGCTGGTCTCCTTCCATGTGTGAATGACCCGAATTTGGTTTGGTCAATGGAGTAAACGATCAAATAATATCCTTACTATATTCTTAAATAATTTCTTTAGTGTTTGTATGAGGTCTATTAAGTTGAGATTTTGAACATGATTCTATACTAGTGTCTAATATTTCATAAAAATATAAACTGTATGTTTTTCATTAAAGTTACATTCATTCCACTATTCTCTATATACTATTCAAAATACAAAATCTAATAATTCACAATGTATTTTAATTTGATTCCAAGGACAATGACTATCAATTGGGTTAAGCAAACCTATTATGGGTCTTGATCTAATTGGATTCGACCAAAAGAGCATAAAATGGATTTTGAGCACCATATGCAAGGAATATTCAAATGGGATTCATTTGATATGAGACAAACTAAAGATTTTAGTATTTCAATAGGACGAATCACATATTATATCTTAATGATAGAATCAATACCAGATTTTAGTATGTTACACTCTTTCACCCTTCAAATAGATTTCATACTCAAAATTGAATCATTCTTAATAGTCATATTCTTATTGGGTTAGATCTAGAAATTGTTGAACATGCTACTCTAGCTTGCTAAATTTCATCTTCAACTAAAGTACAAAAGTATAATTCTCTTTCTACTAGATCAAGCCTACCCATGGTGACTAACCTATTATCCTACTATTCCCATGGAGGTACTAAATTAGTTTGAATACACTTAAAAATCATATCTTCTATTGCTTTATCACTAGGACTAGTACATTTCTAGTGTCATGTTATATTATGAATATCGAGGGTTCAAATCAGGGGTCTAACAATGTTATTATCAAAATTTTAGGTTAATCCACAAAATCATTAGATAAACTATACTCAATAAGGTCATGGTTAAAATTTTATCCCATTTTAAGATGAATATTGTTGTTTTAGATCTTTATCTGATAATATCATTGGGTAAAAATATATGTAATAGTTTGTCAGAATTGGGAAGGGCTATACTTCAATCTAATGTATAATTCTTATTAGTTCTCTATTTATACATATATCCTCGATTTCATAATATTTTTCCTAATTGAACATATTATTAGTTACATATTAATCCATATTGGAGTGGAATTTTAAATGCCATTTTCCCTCATTTTAATTATTGTTAGATCTAATGCTATATTATTTTCAAGTGACATTTAATTTATATTACATAATTTGTTCTAATGTTGTAATTACATGTTTGGAATGCGAACATATCGTTTATCTTTTCGATCCTTAGATTTTGAATTGGTTGTGAGTTATTTGTCTCAAAGTTATTGTCATAGACACTTCTATGAGTAGATATGTGGTCTAGGTGGCATTATATTTTTTTCTTGAACAAGTTTTATATTTATTAGGGTTTTCTCTAAATGTTTTAACATATTATCAATACTTTTTCATAATATTGGTGACAATACACACATATTGTTTGTTGACATATTAATTTGGATTGGTGCCTTTTCTCATGATTTATGACCGTCCTTGGTAGTAGAATTGTCTAGGTCGATATGTAAAGCGAGGAAGCCTACCACCACCTGAGTGGATTGGGCATAATTATTCTAGAACCTTCATGAAATATCTTTCCTTAGACACCTTAGCTCATTCCACTTACATGGAAATGGTTATTGCCCATTATTTTACCCATTAGGTAGATTTTTGGCAAAAATTATTATTAATATTTTTAGCTAAGCTTCAGCATTTTCATAATTTATCTTCAATAATCAACATGAAATATGTGAAAATATTTACGTGAATTTAGGATTATGCTATTTATTCATTATATATTCCTATATTTGCAATTATTTATGTGTGCCAAAAACTAAAGAGAAAATCTATGGTACTCTACCCATTTGTATACCTAGGGGTGAAAAGGGTGTTATACTAGTCCTCATTGCAAAAGTACTCACATATAACTAAAACATTTTACATAAATCTTAATTCCCAATATGCTTAGAGAAAGAGTCCAAA
The DNA here is from genome assembly GCA_963693085.1 of Alisma plantago-aquatica. Classification (NCBI taxonomy): domain Eukaryota; kingdom Viridiplantae; phylum Streptophyta; class Magnoliopsida; order Alismatales; family Alismataceae; genus Alisma; species Alisma plantago-aquatica. Next base: position 1,279,615,531 of record OY856412.1, on the reverse strand, counting down.
AATGTAGTAGATGAGATATAGACTTTCTATTGCAAGTTTAAGGTATGCACATTAACACCCAAGCCTCTAGATACTTGTATTAGGGTTTTCTATCAACTTTTTCCTCAATTCTAAGTTTTGATCTATTTTTATTAGCTAATCCTACTTTCCCATGAGACATGCATGACTGTCTAGTATTTACATCTCTAATACCATGTTGTACAAACTCAATCTTTTGGACCAATTGTTTTTAAAATAATTTTAAATCAGAATATATAAACAAATATGTGTACATTCATGCTTTACAATCATAGTTCACGTCAGAGCATACACAATGACTACAATTTTAACATATATGGAACCTATCTACTCTTCAACAGAGGGCATCTCATGTATGTATCTTCCTTATCTTCATATGAGGGAATGACACATTAGCTTAATTTCTATTTCAACTAGTAAATTGGGGGATAAGTAATTCATTACAACCTAAACATAGGGAAACTAGACATACCCTACCTCAAGTTATCCAAAGCTATAACGGGTCAACTCCTAAAGGGTGTCAAAAATCCTAGATCAACTCCAATGTTATTTATATATTTAACAATATCAAACAATTATGGATTAGGAGTGGTGAGCTTCAACAAAACATAATGGCTTATAAAAATAGTTTGGGGGTCACCACCCATCAAGATCTTATGCATGGAATTCCAGAGGTAAAAGAGATAAATGAATAAAGAAAATTGAGAATCTAGTACCTCATATTGTACAAAGCTCCATAAGCTGTTCAATAACAACAACACTCTAAGAGGAAGAATATACAAAGTGGTATAGTTGTGTTATAACTAGGCTTGGAATCGATTGTTCTTCAATATTTTCTAATTAGGTTTTCTTTGTTTCCCATCTACGGCTACTAATATTGTAGTTCTCTAGTTATCTTTCCATGTAGTGTTTCCAGTTGGATTTCCCATATAATGTACTTCACTCATTCATTTATTTTATCATTTAGATAGCGACCACATTATGTTTACTAATCATTTCATCACATTCTATCTAGGTTTCTAATATTCTTATGATGTTAAATGTGTATGTCCATTTGATATCAACTGAGTCATTAATTTCTACTGATTTGTCCAAGCATCTTTATTATCCATTTCTAGTATTTACAAGTTCTAATGTAGATACTACAATCATTTCAAGCTATCAATGTTATTAGGTTTTAATTATGTAATTTTACCATATTTCTCTTCATATAAAAATTCCATAAAATATGTATTTGGTTCTCATATAGACTTACTTGATTTGTTTACATTAATATATTCATAATCGTGCCACTCAAGGTTACATGTTACACATTCATTATTCTACATTATTATTCATGTTGTTTGTATGTACACTTATTTGTGTATTTACATACTTTCTTAATCTCATGTAGGTAAATACATTGAATGAGGAAAGAGTTTGTTTCCATTACTTTTGTATTTACAGTTATCCGTAGGCACCCATTATTTATCTATTCATTCAGAAATGCAATAGTCTACTTTCTATACTCTTTCCTAGTTTATACTATTTAATCAATTTTTACCTTCAATAAAAATATTATTTAGTATGGTATAGTAAATCATACAAAGTCAAACTAGGTTCATTAAGATCAAAAATAGTATTTCCATCCGTTCATGGAGTTTTCTTGATTTTTTATTTATATGATCCATTCCTTTCATTTGCTATATGTATAATTCATTAACAAGCATATTGTTCATTTTACCATTATAACTAGGGATGATAATCAAATCTATTAAATACAACTCACCATGGTCAAATTAATTTAAATATAAGAATTTTTAGGAAATTTTAAATTTCCATGATTTCCCTATAACTAAAATCAATTCTTTCATTTTATGTATTTGTCACCCATTTATCATGTATAAATGCATTATCATTTTAAATAGGAGAAAATATCAAAATCTATTTTAATTACTCAGTAGTATTAAGTTAATTGAATATAAGTTATACAATCATTTTTAGGAATATATGGATTTTATCTAATTTTTTACACTTTTGTGATCATTCATTTCATTCTCTTAGTTAATCATTCAAAGCCATATACATTTATCAACTCATGTGCATTTGAATGAAATATATGGTCAAACTATATTGAAATCATTAATTTATTATCCATATGTATTATTACTATGCTACAAATTATATTTAATAACTTAGCTATTAACTTCTAGCATTGTCATTATTATTATGTTGTCTAATTATCTAGAATAAAAATAGAAGGAGAAGTAAGAAGTAACGAAGGAGAGTATGAGGATAACCTATCACAGAATAGGGGAATGGCGTGAGGGAAAACACCAAGATCCTAAGCCCCATCTGCAGGATGTGAGGTGGCCATCTAGATTCGCTTGCCAACATCAAAGACTCTGGTCTAGGTGGCTTCAAACTTGGAGTTGGGAGTAGAGCACGTCTCCTCATTGAAAAGATGAATGAAGATGGTTGTAGAGTTGAAAATGGATCTAAGGTATGAGGGAGTTATAGGGTGATGGCTATCGATATAGAGAGTTGGAAGAAGGGAATTGGAAGCTCTTGGGATTGACAACATCCCTTGGAAAATCCTAGAGCTAGCTAGCAGCCTTGAGCTTGTTGGGGACTAAGACTGAGGTCATCTTTGCAACATGGGTGATATATTGGCAAACAAAGTAGCTAGGAATATACACAGTATGAGAACAAAGATTTCTCTAGGGTCAAGCCATCTAGGGAGGTTTAGAAAATGACATCAAGGTCACATGTCTAGGGGAGGTAAGGACTCGTCGACAGTGGGGTCTGGGCCATTTATAGGAGAAACGACACATACTTTGAGTTCATGGAGTCCGATAGAAGGTGTAGGGCTAGTGAAATACATGCTAATGATGATGACACTCGAGTTCAAGCTTGCTAATATTTTGGCCGCTGGAGAGCTACCCACTTGGGCATTTATTCTTCAGTGGATAGGAGAGGCCTAGAGATGGTTGGTTGGGTAGAGCAAAGGACTGCAAACCAAAGTGATGAAATGGAGGGACAAGGTGGAGACGAGAGGAGTACTAGCACATTGTTTGGAGAGTACAGCTACCACTGGGACCGTTGAGTAATATTATGATCTAATAAGGCAATGATGTTCACATGAGTATTATGGTTTTTTCATCTACCCTCAAGTAAGTGGGTCATACTCATTAGTTTATTTAGTATAATCCATACATGTGGAGTATTATGGTTCTTGTTAAAGTTCATTGTTGACCATGATTGTTTATAAATAGAATAAAGTCACTCAATGAATAAGTTTACACTATACATTCTTAGTGAATGTTTAATCTCTTGAGTTTGATACAAAATAACAATAATGTTCAAATAACAAAGTGTGACATGCTCTTATGCTCTTACATATATATGAAATGCTAAATAGACATTGATTGTGCTAAATGATGTATGAACAAATGATGAACATAGGATCAAGTTATATTATGAAGAGTTTATCTAACTACAATAGAGTGAAATGAAGTAGTTTACTTCTATAGAGACATGACAGTGCACAAATGGCTTACAACTCATAGAGGCATGACAATGCATAAATTCATGCTTTGGTACTATATAGAGGTACTTCAATTTAACAAAGGGTACCTTGGTACCAATAAAGAGGAATCTTTCTCATAATGTAGGTACCCTAAACTAGATAAATATATATGAGATGATCTATTAATAACTACATTTGTCAAGATTTCTGCATATTAGTTTCTTTATACTTGACATCACATTTAGTCTCTATATTAATAGTAAACTCATGTCACTTATGTTAATGTATATTTTTGCTATTTTCATGTGTGGTTGAGGATGCAATGTCCACATGTGAAGATTCCCATTAGGAGGAACCTTATCAAGAAGTTTCTCAAGAAGATTAGTATAAGTAGGACCCATCTCAAGCATATATCTTAGGATTTCACTCCGGTGAAGTGCCATCTTTTGGATGGATCCTCATAGCATATCATAAGTTTTTTAATGGGCTTGTTGTAGATATGTTGAACCTACTTGTGTTTTGTAATTGTTACTCTTATATTGTTTCAGAATGATGGCCATATGTGATGTTTCCTAGTTTGATTAAGTACAAATGTTATAATTTCCAAATTCATTACTTTTATCAATGAATTAAATTGGGACATTATAGAGATGTTAAAAAAGAAGGGGTTAAATAAGGCATGATGTGCAATGTGTGGACTTTTTTTAGTCAATATACAATCTTAATTAGAGTATAATTTGTCATATTCCTAGTGTGAAAAGCATCCTATGCGGCTGCATTTTGTCTTTGGGGTTTCAAACTTTTTCACTATGTAATTTTATGAAACTAAATCTTTTTAATTCATATACATGTTATAAAATTTTGGATTTTTAAGGAAAACCCATATGCATATATGAGAATAACAAAACATGAATGAATTTTATAATTCAACAATTAAGAATAGATAAATTGATCAGTTGTATAATGTATCAATTTGTATTTATGTTCCCATGTTGGCTGTATTTCAAATTGAAGTCATTAGTTTAGTGATTAACTTTGAAACTATGATTGAGGCATGGTATTACTACCTCTATTGGACATTAATTTCCCTAAATTACTTTGTATCTAGATTGAGGTAGATTAATTGTTGTCTATTTTTGGGATTAGACCAGTCATGATATTTCTTCATTTTCCTTTGTCCTCTAATCCTAGAAAGATTTTAGAGTGTCAAATTAGGTCAGATCTATTAATTGGTGTACTTTAAGATTACTCTACTAGTAAAAATTAATTAGTTAATTTATCCCAAAACTTCTCATGTAATAGGATATTTGTAAATAGTTGATTTTATTTGACTCTAACTAATCCTAATATATTCTAGATTACAGGAAAAGGAACCTAATATTATTATAATAGAAAACCATAATAAAAGGATAGGGACAAGACATGTCCATAGATTTGGGTATTTCACAAAATCCCTAGAGGGGTGGGTGACATGGGCAGAGGTGTAGTGTGGGTAGGTTGAATGCCTGGGCTAGGTGGGTGGAGGTGCATGGGTAGAAAATGAGGAGGCACTAGGAGTGGGAATGAAAAGTTTGGGAATAGTATTGCAAATGGGTAGGGTATTACCACATCATATAGGATAAGGTAAGGGTAAACCTAATGCTACCCATTTACCCTTTACCCACTTTAGAGACACCTCAAATGGGTAGGGTAAAAGAAGAAGTTTTACCCTACCTACTTTCTCCATTTACTCATAAGATAAGGTTGAAATAATAGTTTGGGTTTTAACACATTTCTTGGTTCCTATTGCAAACCTCAACAAGCCTCAACACTAATTACTTAATCTATATTATTAATTGATTCCAAGAACTTGATAAAATGTCATTTTTCATGTAAAAGTCTTTAGATCATTCTTAGATATAGAAAAGAATTTCTCAATAATATGAAATAAACTAAAATATGATAACTTAATAAAAATAAATTTTGAGTTATACACTTTTAGGGTGTATATCACTAGAGGCATAATTTGTCCTAATTTGAATTCGTTATAGGAGTGTGTTGTGTTTGATGTAAGGAATTTCATATGAAATGATTGCTAAAAATATTATATGTCTATCTCTACATTACTTTACCCATTTCACATGTTACCCTATGTATTTACCTTGGGGATGAATGGGTGCAAGTAAGGGTAGGGTAAATGTTTCATGTGAAAGGGTAACTGTGATAGTCATTGCCCACAATTTTAATGAGGGTAATGGGTATTGGTAAGAATTTACCCTATCCTTCCCTACCTATGTACAATGGTGTGTGGGTGAGACACACACACTTGAGCTTACAAATTTATAAGACCCTAAGACAGACACACCTAGATACATAAATAATACCACCCCACAAGTGCATAGGATCGTGTCACAGTATAGGAGCATGCAAGTTAGGGGTCAAACCCAAGGGAGAGTGGGGGCACTAGAGCTTAGTTATTTTTGGTTAGGTTCCTAATGTGAAATCTAGGTTTGAATGGTTTTAACTTGGTTTGGGTTGATTACACTAAGATGGTTCAAACAAATAATTAAAAGAAGAGCAGGAACGAAACCTACTTTAATCTTAGACAATTAATTATAATTGAAAAAGGAGGCAAGCTAAGCAAGAAAGGAGCAATTTAAACTAAGATGAACAAGACAAAGGCTAACACTAATACTAGACTAGCAAAGCAATTCCAATAAACAATCTAGAGATAGAAACTAGCTAGATTAGGCAAGAATCTACACCAGGCTAGAAAACTAAGCAAAAAGGCACTTAAGGACCTAAACTAGCAAGATACTAGCAAGAAAAAAGAAATTAAATAAGAAGGTGAGTAAAGAAACTAACTAAGAAAGCATTAGCTAACAAGGAAGCAATCAGGGTTTTAAGAAAGTAATGGAAATGCATTACCTTTGGGGTAATGTGACTAGAACCTAATTTGAGGGTTAAAATAGTGCAAACCATACTCATTCATTTAGATTTTAAAACCAATCAACAAGATATATTCTAGAGAATTACCCTAGGCTACTAATTGGCCATGGATGGAATAGGATGTGTGAAGGGGAACTACACCCTAGCACACCCTATCCAACCTTGCGAGACTCATTTGGATTATGGTTTAGGTGAAATTATACTAGGATCTAATCAAGTCATATATTTCTAGGTTAGAATCTCTTAGGGAAATTGGAGGCCAAGGGTAGTAATGGAGGATGGAAATAAGGGTATATCACCTCACATCACCTACCATATAGCCTTTAAGTAACACCAATCCAATTGCACTAAGTGCCTCTAGACTAGCTACTTATTTCACACATAGGAGCAAGAGAAAAAATATACATGTGGTAAGATGGGATGTTAGTTAGGGATCCACTAGTTGGACCTAGGAACAAATCATAAAATAGCCTCATATATGCCCTTTTCTCCTAAACCTAGTTGCTTTCAAGAATAAATCATAAGATAGTCCACGGGTAATGAGATAGAAGTAGAAGAAAATCAATATAAAGTGAAATCATAGAGTTTATAACTTCCCTCCCCAACATGGTATCAAAGTCACATTTTAACCCCAAACAATCCACCTAGAGGGGCTTAGCTACTCATGGAACAAAAAGAGAGAAAGAAGAAGAAGTGGAGGAAAGAATAGCCATAGAAGCTTGTAGAAGTTCTCTTCTTCTTAACCTTTAGCAGCAAGAGCTCATTCTCCTCCCTCCAAGGTGATTGGATGGCTTGGAAAGGTGAGTGGAAGTAGCCAAATCCCTAGAAAACTTGGGTTTTTGAGGTAGGGGAAGGTGGAAATGAAGTGGGAGTAGGTAGGAGCTCAATGAAAACTCTAGGAAGGATTGATAGTGGCTTACCTCATTCTCTAGCTACCACCCATGTATATATAGGGCCTAGGGAAGCATAGGTGGGGGCAATATAGGGAAAACAATGTAGAAAATGACTAGGGTTTGAAGGCAACATTGTTGTGATGAGTGGAGGGTAGCACAAGCATTCTAGGAGAGAACAAGCACGTTGAGGAATGGAAAAATCATAGTTAAAGTTGGAACTTTAGAGGATTGGTAGCACGGTTGTAGTAGGCAATACAATCGTGGTGGCTGTGAGGTGGCACAATCATGGTGACTGTGAGGTTGTACGGTCGTGTTGGGCACCATGACTGTGGTGGATGTGAGGAAGCATGGCCATGGTGACACCACGTCCATGATGGTTGTGAGGTAGCATGGTCGTGGTGGGGGGCTTGTTGTGGGCCACTTCAAGTCTGATTAGACTGTAAATTTTAGCTTTTGGCTGCATGGCCGTTCTGTGGCATTACGGTTGTGTTGTGGGTTTTACTTGCACTTTTATCTTCAACTTCACAATACTTGGAGTTATTTTCTTTAAGTTGGTGTGCGGCCACTCAGGGTAGTTTGGGGAAGCTCTTAGACTCCCTATAGGCTCCTATAAGGGTAGAGGAACCCTTAGATCATCCTCCTTCCGTTCATCCAAAGTGTGGTCCAAGTACCTAAAAACATGAAAATAATGCCCATAAGTGCATTTGATAGTAAATCACTTATTATGGGAAATGGCATGCATTCTAACAAGTTTAGATGTGAATAAAGTACAAAAAGACACAAGATGAAATCCTAAAATAAGTCTACATCACAACCCAAAACTTAAACCATACTTGTCCTCAAGTATCCTCCAATTTAATATCTCTTTCACTTTGTTCAAGAAAAATGTGGGATAATACAATCATCATGATGTTCATTGGTTAAAGTAAGTTCACATGTAGAATTAGGAATACATCCACTACTCTATATTCACTTTATACTTCTTAATGTGATTCAAGAATAGAGCTCAAGAACTTCAACTATGGGATACCATTCACACATGTAACTGATGTAATTTTCATAATGCTTATGGTAGGCCGTATCATGCATGACATGCATCAATTAGTTATAGTTATTATTTCACTTTCTAGGACTCTATCATACACTTGACTTCACCTCTCATGACCCACTTGGATTTTGTAGTGGAGTGAGGGGTACAATTGATTTACCCTAGCCCAACTAGGCATAAAAAGAGAAGAAAAGGTTATGGAAGGGAGTGGAGTGCTATTACATAGGAGCATTCATCTTTTTTTTTGTTGAGAGCCTATTATATAGAATCATCCCTTATTTATTTTTCTAATTTTATTTATCTTTTCCCCATATGTGAGGAGGGCATATGGTGATAAGAGTGAAGTGGGGGGATATAAATATGGCTACCCCCAAAATTTTAGAGGGTGGACAAGGCTAATATATGCACTTTTGGAATCCTTACATGAGGTGGGGAGGTAAGAAGATGGTAGAAGAAATGTCGAGTCAAGGAGGGTCATAGGTGGTGAAGGTCTATTTATGATTTCACACAAGCAAGCTAATCAATACAACAGTCACCAAAAGGCAAACCATGCATAAAATGAGAAATATGGGAGATTACACTCTTTCCACATGAAATGAATAATCCCAAGCATTCCAGGATTGCAAGTATCATATTGAAACAATCAGGGCTGCATTATCCCAATTCTAATAATTCATATCACAATAGGTAGAAATTTGTTTGAAACATGCTATTAGGCAAGTAGATTCAAGTTGGGGAAAAATTGTCTAAAATGATGCCAAATATCCTTCAATCACATCTAAACCTACCCTAATAAGCAATAAGAAACAAGCAAGTAAATCCTAGCTAAAACACAAAAAATACAAGCCTACATGAAATTCTATGCATGGCATGGAATGACATGAAAAGCAGAAATTTTGAAAATTTATGCAAAAAAATGCAAGAAAATCAACTGCATGGTATGCTTGCATGCATAAAAAGCAAACCAAGTATGTATAGACAAGTATAAAGGTTAGTCAAACTGTTTAGCCATCTTATACAATTTTTTTTTAGAAAAAAGGACATAGAAAAATATGGGATAAATGAAGGTCTCACCTCCCTACCACCCAAACTTGTAAACCATGATATCCTAAGCATGAATTAAAAGTTTAGGATAGTAGGGTAATGGGAATGGGGATGACAATCCTTAAGAGGGGGAGAGATCAACATGGGTTTTAATAGGAAGAGAAGAGCCAACATGGCCGCTCTAGACAGAATGGTTGTGGTGGCTAGCTGGCAGAACATTAATGGTGGTTAGTTGGTAGCATGAGCGTGCTGGATGGAATGACCCTGGTGGATGGTTTCCTGTATTTCTTTCAATCAACTCAATTTGTTTTCTTAGTTTTTATCTTCTTCCTAGCTATATCCCCCATGTACCATCTTTCCATCAAAGTAAATGTTCTAACATGACTCACAAATAAGAAAACCATCGAGTATAGTGTGAGTGTGTCTTTGAAAATGAAAAAGAAAAGCACAACAAGAAATGGGTTTTAAGATCAAGAATATCAAGACAAGATGGGTTGCCTCCCACTAATTCTAAGTTTATTGCCTTCAACCATGCTTGGTGTTGCTTTCCTAATCAAGTGTCTACTAGAAAAGTTCTTCCATCCTCATTGTAGTCCAATCTCTCAAATGCCTTCACCACATGACCTTCCTCACAAGCGTCATGGGATCTTCTCAAGAGTTTTTCCCCATATTTACCCCCTTCGAGTCATCATCATAGATCTTATAACAAGGGTCCACATCAATGGAACCATATTGCTCAGTCATTGTGGTTCTCTTGGGTAGCTTCCCCCTCATCTGATTCTTGAAGATATATACACCCTTGTAGAATTTTGGATATGTTGGGCTTTGCTTGATGATGTCCAACAATGAGGTGTTTACCTTCACTAGTCGCAAGACCTTAAAATTTTTTATGTTATAGTTTTGTCTTCTTTTAGAGAAGTAATTTTCTAAGGCATAAAAGAGAGGGCTCAATCATATTAAAAACTTGAAAACTTTGGAATATCACATTAGGGTTTCTTGGATAAGCAGTTGGGGCACTAGTTGGTGTCATATCAAATGATGTGGGGACACATGGTATTATCATCTTAAAAGTTTATGGCACAATTGAATTTTGGTGCCCTTGGCACTCGTACAAGATGGTGGGACACATGGTATTATCTTCTCAAAAAGATGTGGATCAGCAAGACCTTTAGTACACTTGGCACTCTCACAAAACAATGGGATAGTACGATGTCTATTGCACTTGGAACTCTCACAATAAGGTGGGACAGTAGACTTTTTGGTGCTCTTGGCATCCTCACAAGAAGATGTGACAACATAATTTTTAGTGTACTTGGCATTCTCATAAGAACCTTTTGGCAGTGACATTTTTTCATTATCTTTGGCAATTCATTTTTTTCTCTTTTTGGACTACTTAACAACATTTTCAAACCTCAAAACCGACACCATGTTCACTTGATCACGAGGAGGAGAGGGAGCGTGTGATGGTTGTTGTGGAGTTGGTTTCATGTGGTGTGGTGGATTGTGATTTTGGATGGTGTAAGGTGGTTGTTGTGGAGGTTTTTGTGGAGGTGATTGTTGTGGAGGTGATTGTGGAGGTGATTGTTGTGGAGATAGTGGGTATTGATGTGGTGGTTGTTGGTATTGAGGAGGTGGTTTTTAGGTGTATTTGAGGTTGAATGGAGGTTGTGGTGATGGTGGAGCATAAAGGTTCAGAGGACCTTGGCATTTTTTGCAAAGTTGCTACTTTCACTTGTGGTGGGATATAGATGCCTTAAGGAGCATCCATGGATCCATTGGAACTATTGGGATATGCCAAAGTTTGGTAAGTGTGTCTCCCCTCCTCCCAACGGGAAAGTTATAAGGTAATTTGATCCAAACTTTTCTCAATCCTACTAATATTTTGTTTAGTGGGAGGATACATCTTTATAGACCTCATCAAGGCTCCTCAATCTTATGAGCACTTCTTCTTCAAACCTTGAGTTGTTACTTTGTCCTTGGTCCCCTTTTGTCTTCCATGAAAAGTTTGGGTGATTCATTCATTCTAGAGTATAGGAGTTGGACATTGGGACTTGGTTGTTCCAGCTGCCATAGGATTGTAAAGCTTGCACGTCTTCACAAAGAGCCTCCACGGAGTTGGTGGAATGGCTAGAAGAACCCCTCCCCCACATGTTGCTTTGTGAGAGTCCTCATATATTCCAATATGTTCATTACTTGTGGGTCGGTATCATCTCTAGCTTGTGGAGGGGTAGCTAGCATGGTTTTATATATATTGAACACCCAAACTAGAAGCTCGTTGTTGTTAGTTTTTAGCCAAGTGGTCAAAAAGGGGCCAAGACTCTTTAAGAGGTTTCGCCATGAATTCTCCATGAAAAGATTAGTCTATAATGATTTGACCCATTTCAAAAAGACCCATGTAGAAAGACTTGACAATATGCTAAATACAAACCTCATGATGAGGACCATCTCACAACAACTTCCAAAATGTTTCCCACATCTCATGGAACTATTCATTTCCTTTTTTATTAAAGGAGGTTATTCTCATATGGGTCAGCTTGGAAATAGGATACAACTTCTAGAAACTCTTCTACATCACCTCCCAAGTAACAATGTCATTTTTTGAATAATACCACTCCTTTGCCTTGTCCTTGAGAGAGAAGATAAACAAGGTGAGCCAAATAGAATCGTCAGTAAATGCACGAGTCCTGAAAGTAGAACAAGTCTCCAGAAAGGCATCAACATTCTTGTAGGAATTCTCATTCTCAATCTCATTGGATGTAGGGAGAATTCTAAGAAGAGCAGACAAAATTGAGAACAAGTGTAGGCATTTGATCCACTCTAGTAGTAATACAAATTATAGTTCCCCAGCATGAAATAGTTGTGATGCGACTTGTGCATGGGTGGTGGAGGCTACTCATGTGCATCTCAAACTCCCATCTTGTCTTCTACAGGTTGAGTGTCATTTGCATAAGGCACAAACAAACAAAACAACACAATTTAGCAAACCAATATGCAAAGGTAACATAAAGAATAGCTATGGTAAGGCAGTAGAAAAAGTCAAAGCTAAACTAACTAGCTAGGATGGGCACCTTTCTCCCTAAAATGGAACCACAATGTTTGGTGCGTGCGTGAGATGCACACACTTGGGCTTACAAATTTATAAGACCCAAACATGGACACACTCAGATGCACAATGAATACTACCCTGCAAGCACGTAGGATCATATCACAGTATAGGAGCAGGAAAGTTAGAGATCAAACCCAAGGGAGATAGGGGGCACTAGATCTTAGTTATTTTTATCTAGGTTCCTAATGCAGAGGCTAGGGTTGAAGGGTTTTAACTTGTTTTGGTTTGATTAGACTAATGTGGTTCAAACAAGAAATTGAAAGAAGAGGAAGAACAAAACCTACTTTTATCCTAGAAAGTTAACTCTAATTTACAAAGGAAACAGACTAAGCAATAAAGGAGAAATTTAAACTAAGGCAAACAAGAAAAAGGTAACATTAACACTAACAATAGACTAGCATAGCAAATGTAATTAACAATCTAGAGAGAGAAACTAGTTATATTAGGCAAGAAATTACACTATGCTAACAAATTAGGAAAATGACACTTAAGGACCTAAACTAGTAAGAGACTAGCAAAAAACACAACTAAGAAGGAAAGTAAAGCAACTAACTAATCAAGAATCACAAGCAAGGAAGCAACTAGGGTTTTAAGCAAGTTATGGAAGTGTGGGCCATTTGTAGTAATGTGACTAGAACCTAGGTTGGGGGTTAAAACAATTCAAACCATACTCATTCATTTAGATTTTAAAAGCAAACAAAAAGATATAATCTAGATAATTACCCTAAACTACCAATGGACCATAGATGAAATAGGATGTGTGAAAGGGAACTACACCCTAGAACGCCCTATTCAACCTTGTGAGGATCATTTGGATTAGGGTTTAGATGAAATTCTACTAGGATCTAATCAAGTATAGGTTTCTAGGGTAGAAGCTTTTAGGGAAATTGAGGGGCAAGGGTATTAATGGAGGGTGGAAATGAGGGTATTTCATTTCACATCACCTACCATCTATTCTTTAGGTATCTCTAAGACAATTGCATTAAGTGCCTATAAACTAGCTACTTATATCTCACACATAGTAGGAGAAAGGATATATGTGTGGGAAAATTGGATGCTATCTAGGGATCCACTAGTTTGACCTAGGAGCAAATCACAAAATAGCCTCACATATGCCATTTTGATCTAGACCTAGGTGGCTTCAAGCGCAAACGATAAGATAATTAACGAGAAATAATAGAGGTATAAGACAATCAATATCAAATGAAATCACATAATTTACAATTATTTTTTCCCATCATGATATCAAAGTCACAGTTTTACCCAAACAACCCACCTAGAGGGGCTTAGCCACTCATGGAACAAAAAAGGGAGAAAGAAGAATAAGTATAAGAGAGAATAGCCATAGGAGCACATGGAAGTAAATTTCTTCTTCATTTTCAACAGTAAGGGCTTGTCCTCCTCCCTCCAAGGTGGTTGGATGGCATGGGAAGGTAGTGGAGGTATCCAAAACCCTATAAAACTAAGGGTTTGATGTAGGGGAAGGTGGAAATGGAGCGGGAGTAGGTAGGAGCTTAAGGAAAATGCTTGGGAGGCTAAAGAGTGCCTTACCTCATACTCCAACCACCACCCATGTATATATAAGGTCAAGAGAAGCATATGGTTAAGTGGGGGCTAGACGGAGAAAAAAATGCATAAAATGACTAGGATTTGATGGCCACATGGATGTGGTGGGTAAAGGTTGCCATGGTCATTGTAATGACCCATTTTCAAATTAGCCATCTAATTAGGACTTACTTGGATGATTGCATGCTCAAATAGATTGATCATTACTTAAGCTTAATTGATAATGATACTTTGATTATTATGTTTTGAATGTAATGAAAAACTCAACACATGCCTTATTTCAAATAATTAGGGTTTGACAAGTGAAAAACCCTAATTGGTCGAATTGAGAACTTTTATTAAAATTTGATAAGAAATGACTTTTATTATTTTATATACAAATCTGGTTTACTTGAAATTTGGATATGGTTTGCATGTCTCAAATATAAGTGTTCTTGTAAAATATGAATTTTTGTTAATGTTCAATGCCCTATTTATCGATTGATTTTTTAGGACAAAATCATTTGGCCATACAGTCTAGCTGAAATATAACAGTCTCATATTTGATTTTTACATACTTATTGGTACATTCAAATAAGGTGGAATTTTTCCTTAGAAAATAAGATGAAATTTACCTATTTCTTAGACACACAATTTCAGACATCGAGTTAAATCTCCAAAATTTTTGGAAGATGTTGGACTTTCAGAAAGTGTGGCGTCGGACAAGTTTCTTATCAGTAACAACTCAACCAACCAACCACTCTATCCAAATAAAAAAGAAGACTACAAATAGTTTTTGGACTTGTTTATAAATGTCCCAAGCACCCTAATTGATCTATATGATTAGCCTAACACCCTATCTTCCATAATTCGTGGTTCCTATCCAAGAAAAGCATTTTGAGAGAGAGTAGAGATAGGGTTTTGAGATGAGAAAGTGGTGAAATTGATGATCTAGGGTTTAATCTTCCTAGAAATGATGAAATCAAGTAAATTGGTCCTATTTAGATATCTTTCTTGGTGATTCTTCTATCACATGTATAGATTTTGTCCCTCCTATGATTTGAACCTAGGATGTATAAAATCACCATATTTTCTCTTTCTTTCTCTCCTATTCTTCTTTTCTAAGGTTTTTGGGTTGGAAGGAGAAAGGGAAGGAGTCGATAGATAGAATCTTGATGGGTTTAAAAAATTTTAGAGAATGATCTACGTTTTTAAGGTGCTTTGCACTTGAGGCAAGTGTTTATATCCCTCTTAAGCTCTGTATTCATGTTTAAAGCCTAATTGTATCTAACTAGAATAGTAATTATCATTGTTTGTATTTATATGCATTTGGGTATTCAATTGGGAAGATATTAGGGAATCAATGATACTAATCTAGATACTTTGTCATTGAATTGTATTTTCTTCATTCCTGATCAATTGATTGATTCTCTATAAAGAATCCTATGAATAGAGAACTGTGCTATTTTATATGGATATTGCCAAATGCTATCCTAATGATTGATATACTTGAAAATTGAGTTGACATGTACAAAATCATATTGAAATTGTATTAGCACGAATTACACAAGTGTATTGTCGAATCGTATTGAAATTTAATGTAATGTGTACATAAGGATTAGTGTGAGGGTTTGTAATGGAGATAGACCATGTCTAGGGTTTGTGTTGAGGTACTGACTCAAATGAGTCAATGAATCGATGGATACTAATGTCTATTTAATGAATTGTGTGAAATGGAAACTAGGGTTTCCATGTGTGTGAATATACCTAATAAATCCATGTGCACCATGATTATATAATTGAATAATAAGGTTCTTATGATATATTGAACTTATATGACTTCTTGAAAATCCTAGAAACCCAACATTTAAGTGAGTATGGGGATAAACCTTGAAATTTTACATAACCTTGTAAATGTGAAGAAATGCTCAGTTGATGTATTATCACTTCAATTGAAGATAATAAGGCTTATTAAGAAGGTATAAACCTAACCAAACTATTTTAGTATAATATATGGAATAATGAGTAAAACTTGCATGGATGCAAGTATTTTATACAAGACACATAACAATGAACTGAAAAGTTAATTGGAGATTTAGAGGCACGAAGAAGTAACCTTAATCTACAATACCTTCTAATTTGAGAGTTTTATAAGGAATAAATGGATTGCTTTTATTTGTCAAAATGTCATTATGAGTCAAGTGACATGGTACATGTATCTAGATGCCAAATAAGAAATGGACAAGGGTGATATGAATTGTGATGATATGTAATGAATAAAATAACAATAGAATTAGTATGATAGAAGTGTTTAACTTATTAGTTCAAATATATCTGGGTTGACCTAAAATGAATGGAATAAATGAAAATCGACTATAAATGATTTTAAGGAGAGATAAACTTTATGCATAAGTAAATTTTGAAGGATTTATTCTAATAGTAGTAGTGAATAAGAAATGAAAGAAGTTGAGACTAATGAATATGAAAGGAAAGGAAAATGATGAAAACTAGTAGATGGATCTAAGAACCAAACTCTAACCCTAAAATAATGACCTATGTAATGCTAATGAATAATGATCTCAAATGAGGGATTAGGGATTGTAAATATGTATAGTTAAAATCAACTACAAGATGAGGTTCAATGATGTGAATTGATCTACAAGAATGTGTTTAGGATTGAATTTGTTTTTTTTGAATACTTTGACTATGAGGATTGTATATTATGATGGACTTCAAATGGGAATAAAAAATGTGTTGATTAGTAACCCTAATTGAAGAATGATAAATAGTAGAAGAGGATAATGAAATGATTTATGCACGTATATGCTTTAATATTGAATTACATCTACTGAAATTGGATGGAATATGTATATGTTGCATGAGAAATCTTTTCTGAGCAAGATGAATGACATAAGATGTTTGTATGCTTATATTGTTGTTAGTTCTAATGTCTCTTCAGATTCTTGATGAGAATTGTGATATGAATGAATGGATAAGAAATATGTTGAGATTAACTTATCATGCATTGAGTATATTTGAGAAACCATGTTAAGGATAACTGATGGATAATGAGATTATGCCTCAGGTTGATAGCCCACTGATGATGATTGTTATGAAAGGGTGTGGAAATGGAAAGAAACATATATGTTGAAAATTACATATTTCTTGTTCTTCTTATTTCTGTCTTTATCTTTCTTGTTAGCCTTAATATGCTATATGTCACTCTAGTTGCATGAGAATATATACATATGGTAAATGATGATTTGACTCTTCTTCAAGATAAGTTAAAATGATTAATAATAATTGAATTGATGACTCATCTAGTTAGGTGCCTTGAACACTGTGAGTGTCCCTTGAGTGCTAAATTGGGGAAATGAAACAGACTCCTTGTAGTAATTAGAGTATTATGAGAAGGAAGTGTTGATCTAGGCCTTGAAGGTTAGATCACCAATATTTAGGGATGAGTCATATGGTGTGATTCTCACCCCAAATCCTTTGTTCTGAAAGAGTATATCTATGAGGAATAGACTCTAATGAAATAAAAACTATGAAACATGTGAAATATGATTATATGTGATACTCTGATATGTTGTTATGTTTGTTCCTATCTCGTGTACCTGATATGAGGATTTGAGACTCTTTAGACAACCTTGTGGTGGATTAGGGTTTATTGTTGATGTATTAGGGTGGCTGACTAATCCCTAGGATAGTGACAGTGATTCATTGACGCAAGAATCTAGTGGGGTGACTTCTACTTGGTGAGGTTTAAGACAAGTAGTTTTAGGGAAAATGATTCAAAAATGACAATCCATGTAGAACATGAGTTTAATGTTTGTTACATTCCTATTACTGCTATGTGATAGACTTGTTATTGTTGAATATTTTTTATGGTGGAAATCAATATTTCTTTATTGATATAAACTACATTCATATGCTTATCTATCCAGTTTAGAATCTGACCCTAAATATTGTCAACTAGTTGGATCTACATTAAGTAGTATCCACTGATTTGTTAATATACATACTTTGAAAGATGTTATCAAGTTGGATTTGTCCTAAGTGAATAACATATCACATTGATTATATTATTATCATGAACTCCATTTCATTAGATGCTAGAACTTCCTTCTATACTTTTCAATATATGCAAATTTCTTTTAAGCTCATTGTACTTAATCTAATGTTGATGCATGTACCCAACTTGACTAGAAAGTATCCACTCATTGGGGATCTATATGAGTCTCATGAGGTTGTTTTAAATGTTTTTCGGTATAATTCATCCAACAGAAAGGATGTGATGAAGAAGATGTAAGTAAAATAATATAGATAGCTCAAATGTACCTATACTCTCTTTCATGGGATGGGTTGTAGATTGAGTTTGTTCTTAATATACATGTAGCCAATGTAAACTGAATCTCATTTTGAGCAGTAAGTTTTGATTATAGTCCTAATGGAGTTGAATATGATTTATGGTGAATGAATATTTTGTCATTGATGTGACATTGGTTATGTGGTGTTAAGAAGAAAATGAAAAATTAAGTGATTTTTTTGTATACTGCATTAATCATGTTTCCTAAGCTTTAGTTGTTTTGTTTCATAATCTAAGTTTAGTTTATGGTTTCTCTCTAATGGTTGCCATTTATGCTGACCAAAAGAGAGTTCAAACGAAGTATTATTAGAGTCTAGGTTAGATGAGTCAAAAATTAACATGTGTTTTTGTATGCTGTATTAAACACATTTTCTGAGCTTTAGTTTTTTTTCATAATATAGGTTTAGTTTAGGGTTTCTCTCTATTGGTTGGCATTTATGCTGATCAAAAGAGAGGTACCAACAAAGTGGTATCAGAGCCTAGGTTACATGAGTCATACTAACTCAATTTCAATGTGACTTTTATACATGGCAACTCAATTTTCAAGTATATCAACCATTAGGCTACTTTTTGGCAATATTCATATAAAATAGCATAGCTCTCTATCCATATAATTCTTCATAAAATATCAAGCAATTGATCAGAAACTAAATAAATACAAATTCAATGATAAATGATCCAAATCAGTAGAAGGGACAATAGGTTCTAGGGACAAATAATAATGTGGTCGTTGAACATAATCCGAATGATATGCATGCTGACCAAACTCAATATTCAACTACTTTGGTCAAGTATCTGAGTATAGGGATAAGTTAGATGGAAATGCCGGTTGTACTTCTTCTAGATGTCCTAACCAAGGGTCCATATGTAGACCGATGGGAATATTATGGGATTTAAAATGGAAATATGAGGCTTAAACATGATGAAGAGAAATATGATATAATTTAATATGGAACCTAAGACAAGTTGAAAGTTTTATATTAGATAGATGAATGATTTTAATGGATTATGAAGATAATCCCTAATGAATTTGAACATGAGTATGAATTTGAAATTGTAATCAAAAGCTGAGAACTGAGATGATGCCCACTAAATGACCTTCTTTAAGAAGAGAACTAATGGATGCAAATAATTATACAAAATGAATTATAATATTGATCCATGAGATACATAATCAAAATTTTAAAAGAATATGAAAGGTGATGTGAATCACGTCTTCATAAGTGATGTCTTACTAAGATTCATGAAATAAGTGTTTGAAATTATCTAAGCGATATATGGTTAAGATAAGAGATGAAATATCTATCTAATACAAGTAAATTCAAAATTATAATATAAAAGATCCATGAAGTGAGAAAATGATGCAATATGAATAAATGATAAATTGGAATATCAATCTAACAAGGCACTGGAAGATACACCCCATTATATGTTATAATCTTCTTCCACATATTTTCTTAGATTTCGAGAGAAAATCCTAAAAGGACAACAAAATTTGTAACGACCTATTTTCAAATTCACTAGCTAATGAGGGTTTTGCTTGGATGAATACATGATCAACTAGATTCATCATTTTTTAAACTTGATTCATAATAATAGTTTGACTATTATGTTTTTAATTTTGTGAGAAACTCAATGCTTGCATTGTTGAAAATAATTAGGGTTTGAGAAATGGAAAACTTTAATTGGCCAAATTGAAATTTTAATTAAAAATATGATAAGTATAGTGTTGTACTAAATGATTTTTAGTGTTTTATATATAAATCTGATTTATTTGAAATTTGTATATGGTTTTTATGACTCAAATATAAGTGATCTTATAAAATATTATTTTTTTTAATGTTTACTTTCCTATTTCTGGATGAGTTTCCCCAAGACAAACTCAGTTGACCATGCATTTTTCTTGAAATATAACAGTCTAGTATTTTCTTTTTATCTATTTACTAATACATACAAATAAGTTGAAATTTGGACCATAGCTTCAAAATCAATTTCATACATCAGATTAAATTTTCTTAATTTTTGGATGATGTTGGAGTTTTATAAAGTGTGTTGTCGACCGAGTTTCTTATTAGTAACAACTCGACTGACCAGCCAGTATATCCAAATAAAAAAGAAGACTAGAAATAGTTTTTAGACTTGTTTATAAAAGTACCAAGCACCTCAATTTGTTGGCTAAAGTGGACATTATGTTAATCCCTTTTGTTTTGATAATGACAAACATTTCATTCTTGTGGTTTTAACGTGCTATTTGAGTATTTCAGGAACAAGCATATAAGGTGGTGGATAACAAAGACTTGGAAGAATAATTTGATAAAATCGCTTTATTTTCATGTTTGTAATCAAATGTAAATGCTTGTACAAGTATATAATGTACAAGTAATTAGATATCATGTAAATCAAGCGTTTAGATCTTCCCTATCCACTCACAACACTTAGATAGGCCATTCCCCAAGATAGTATCACAATTGCACATTGATACACACTTAGTAAATGAATACATTGAGTCAGTAATATTCTCGGTCGACAAATCGTTGATCGAGAAAATATCGGTCGACAAAAACTTCGACCGAGAAACTCTCGGTCGACAAAATCTTCGATCGAGAATAGACCCTACTAGTCGTTAGACCCAGCAGACAAAGTGGTTGGGAGTTGGAAATGAACGTTGTAAACACTTGCTCCAGGAGGTCCCTCGGTCGACAAATCTTCGACCGAGAAGGACTCTCGGTCGACAAATCTTTGACCGAGAAAAGTCCTGTCTGTACTTTTCAGGGTCAATTAACTAGCCGTGGCAAATACAATTAGTGGACACATAACGGCTAGTTAAGCACTAAGAACCCCCTAGAAAGTGTCTAGAACGTCCTTAAGCACTTGTAGGTCATTTCTATAAATAGGACATGCCTTAGGACACCTAAACTTACCTAAGCTACACTTGTGCTACACTTGAGCTTGAATACTCATTGGCAATCTGTTTTGAGCAATAGAGCAATTCCAACATTGGCTATTCATTCCCATTGCTCTAATTTTGTGTCCTATAGGCTAGCATCTCCTTTCCACAGCACTTACACTTCTACACTCATTGGTTAGGAGATCAATACGCTTGATATAGGCAAATCAAGCCTTGTGCTTAAAAGGATAAGTTGTAATTTCTATTTTCCTTCTTGTTCCTTTTATTCTTTGTATTCTCCTTGCTACTCCTAGGGTTGGAGGCTGCGGATTGGAAAAAGTTCTTCTCGGAGGAGAAGGTGGACTTCAAGCTACTTCAAGAAGGCTATCGCAAGGGAAGCTACTTCAAGAAGGCTATTGTAACAGGGAGCTACTTCAGGAGGAAGGCTGCTTCAAGGTTGGTGCAATTACTTCTAGGTGAAGGCTGCTTCAAGGTTGGTGCGATTACTTCTAGGTGAAGGCTGCTTGAAGGGTTTAGGGAGAGAATTGTAATTTTATGTAAAGTCCTTGCGAGGTAATAAAATTAAATTCTTTCCAAATCTCGGCTGGGTAAGCAACCGGGTAGTGGACTGACAACTTTAGTATTTGCTAAAGTTGGAACCAATCTAAATCCTTATCCCCTTGTCCAATATTCTTATGGTTGATTGTTTGAGTTCAATAATTATTAAAATTGTTTTAAAACTCTATTCACCCCCCCCCCTCTAGTGTTTTTTCAATTGGTATCAGAGCAGGCTTCAAGGAACCCTAACCAGGTCTTGAAGAATGGAGGGTAATGGTGATTACAACCGCAACAAAAGGTGCAGCTTGGACAAATCTACAACATGTTGCAATTGGTGCTTAGGAACAAGCCACACAACAACTAGCTGCCCATGGAGATCAAAGAAGGAAGATGAACACAAGGATTGTCTTATTGCTACAACTAGTGAAGAAGAAGAAGAGGTAAGCCTTTTTGATTTATCAAAAGAAGAACTAGTTTCTAGTCTTGAAGAGACACATAATAAATATGTTGAGTGTAAGAAGAAACTAAAGAAATCTAATAAAGCAAATGATGAACTACATGCTAAGCTTCTTGCTATTACATCTGAAAATGAAGATCTTAAAAAGGTTATTGAAGATCATGATATTAAGATAAAATCTATAGAGGCAAATTGCAATCTACTTTCTTTAGAAAAGATTAATTTGCAGACTCAAGTGAACGATCTTCAAAAACAACCCATATTGTGTACCCATATAGATTATGACACTATTGTCAAAGAAAGAAATTCATTGTCATCTAATCTAGACCAAGCAAAACTAGATATCAAGAAGAGAATGGATGAGATTGCCAAGTTACAACAAAAGTTAGTAGTTTAAATAATAATGGAATTCTAGATAAAATCTTAGATAATCCCTATCATCAAATTGGGAGAAGAGGACTAGGTTACAAGCCTAAGGGGAAATCCTATCAACAACCTAGTTGTAGAAAGACACAACCACATCAATCTATATATATACCTAGAGGCACAAATACATATATACCCAAGAACAACCTAGACCAAAATCATAGAAAGAGATATGAGGTTGATTCTATATGTTGCCATTATTGCTTACGTCTTGGACACTACTCTTTTTCATGCCCATACAAGAAAAAGGATGTTGAGTTGGTATGGGTTCCAAAATCCCCAAATTGAATTGATTAGACTAAGTTGAGATATGACTGAAGACTTTAAATTGCATATCTTTATGTCTATCTCAACTTAACATAAAGAGTTAACAAAATGATTCAAGTAACTAAAATTTCTAACTTGAAAATTTATCTCAATTAAGGTCCTCAAAACTTAAAGATTTGAATATGATTAGTTGAGATTTGATCTAAATGTTACTTTGATATTCATCTCAACTAAAACTGATTTTTCAATTACATAATTGAATTAAATATAGTCTATATTTTACTTGGAATCAATAAATAGTTCTGTAGATAAAACAGAAACCTTGTCGGTCGAGAAATCTTTGACCGAGCAGTCAGTCGGTCGAGAAATCGTCGACCGAACTGGTCACTGATTTCAGTCTGCAGTAAAATTTCTGAATAATTTGATTGATCAAGTGGCTATCTATTTGCTGTTAATGACTGTTATAGATCATTTTTGAATATAAATGATATCATTTCGATTGATCCTCTAAATAAGGTAAAACTGAAAATCATGTTTAGAAATCACTATTTTATAAAGTTTTACATGATTTTTTTTAAAAAGCATCTCCTGGTATATCTATATAGAAATCATGTGTTATGACATTTAGTTTAAATGATCACAATCACTGTATTTCATGAAATTATCATTTTATTGTTCTATCATTACATCATGGATATGCTTTCACTAATTTATCATTCAGCTCATAAAGATGATGCTATGTTACATAAAACAAATAGATAATGATTATTGTATGTGTGGATCCTTGATGAGACATAAGCAAGAAAAATGATTCATTAATGATTTGTTGCTTAGAAAAAGAACTTTAAGGTTTGCAAAACATAAAATAAAGAATTTCTCAATTGGTATCTATAAGAAATTGAGATATCATTCATGCCTTCAAGGATATATGTCTTTTCTTGAAGAATCACATGATTAATATGAACAGAAATAGGACTTGATTTATGCACTCATAATAAAAAGGACATCATTCATAATAGGTTTTATTCAAAGTAATTTAATTGATATCTCTTTAAGTTACCTGCAAAATTTATACTTCACATGTGAAATCTGCAGATTTTACCTCTTGGTTAAAATAAAATTTAGCCAAGGGGCGCTATGGTTGAAGTCAAGGTCGACCTAAAATAAGCTTGACAAAATACTTATTTGTACATCATTTTAATATATTTAATCTTAGTATCTTGACTCAAAATGAGTTTATCATATTGAAAACATGGAGCTTTAATAAAAGGTCAAAATCAAATCTTAAAAATCATTTGTGACCTTAGAATCCTTAAATTGTCTTAATTATAAGATTAAGGGGGAGCTCACAAAAACAAATTTGATTATAAGATTAAGAAGTTTACAAAACTTTGAAGCTTGTTATGACCTTAGTATTCTTGAAAGTAATTTTTGTTATGAAAACAAGAAATCTACAAAATTCATGAATATGACATATATCTTGTTCTTAATGGAATTCTCTAAACAAATTTGGGCTTAACATCCCGTGTATTTGGTTAGAGATACATTATGGCTAAATTCGACAATAAATGGCTTACATTTATATTAATCCCTTGACTTTAAATTGAATATCTCTTTAAGGGGGAGCATAGCATAAAATTAAGGGGGAGAAATACAAAGTAAACTTGGATACCTTTTTGAAATGACAAAGGGGGAGAAATAACATAAAATCAAATACATAAAATAAAATGAGTTTCATAATATCTCAGCCAGCATCCACTTGCAAAACACAAGAATGGCTACAAAAGGTCAACTTCAGGTATGAAACTCATATGATTTATATTTCCTTATTTTATATTTAGGAAATGTTTGTCATCTTCAAAAAGGGGGAGATTGTTGGCTAAATTGGACATTATGTTAATCCCTTTTGTTTTGATAATGACAAACATTTCATTCTTGTGGTTTTAACGTGCTATTTGAGTATTTCAGGAACAAGCATATAAGGTGGTGGATAACAAAGACTTGGAAGAATAATTTGATAAAATTGCTTTATTTTCATGTTTGTAATCAAATGTAAATGCTTGTACAAGTATATAATGTACAAGTAATTAGATATCATGTAAATCAAGCATTTAGATCTTCCCTATCCACTCACAAGACTTAGATAGGCCATTCCCCAAGATAGTATCACAATTGCACATTGATACACACACTTAGTAAATGAATACATTGAGTCAGTAATATTCTCGGTCGACAAATCGTCGATCGAGAAAATATCGGTCGACAAAAACTTCGACCGAGAAACTCTCGGTCGACAAAATCTTCGATCGAGAATAGACCCTACTAGCCGTTAGACCCAGCAGACAAAGTGGTTGGGAGTTGGAAATGAACGTTGTAAACACTTGCTCCAGGAGGTCCCTCGGTCGACAAATCTTCGACCGAGAAGGACTCTCGGTCGACAAATCTTCGACCGAGAAAAGTCATGTCTGCACTTTTCAGGGTCAATTAACTAGCCGTGGCAAATACAATTAGTGGACACATAACGGCTAGTTAAGCACTAAGAACCCCCTAGAAAGTGTCTAGAACGTCCTTAAGCACTTGTAGGTCATTTCTATAAATAGGACATGCCTTAGGACACCTAAACTTACCTAAGCTACACTTGTGCTACACTTGAGCTTGAATACTCATTGGCAATCTGTTTTGAGCAATAGAGCAATTCCAACATTGGCTATTCATTCCCATTGCTCTAATTTCGTGTCCTATAGGCTAGCATCTCCTTTCCACAGCACTTACACTTCTACACTCATTGGTTAGGAGATAAATACGCTTGATATAGGCAAATCAAGCCTTGTGCTTAAAAGGATAAGTTGTAATTTCTATTTTCCTTCTTGTTCCTTTTATTCTTTGTATTCTCCTTGCTACTCCTAGGGTTGGAGGTTGCGGATTGGAAAAAGTTCTTCTCGGAGGAGAAGGTGGACTTCAAGCTACTTCAAGAAGGCTATCGCAAGGGAAGCTACTTCAAGAAGGCTATTGCAACGTGAAGCTACTTCAGGAGGAAGGCTGCTTTAAGGTTGGTGCAATTACTTCTAGGTGAAGGCTGCTTCAAGGTTGGCGCGATTACTTCTAGGTGAAGGCTGCTTGAAGGGTTTAGGGAGAGAATTGTAATTTTATGTAAAGTCCTTGCGAGGTAATAAAATTAAATTCTTTCCAAATCTCGGTTGGGTAAGAAACCGGGTAGTGGACTGACAACTTTAGTATTTGCTAAAGTTGGAACCACTCTAAATCCTTGTCCCCTTGTCCAATGTTCTTGTGGTTCATTGTTTGAGTTCAATAATTGTTAAAATTGTTTTAAAACTCTATTCACCCCCCCCTCTAGTGTTTTTTCAATTGATCTATATGATCAACATAACTCCCTAGTATCAATTGTAATTTTTGGTTCACATCCAAGAAATGAATTTTTGGAGAGAGAGAGGAGAGCTAGGGTTTTGAGAGGATAAAGTGGTGGAATTGATGATCTTGGGTTTCATCTTCCTAGAAATGATAGAAATAAGTAAGTTGGTCCTCTTTAGATATCTTTTCTTGGTGATTCTTCTCTCACATATATGGATTTCGTCCCTCCTCTAAATTGAACCAAGGATATAGAAAATCACCATATGTTCTCTTTCTTTCTCTCCTATTCTCTTTTTCCAGGGTTTCTGAGTTGGAAGGAAAAAGAAAACGAGTTGATAGCTAGAACCTTGTTGGATGTCTAGATATTAAGAGCATGACCTATGCTTTTAAGGTACTTTGAACTTGATGCAAAAATTTATCTCCCTCTTAAGCAATGTATTCATGTTGAAATCCTAATTATATCTGGCTAGAATAATCAAGATAATTGTTTGTATTTGTATGCATTCGGGTATTCAATTGGGAGGATATTAGTGAATCAAATGATACTGATTTGAATTCTTTCTCATTGAATTGTATTTGTTTAGTTACTGATCAATTGATTGATGATCTGTGAAGAATCCTATTGATAGAGAACTATGCTATTATATATGGATATTGCAAAAAATTAGCCTAATGATTGATGCACTTGAAATTGAGTTGACATGTATAGAATCATATTGAAATTGTATTAGCACGAGTTACACAAGTGTTTGTTGAATCAAACTAAAATTTAATACAATATGTACATAAGGATTAGTTGAGGGTTTGTAATGGATATAGCCCATGTCTAGGTTTTGTGTTGAAGGACTAACTCAAATGAGCTAGTGAATCGATACATACTTACAATTGTTGAATGAATTTTGTGAAAATGGAAACTAGGGCTTCCATGTGTGTGAATAACCCAAATAAATCCATGTGCACCATGATTATATCCTTGATTAATGAGGTTCTTATGATGTATTAAATTTAGATGAGTTCTTGAAAACCCTAAAAACTCAACATTTAGGTGAGTATGAGGATAAAATTATATATAACCTTATAAATGTGAAGAAATGCCCAGTTGATATTTTACTACTTCAGTTGAAGATAATAAGTCTTTTTAAGTTGATCTAAACCTAGTTCATATATTTTAGTATAATATATGGAATAACGAGTAAAAGCCACATGGATGCAAGTCTTTTATACAAGAGACATAACAATGAATTGAGAAGTTGACTAGAGCTTTAAAAGCAAGAAGAAGTAACCCTAATCTATAGTACCTTCTAATTTGAGAGTTTTATAAGGAATAGAAGGATTGCTTTTATTTTACAAAATTCCATTATGAGTCAAGTGACATGGTACATGTATCTAGATGTAAAATAAGAAATGGACAAGGGTCATATGAATTGTGATGATATGTAATGAATAAAATATCAATAAAATTGTATGAGAAAGTATTTTATCTTTTAAGTTCAAATATATCTGGTTGACCTAAAGTGAATGGAATACACCAAAATTGGACTATAAAGGATTTCAAGGAGAGTTAAACTTTTACGTAAGTAAATTTAGGAGGATTTATTCCAAGAGTAGTAGTGAATATGAAATGAAAGAAGTTGATACTAATGAATATGAAATGAAAGGAAAATGATGAAAATTAGTACATGGATCTAAGAACCTAACTCTAACCCTAAAATGAAGACCTATGTAATGCTAGTAAATAATGATCTCAAAGGAGGGATTAAGGGTTGCATTTATGTATAGTCTAAATCAATTACAAGATGAGGTTTAAGGATGTGAATTGATTCACAAGAATGTGTTCTTGGATTGAATTTGTTTGTTAGTATACTTGTACTATGAGGATTGTATATTTTGATGGATTTTAAATGGGAACAATATATTTGTTGATTAGTAACCCAAATGGAAGAATGCTAGATAGTAGAAGAAGAAAATAGAAGTGTGTTATGTATGTATGTTCTTTGAGATTTAATTATATATATTGAAATTGGATGGAATAAGTATATGTTGCATGATAAATCTATTCTAAGCGTGATGAATGACACAATATATTTATGTACTTATATTCTTGTTAGTTCTAATGTCTCTTTGGATTTTTAATGAGAGCTATTATATGAATGAATAGATAAGAAACATGTTGAGATTGAATTAGCATGTATTGAGTATATTTGAGAAACCATGTTGAGGGTAAATGATGGATAATGAGATTATGTATGAAACCCTGATGCACCATAGAGTGAGATTACTAAAAAAATGCGTAATTAACACTAACAAACCAGATTACCAAAAAATATAGGAAATTAAAACATTATTTCACATATCCACCTCAAGTGGAAACATATCACATTAGATTCCACAAAAAGGCACTTGTATATATAACACCTATCAAAAAGTTATTACATAACATTGTTCACTGGCTCACTGGCCACAACTTGTTACAAGAGATAACATGTTCACATACATACACGCCATATCTATACAACAAAGGCATAAAGCCAAAACATCGTATTGATATAAAACATCTTCAAACTCCCCCAAGAACTTGAGAGTGCAGGGACAACACATAGAACTATACTACAAAACACAAGTAGCTCATCCAACCTTTCCTCAACTACTACTCCTCTTGTTTCTCAACCTCAACAACATGAACTCTACCTCCTCATGCACGACCACCTAAAAGATGTGGAAACCCACGGGGTGAGACCAAATATCCCATCGAGAGATATAACTCTCCACCAACGTCTATTAAAATCATAGATAACTAAGTAGGTAGATAACATGCTTAACATGTTAAGCAGGTTCAACTAAAACAATATGTATTAAATAGATAGAGTAGGTTAAACCAACTAGGCAATCATCATTGAGTAGTAGAACAATTGATATTTTAAGAAGGAATATGAAGAACATGTATAACACTTGATACCTCTTACCGTCTCGTAATTCAAGAAATATGTACAAAGATAAGGCAAAAGGGTTCAACCAATGTGAAGCGTATTTGACCCTAAGAAAAATACACTACATGTTTGTGTTACGTCTTTTATTATTTCCATGAGGATTTGAGTCATACCACTCAAATCCAACCGACCATTGCAAAGTCAAAATTGGTGCCATATAAGGCCAATGGAAGAGATAGAATACACGACCTGCCCAACACCTCTTGGTCAGTATAAGAGAAACACCACAAAGACCTATCAGTCAACTGCAAAACAACAACATATAGTCAAGCTGAAGGATTATCTAACACATGTCCATCCATATATAAACACCTAGCCTGCCTTGGTACATGTCACAACACTAGAAGAACATGCTCACACATGGACGTTCTAAAAAGAGGCATCACATGTAGTTACACTGCTGCCTATCACTTATCACAAGGAGATCAACTCATGCATGGCCATCTCACACAACCTATCATTTTAGACGCAAGGAGATACTTGAATTGCACCCCCACATATTAAAAAATATGTGCTCTAAGTTTCCTGTAGGAATGACACATTTCACTATCCAGCAATAAAACTGATACTTGAATGGATCTATGGCACATGACACCTACATGATTAGGGTTTAACTTGATTAATTAGGCCAATTGAGTGTCTTTTAGCATCAATCAAGTTACAATGTACAAACCATAAACAAACTCTACAAAGATAAGGGAATAGTACAACTCTACAAGATATAAAGTGTATAAGGTGTGAACTTGTCACATCATCACCACATAATACTGTAATACTACCATTTACAAGGCCATCACCAAAGTCACACAGCCATAAAAGGCTACCACCAAAGTCACATCACTATGGGATATCAATCCATAAATCACATCACTAGGGGATATCACCTCATAATAGGCATTAAGCCTTCACCAGGTCATAGGACCCATTACATCAACATTATCTCATTATGTCTCATAAAGGCTCATAGCCATCACCTTGTGTCATATGATTACCATCATAGCATACACAAGCTATGACACTCATTTCACCTGCAAGGTTAGGGATTCATAAACAAGAGAGAGAAAACATTATAATGTGGTAACCACTTCAAATGACACAAAAAACACATCATATTTTCCAACATTAGGGTTAGGGTTACATGTATAGCCTATTAGGGTTCCAATATATCAATCACTAAACCCTAATTATGTTATCTCCCACTTTCTTGGAGAATACTAGAATTAGAACATTATTAATTAAACATGATTAGAGTGTTATGTCAACAACACAAAGTATCACCATCATTACATGTACACAGGTAACCATATCACTATGATATGCATGTGTAGCGATCATGCATCATATATGTGTGTCTACCATGTACATAAACACGTGTCATGACCAAGCTCAATACAAGTGTCTCGAACACTCTCAAAACAAGGGTCACAACCACAACAAAACCAAGCATCTCGACCACTACCAACATGGTGTCCTGACCACTAACTAACATGGTGTCTCGACCACCAACAAACATGGTGTCTCGACCAGCAAACCACATGTCTTGGTTGAACAGAAGCATGTTTTGACTAGGAAAAAACCAAGAGTCATGACCGAAACAAAAGCATGCATCTCGATCAAAACTAAAGCATATGTCTCGACCAAGACAAGATTAAGGTATAGCGACCACCAAGGTCAAGATACCCTAACAACACTTAGACAATATCAAAATAGAGATGAACCTCATTCAAAATAGATGGTTAATATCAAGGATAGTCACCATCAACATGGTGGAAAAAAATTCATGCAAAAAGGACATCAAGACCTTGAGAACCAAAATTCAACATGAACACCTTCATGAAACCGACTAGATGGAAGAAGACCAAGCTTCAACCTCAAGAAAACCAACTCAAAAACCTCAAGAAAAGACAAA
The DNA here is from genome assembly GCA_963693085.1 of Alisma plantago-aquatica. Taxonomy (NCBI): domain Eukaryota; kingdom Viridiplantae; phylum Streptophyta; class Magnoliopsida; order Alismatales; family Alismataceae; genus Alisma; species Alisma plantago-aquatica. The sequence goes on along the minus strand of OY856412.1, from coordinate 1,279,584,212 downwards.
GATTGAACCAACACCATTGTGTTAAAACCAAGAAACATGATGCATGGGACAACTCCACTTCATCCATCACTTAGAAAGTTCATGGAATTAGGGTTTAACAAAGAGTGTAATCTACAAGAGAATACTACAAGGTCTTAAACCTTAGATGATGGCAATCTTATATTACATATTAGCATCAAGTTTGGATATCAAAATCATAGCATGCAATCATGATTAAGGTGTAAGTAATAGAAGAAGGTAGAGAGTTATATAACCCGCCTTAGGTAGAGAACCAAGCTCCAAGATCAAAGGCTCCAAAGAAGAATATGAAGCTCCAACCAAGGTCAACACTTTGGCCACAAGATGACCTCAAAAGAAAAGAACACCATGGTCAAAAGGATGCTTAAGAAAGAGTGTGAAAACCCCTAGGACTAACTAAAAATAAGGAAGGAAGAAGAGATCTCCTTCTCTCTCGAGTGTCACCATGTCAAAACATAGTCTATGACCCCTTTGTTAGGAGAAGATCTTCAAGGAAGCCACCATGTCAAAACATGGTCATAATGCCAATAAAAAGGGGAAGAAGAAAGGTAGGGTTCCAAAGGAAAAATGTGATCAAGAAGGTAGAACCACTTACCAAGAAGAGAAACAACCAAGAGTCAGCACAAGGAAGGTGATTGAGCTTCAAAGCACCACATGCAAGGTTGGTTGACCTCCAAAGCACCCAAGGTCAGTCCTTCTTGCTTCTAAAAGCTCCAAGGATGAACACAAGAGAAGGGAGAAGAAGGAGGACTGAAAGGTTCACTTTCATGAAGGAGAAAGGGGTTATATACTCAAAGGAGGAGGGAAGTAAGGTAGGGGTGAGGTGTCAACATAAGAGACCACCAAAGAGACACTTGTCCACAAAAGAAACTAACATGCAACCACTATATACATGCATGCAACTCATGCTGATAAAACCTAGGTGGGGTCTTAACCACTTGGGCCAGCACCACCCTAGAGGTTGAAACAAGCCTCAAGATACCCTATCTCAACCACAACAAAAGGTCACTAAACAAACCTGGTCGAGACACACCACAAGAAGGCAAACATATCGACCAAAAATACCTCAAGATCACCAAGTTCGAAACAAACCACTCAAAGAAGGTGTTTTGGTCAAAACACACACAAGGCACACCAACATGGTCAAGACAATGGTCGCAACACCCAACCAAGCTCAACATGGTCCACACCAAGCAAACCCTAGAAACTCTAGCATCACCACATGATACCACCTCATCAACTAAGGTCCAAAAAGGAACCCCACATAATCATTCTCTCTCTAATGATTCCAAAGAAATAAGGGCACACTCAACATGTGACAAATTGCAAGATAACCCCTCAACATGGGTAAATTGTAACTTGGTCTAAAACAAGCATACAAAGCTCAAACATCATCAAAACAGGACCAAACTGGAAACATAAGATTGTCTCATGTTAACTAAGCATATCAATGGATTAGATTAGGACTCTAAGCATCTTATTAAGCAAAGAAAGCATACTCAATCACTAATCTATGTTAGTGGCCTTACATTATGCCTCAGGTTGATAGCACCACTCATGATGACTTTTATGAGAGGATATGGAAATGGAAAGAAACATATATGTTGCAAGTTAAATATTTGTTGTGCTTCTTGTTTCAATAATTATATTTCTTGTTAACCTTTACTATATGCCACTCTAGTTGCATGAGAATATACACAAATGCTAAATGTTGATTTGAATCTTGTTCAAGATGAGTATGAAATGATGACACATCTATTTAGGTACCATGAACACCGTGAGTTCCCCCAGTGCCACATTGAGAAAATGAAATGGATATCCTTATATTAATCAGAATATTAATGGAAGGATTTTCATAGTGTGGATCTATACGTTCAAGGTTAGATTAGCATGATTTAGGGATAAGTCATATGATGTGATTTTGAGCCTAAATCCTCTGATGTGAAATTCTATATCCATGAGGAATAGGATTTGATGAAATGGAAACTATTAAACATGTAAAATATGATGATATGTGATATTCTATATATTTTTTCCTATCTCATGTACCTGAGATGAGGACCTGATCCTCTTTAGGCAACCTTGTGGTGGACCGGGGGTCTGTTGTTGATGTCTTAGGGTGACCAACTAAACCATAAGATAGTGACGGTGATTTGTTGACACGAGAATATGGCATGGCAATTTTTGCATGGTGAGGTACAAGCCAAGTAGTTTTAGGAAAAATGAATAAAAGATGACAAACCATGTAGAACATGAGTTTAATGTTTGTTACATTCCTTTTACTACTAGATGATAGATCTACTATTGTAGAATGTGTTTCTTATTGTATAAATCAACTATTCTTTTATAGAGATAACCCACACCCATATGATTATCTATCTAGTTCGGAATATGACCTTAAATGTTGTCAACTAGTTGATGATGATATTCAATATCCAATGTGATTATGATTTTGGATTCACTTCTCATTTGAATAGTCTTGTTTGGTAGACATGTCTTATGTGGACTTCAGCTTTAGGACTATAGGATGCGTTCTGAGTCTAGATGGTGGGGTGTCACAAGGATGATGTTATTGTTATATGTTGGTTATAATTGCTTAGATCTTGGATTATTACTCATAATAAAGGACTTGCATTTTGAAGTAAGTAGTATCTAGTGATTTGTTAATATGCACGCTCTTAAAGATGTTTTAAAGTTGGGTTTGGATAAAGAGTGCAACTTATCTCATCGATTAGATTATTATCATAAACTAAATTTGACTAGATACTAGAACTATCTATTAGACTTGTTAGTATCTGTAAGTTTCTTCTAAGTTTATTTTACTTAATCTAATGATGGTGCATGTACTCAACTTGAGTGGGAGGTATCCATTCACTGGGGCTCTATATGAGTCTCATGTGGTTATTTAAAATAATTTTAGGTATAATACCATCCAGCTGAGAGGACATGATGAATAAGGTGTAAGCATAATAATCTAGATAGATTGGAATGTCCCTATACCCTCTTTCCCAAGATGGGTTGTAGAACAAGTTTGTTCTTTCATATACATGTAACTAGTGTAAACTAAATCACATCTGAGAAATAAGTTTTGATTATGGTCTTAATGGAGTTGAATATGATTTGTGGTGATTCAATATGCTGCCATTGATGTGACATTGGTTACGAGTTGTTATGAAGAAAAAAAATTGACCTATGATTCTTATATGCTTCGTTAATCATTTTTTCGAGCTTTAGTTGTTTTGTTTCATAATATGGGTTTCGTTTAGCGTTTCTATCTATTAGTTGGCATATATGTTGATCAAAAGAGAGGTCCCAATAATGTGGTTTTGGATGCAAAATAAGAAATGGACAAGGGTGATAATAATTAATGAATAAATTTTAATAAAATAAGTATGACGGAGTATTTTATCTTTTTACTTTATAATATATATGGGTTGACCTAAAATGAAACGATTACACTAAAATCAGATTATAAAGGATTTCAAGGAGAATGAAACTTTATGCATAAGTAAATTCAATAGGATTTATTTCAAGAGTAGTAGTGAACACACAATGAAAGAAGTTGAGATTAATGAATATGAAATCAAAGGAAAATTATGAAAACTAGTAGATGGATTTAAGAATTTAACCCTAACCCCAAAATGATGACCTATGTAATGCTAATGAATAATGATCTCAAATAAGGGACTAAAGATTGCATATATGTATAGTTCGAGTCAATTACAAGATGAGGTTCTAGGATGTGAATTTGATTTACAATAATGTGTTCTTGAATTGAATTTGTTTGTTAGAATACGTTTACTATGAGAATGACATATTTTGTTGGACTTCAAATGGGTATAAAAAATGTGTTGACCAGTAACCCTAACTAAAGAATGCTAAATAGTAGAAGAGGAGAATGAAGTGTGTTATGCACATATATGCTTTAAGATTTAACTATGTCTGCTGAAGTTGGATGGAATAAGTATACGTTTCATGTTAAATATGTTCAGATTACGATGAATGAAACAAGATGTTTGTATGTTTATATTGTTTTTTTTTGTGAACATATGTTTATATTGTTGTTAGTCATAATGTCTCTTTGTTTTTTTGATTCAAACTGTGATATGAATGAACTAATAAGAAATGTGTTGAGATTAGATTAGAATGCATTGAGTACATTTAAGAAAGCCTATTGAGGGTAAATGACAGATAATGAGATTATGCATTGGGTTGATAGCCCATTGATGATTGTGGTTATGAGAGGATATGGAAATGGAAAGAAAAGTATATGTTGCAAATTACATATTTGTTGTCCTTCTTGTTTCAATGTTTATCTTTCTTATTAGCCTTAATATGCTATATGTCACTTTAGTTGTACGAGAATATACACATGTTAAATAATGATTTGAATCCTCTTCATATGAGTAAAAATGATTAATAAAAATTGAAATGATGACACATCTAGTTAGGTGACCTGAGCACTCTGAGTTCCTCAAGTGCATACTAGGGAAATGAAATAGATCTCCTTGTAGTAATTAGAGTATTATGAGAAGGATTTCTAGAGTGTGGATCTTGACCTTGAAGGTTAGACAACCAGATTTAGCGATGAGTCACTTAGTGTAGATTTGACCCTAAATCCTCTACTATGAATTCTATATCCATGAGGAATAGACAATCATGAAATGAAAATTGTGAAACATGTGAAATATGATGATATATGATATTCTGATATGTTGTATGTTTGTTCCCATCTCGTGTACCCAAGATGAGACTTGAGCCTCTTTAGGCAACCCTGTTGTAGACCTAACTTTAGGGGAATTTGTGCAAAATTGGCCAAAATGGTGTCAATTTGCATTCAATCACATCTAAACCTAACTTTAGGGGAATTAAAGCATAAAGAATCAAATCCTACTTAAAACACACAAAAATTACCAAAATCTACATGACAATGCAATGCATGACATGGAGTAGCATAAAGAGCATTTTTTTGAAAAACAACGCAAAAATGCATGAAATTGAACTACATGTATGCATGGACGCAAAAAGGAAATCTAATCTAAAAAGATAAATCAACAACTAAATAGAGATCGGGTGAGACATACATCAACAAAATAAGCTAAGAAAGAGGGCATACCGCCCTACCACCCCAAACTTTTGAATCATCCTATCCTCAACATGAAACTAAAACTTAAGAATGATAGGGTAGACATCACTACTCTGGTAGTGTGAGATCATGTGGTGGGCCTGAATGCGGAGGTAGATGCTAGTAATAGTGGCCCCATTAGTCTTCCTATGGAGGTGGGTATATCTCCTAGTAGCCAGATAGTCCTCCCCAGAAATCCTCCCCCCATTGAGGGTTCCTCTGTACCTACACATGCTGATACTGGTACATGTGGTTGATCTAATGATGCATCTACTACTCATCTAACCACATGGCCTATTGTGTCTGCTAAATCACCTCGAACTATGCATGAATGGGTGGCATGTTGTATGCATTTTTTGGAGGTGGTTGCGCATCAAAATCCTCAAATATCGGTCATGTGTGGTGTGGCTGCTCAAGAATGCGCTACAGTTTTGGCACATTCGTCTCTCCTCCTTCTTTAGGTAAGTCCACATTTCGTGTTCTGAACCCCTCTTTTAGATGCTCCTTCTCATACTGTGCTATCACCTCAAAAAAGTTCTCTGATGGTCCCACATCCATGAGTAAGGGGTAGAGTGGTATGGGATCTCCAAGGTGATTCCAGGGTACCCAGGGTTTAGAACATAAAAGATTTTGCTATCTTTGGGGGAGATCATTTGGGACCTAGCAAGATAGTTTAGATCAACATATTTGCTTCCTTCTACCTTAGTAAGCCCAATCTAGATTGCAACCCACTTCCTTTTCCATTGTGGTGATAATCCCCCCCTCCATGATGAATGAATTTTTACTCTTAGAAGGGATTGTCTTCAAGTGGTCAATCACCATGGCTCCAATGTTTACAATTCCCTTACTTGCTACTGTGGCCATCACATACAAATATTTTTGTGAACAACAACCTTGATTGTCATAACGGACAAACAAGGTGTTTGCTAGGACCTTTTGTAGGTATCTCGTGAAGGGATTGTAAATCTTGCCGGTCTTGGATTTTCCTGTAGAAAAAGTTGCTTGACCAGTAATAGCCTTCCACATCTTGGAGTAATCTGCTTTCCCATTGTTGTCAAGCCTTCCCTCATTGAAATTCTATGCCATATCTGAATTGGGGGAAAAGATATCATTGATTTGGGAAACTTTGAGCACATGTGTTGAGCTATTTAGCTTGAACCTGATGGATTCTTCACCTTAGTGCTTTACTAATTCCAAAGTTGTAAAGAACTCATAAGTCAACTCCAAGTAGGTTTCTTCAACCTCAATCAAAATCTTGTAGAGCTTACATCCTTGCATTTGATGATGAAACATGTAGTTGATCCCAAAGCTTTCATGGTAGCCATACATGCATATCTAGTAGGCATCACCCTCCTTGTTAAGCACTCGGGGTGTAGGGGTCTTGTGAACACTTTCCTTGTTGTGCCTCTCCCATAAGCACTATCCTTGGGTTACTTCCCAACCCACTTCATCTTGTCCTCCTCCAGCTTGGACAAAAAATCCACTATCTCATCTTCCATCTTCTCACTCTCTGTGTCATCTACCTCCTCTTCCTCGTATATGTGTGACCCCGAACTTGTGTCCAAGTTCAAGGGCACCATCTGGACCAATGCATCTTTGACCTCTTATTCAATTACCAATCGATGCCTAATGGGATGTTGAGTGGTGTGTGGTTGTGCCAATGACATGGAGCATCTTGCCGGAGTTAGGCATGGAGGTTGTGAAGATGACACATGAGTAGCCTTCTTGGTCCTCCTCTCTCGGGTTGGTGGGTCAATGTCCACTGAATCGATGATATTATCCATATCTTCTTCTTCCTCCTCCTCTTCTTTGTCGGGGTTGTTGTAGCTAGGATCCGACATGTGGCCATTGGAGGAGGACTGGTGTCAGGATGCACTCATCAAAGTCGATCGTCAGAGTGATTGTGAAATCAAATTTGACAGCGATGACGCGTTGTGGGACTGCTACAACACATTGGAGGCATGTTTGATGTAGCTTTTTCTTCTAATTTCCATTGTCTTCTCTACCCCCTTCCTGATTGCTTTGCCTGTGCTCTTCATCTTTGCAAAGATCTTTGGTGAAAAATGAGCAAGAACAACACCAAATGTGCTTCCGGACTGTAGGGATGTATTCTCCTTGGAGATGGAGAAATAGATGGTAATGGAGGGTGGAAAATGGAGCTTGAGGTTAGGGAAGGTGATTGGGGACCAAGGGGAACTCAAATCTAGAGTTTGGGGACAAGAGGAGCTGATTTGGGGGTGAATAGATCTTACCCAAATCACCACTTTATGTGAAATGACCATTCTAGGTTGCAAGAATGAGCTTTGGGTCATGCTGGGTCAGGAAAAATCAAGAAACTCAAGTACTGGGCCCGGGCCAACCCATCCATTCTGACTAGCATGACCATTTTGGCGAGGTGCCAGCACGGTTGTGCTGCCTGTACCCAAAACTCAAAAATTCCCCATTGAAATGTGACATGTCAGCACGACCGTTCCATGCCAGCATGACGTGTTGGGTCCTCCAAGTTTAAAAATATTCAAAATTCATCAAATCATTCAATAATTCATATTCCAATCATTTTAATTGACCCACTTGATGTTGCATCAATCATTTTGCACTAAAATGTGCCTCCTTTATCAACTTTCACCTGTCTCACCTGTCAAATCATCAAAACTAAAACAAAACTATCAAGCTTAAGTGTGTGTGTGTGTATTCTTGGAATCATGTAAAAACAAAGGAAAAGTATCAAAAGGAGAAGGTTGGGTGAAAAAGTTCCCAAACCTATGTGGGTTGCCTCCCACTAGCGCTAAATTTTACACCTTCGGTCGGGCTTATTGATTTTTGAAGTCAATCACCCTCACATGATTTTCAAAGCATCTTTGAAGTAGATGTATCTCTCATGTGCATTCAAGCACATCTCCTCATCAAGATGGTGTTCCTCAACTAACATCACAATATCAAAACTTTGGTTTTCTCTATCCGGCCCAACTTCCATAACTATTTTTAGCCTTAGACCTTTCAAAGTAAATTTTTTTGCTCCTTATTTCTCACAAATCAACACAGCCCCAAATGGATATATCTTTTTGATTTGATAAGGTCCTTCCCATCTAGACCGGAATTTTTTGGTAAAGAACTTCATACTTGAGTTATATAGCCATACCCATTTTTGGGCTCAAAGCTCTTCTTCTAGATCAACTTATAAAGGAGGAACTTTGTCCTTTCTTTGTAGCTCTTGGGAAACTCATAGGCCTCATGCCTCATTTCCTCCAGTTCATGTAGTTGTAGCTTTATTTTCAAACCGACTGTGTCTCCATCCATATTCATGGCTTTTAAAGCCCATAATGCCTTATATTGCATTTCAACCGGTAGATGACAGCTTTTTTCATAAACAAGCTTGAACGATATTGTGCTAATCAGGGACTTGTATGCAGTCCTATAAGCCCATAAGGCCTCATGGAGACATAATGGCCAATGCATGCGGTCCGGTCTCACCGTCTTCTCTAGAATGAGCCTTATCTCCCAATTGTCTAACTCAACTTGACCACTCGTTTGAGGGTGGTAAGGAGTATCCACATGATGATTCACTCTATTACACCCCGATCTCACAATTACCATTAATCATGAGATTAGGGCATAAATTGAGGATTTAACGTAATACAAAGATCGCCCTTAACTTTTTCTTCTTTTTCAAACTCTTTGTTTTTCTCGCATCCAATCACATAAACAACTTTGCAAGAGAATCAAAATTTGATTACTTTAATTTGATCTCAACATAAACGATACACATCCATACATTCATTCTCAGGTACATATGACATGATAATCAGATACATTCTCTCTTATTAAGAAAACAAAGATACAAAGCATCACTTATAACACTCTCAAATCTATACTAGGACCTAGAGTGACAGGGACCGACTAAACATAACTAATCTCATACTTAACTCATGTGGTAGATCTACTATGATGCTTTGACCTTTTTCAAGTCCATGTGGTTTCCCTAAAAATTGTGAGTAGAGGAGTGAGCCTACTCGCTCAGTGAATGAGTACTTCAAAGAAACACTCTAAATCACTAATATAATTACAGATATACTTTTGAGAAACTAATATCAATTATAGCAGCAGTAAGCTTTAAAGAGATTGATCATTTACAATCATAAATATAGTAGGATACACTAGATATCAACAAAAGTAAATCAATATATGAGCATGCTTGATTAATTTCAAAGAGAACTAATAGTCAGAAACATGCAAAGAATAATTGTTGGGAAACTGTACTCGAATCTTTCTTAGCCTTTCTTACTTATAAGAAACTCTTTAAAACTTATATTATCATATTTTAGCTTATGCCCTGATCATATGCAGTGTACTCTACATATGAAGACTCGTAGCGAACTACGATCTCACCATACAAGACTTAGCTGACACACCCAGGAATGCTAAGCCTGACTATGTCACTGGTCTGCAACAGGAAAATGGTTCTCTGGCCTCGGCACACCTATTATGCCGTAAAAACTAGACTCCTCCTCTAACCTGAGCACACAGGTAGAGAGTCAAGCCACCTATTGTCTTTATTGTATTCTAGTACCACCAGGATCTCTGGTTGATGTTGGACACTACATTCTGAATTTTAAGGAGACTTCCACTAGGGCTTCGTCCCTCGTACCACCTGTTAGTACGTTCCGACCCCTGTATACTGGACACTACCAGGGTTAGGTCGTTTCATCCCTACAGTGTAGACCTCTCATAGGGAATCTACAGTGTTCAGGGCTCCTAAGTCTATTATTTTATTATTCTTGGAAAGCTCTTACTATATTGTATCTTTTCCCTTACTTATACTTGACTCTGGTATCTCTATGGTACCGTGTCTATTTATTTGAAGTTTATAACACAACATGTATATCATTCTAAACTTGGCAGAGCAATATACTCAAAATAATGTAATATAATGAGAAATCAACATTTTATATCTACAGGCAGACTAAAATTCTTAAATAACAGAATACATGTTTACTTGATACTTTATACACTAGAATCATGCAAATGAACTTCTTAATACACTGATAAGAGTTAATTACTTGACATACGAGTAATCATCATTTGCACCTATAAATTGTTTGTACTTTCTTGGAAAACGTACACCTCAACCCAAATATTGAGTTGTGCATCACCACATCTGATACTGAGAACATTGATATCAAAATACTTGATTCATTGAACACCCTATCCTTAGGGTTTCATTTACCTCATTCACTTATCACATGGCTCTCATATAAGGATTTCATGCGACATAAACATTCACTGAATAAAGACTACTATCAACAAATCATATAAAATCAATATATGTACGAAACCTTGGAACTTAGCTGAATTTGGGTTTCCATGCCATTCACTGAGATAACATGCATCAATAATAAAATTGAATAAATAAAGTCTATCATGTCAAGAAAATCTGTTCAAATGGATTTCACGATATCTATTCGCAAATATCCAACTTTCCTCGCATCTAAGGTTTCACCCTCTTTATTGAGATATCAAATGAACACTACTCACTTAAATGAAATCCAAGATAGTATCTGACATATATGTACTATGCAATCAGATAATCAATCATTCATAACCAAGGGGATCCAGATAAACAAATTCCTCTATTTAATTATACAACAATTTCAGTCATAGACAAATTCCCTATATTTCAGTTTACTCTTATAACCTCTATGAATACCTAGGGAATTCTCATTAGGATGTATTTTATACATTTATAATATGATTTTATCATCTGAAATTCATCCAAAAAGAGGAAGAACCCATTTCATATCATTTTGCAACAACTTAGATCAAATAGACAATTCAGGGTTTGTAGTCGCATACTAAGAAATTAAAGATTATGGATGATTTAACTAATTTTCGTGCAATATACTATTTAAAGGAAGTTCCCACTCACCCTAAAGTGTGAAAACACCTTAAAAACACAGCGCATCCCTGAAAATCTCGATCTCATATCAAATCCCTAGCAATTCACTCGATTCTTCTTCCTTTCAATTCGAAAACGCTAAAAATGAGGGATTATGAAGAAATAGTGAGAAAAGGGGAAGTTTTGATACCATTTTGAATTAAATCATAGGAGGGATGGAATCTTGACATGTGACAGAAGATTCACCATTAAAGTCTATGCAAAGAAGCTAAACCTACATGATTTCATCATTCCTCGGACCGCAAAACCCTAGGTCAGCATCTCCATCACTTTCTCCTCTCAAACCCTAACTCTCCCTCTCTCTCTAGGATTTCATTTCTCTGGATTGAATCATTAATTATGAGAGCTCCTTGTGTGTTAGGTTGACCATATAGAGCAATTGAGATACTTGGGTCAATTGCACATTGAACCCTCACTCAGCTAAATTTTCTGTCATAAAAATATTACTATAATTCGTCTACTGATAAGGTCTAAACACATCCAAAAATTATGTAAATTTTCCATCTTATTTATGATTGAGTTTCAGATCTGCAGTTAAAATTTCAGATCATTTGGAGTTACCAATAAATAACTAAAAATAAAACACTACACTTCTAAAAAGCACACTGTCAGCATTTTGGTCGAAGTATAGTTCGACTGAGAACCACATTCAAAGAACACTCAAATATTCTGAAAATTTTCTCCAATATGCATGATTGAGTTGTCCATATCATATACAAAATTCAATTAAATAAAAATTTGTATAAACTATGAAAAATCATTTACCACATTGCTATCCTAATCAAATTCCATATTCATGTACTATCAAAACCCTAATTTTTGCCGATTAGGTCTTACATTTCTCAAACCCTAATTCTTCAAACTAAAATCATAATTAGAGTTTATTCTTAGGTTTGAAACATCACAAATGATTTACTATCATTAATCAAGTCTAAACGATGTTCAATCTAATCAAGCATGTAATCATTCATGTAAACCCTAGTTTACCAATTAAGCACAAATGTGGTCATTACAATTCTCACCCCCATAAAAAGTTTCATCCCCGAAGCATAAATATGCAAACAAGGTATATTCAAAGTTTATTTTAAGCTTCTAAAATGTTACATGTCATTACATTCTTATATTTTATACTTGAATGTATTTTTCAACGTTCAGTCCTTTATTTCTTTTCTAATCACAACATGTTAAAACATTTCTCGATGATAACAAACAAATTCTCTATGCCACAATCAATCATAGGATAGAGAGAGAAATAACCATTTCAATATTTTCATACTCTTTAGGTGTTACCTCAACATTGATAATCCAATCCAACTATCTCAATTCATATGGCTCAATATGTACTATTGTTATGTATTACCTCTAATTCACAAAAGAGAGTTCACCATGTTCTTTTGAATTTTACTATTGTGCTACTCAAATAGCAAAATAGTGTTGAGTTGGAAGACTAGATTCAACAACAATTGTACAATACTACTCACGACATCCCCATTGCATCATGGATGCATAAGGTGAAGCATTACCATCACATTCCATATTATTCTCAAGTATGAACCCACACTTAATTCAAGGTGTAACCATCGGGTTATAGAACACTAGGGTTTCAACAATAGTAACAAATTACTCCATGATTGTATTAGTCATTCAAGGACTATTCATACCCAATTACCATCACTTAGTTATATTAAAGCTAGGTATAACAAGCTATACTTCATTAGGGTTACATATCAATACAATATGGTTATCATCCCTTCTATTCATATGAGTGAATAGGTAAGACTACCTTATTCAGGGTAACCCTTCATTTTTTCCATCATTATTCAACCCATATCACTATACCACAATTGTACAATACTAAGATGGATTACTGGTATGAATGACTACAACTATCAGACACCTTTAATTAACATATTGCTGGCACATGTACACTGAAATCATACGTAGAACCAATTTACATCCCTTAATATACCTTCAACAAATTATACTTCTAAAAACAAATTCACATATTACTAAAAGCCATTGTTTTCTCTTATCTCTCTCCCATTTGCTACTACTTACTTTTTGCTACTTATCCTTCTCATTTTAATAATGTAGATTAAACATTCCTAAAATTGAAACATACAAGGTACAAATAGATTATTTATCATTCTTGCTAAGACTACAAGAATTTATCTCATATCACACCACTCATATTGTATTTCTCCTTTTGTTCAAAACACACTTGTTACATTTCAAATTTATATCTTACTCTTTACTCTAAATCATTTCCATATTGTTTATCTACCTTTCAGATTAGCTATCTTTAAACCCTGGATTACTATCAGTGCTAGTTTACTTCTCATAGTGCAAATCTCATGATCTTGTTTTATAGATATGCTAGTATTCAAGGTCGAATCACTAGTGACATCCCTTGAACTACTACAACTCTAAACATTCTAGGGTTTGGTCCTTATCAGTAGCTTGACGTTATTGTGATGTGACTTTGCTCCCTTAATTTGAAATTCAAACTTTGGATCTCACAAGTTTTACTAAAGTCTTCTTTATCTTATCGATTGAATTTCCTTTCTCTTACTTGGCCATTCAGATAGATTGCATTCTCAATTACCCTACTAAGGTTTCATCATCATATTGTGTGTCATTATTACATTCACTAGATGTCTCTACCACAGTGGTTATGCATCATATATGATTCATTTTCTTATCACTTCATTCCCACATTGCTCTCATTAAGGAAGGTATGAAAGAGAAGATGATTTTGAGACTTAGAATTCTTATATTCAAACATTCAATAATACATTTCTCATATGTAGGTTTAATTAATTATCAACAAGGATACTTAACTAATTAGCACTTTCTTAAATATCGCAACCTCTTTCTTTTATAATCTATATTACTCCATTATTTCAAACCCTTCTTTACTTTCCATAATCCCCTTACCATATACTACCATTCCACATGTCATCTTTAACTTCTAATTTTCTCTTATGATCATGTTGCTTCTTTTATGTGTATGATCATGTATACCATGTTGCATACATTTCCTTTTATCCTTCTACTAATGTGAAGTTGAAATTCTAAATCAATAATCTCTCTACTAGTATCACCTCATGTTTAATACATTACATATCCTTCATTTTAAATCAAACGGCTCATGCATGGGTGAAACATAGTTTCTCTTTCAATCAAGTTTTTCCTTCCTGAATATAGTCTACCTTTGTATGACTTATTCATTTATTTAGCTACACTTTTGTTCTTCTTTTAGAAACTAGTTTGTTGTTCTATAGAGACTTAGAATCCAATGGCAGTAAGGATGAATGTATTAAAATTATTAATAAAGATATACATTCCATGCTCTTAAGTATATCATAACCCTCATTCCTTAATCAAGCTCATTATTTCCAACATTTCTCTTTGTTTCAACTAAGTTTCTTATCCTAGTTTTATGATTTACATGCTCATCTAGTTCTCTTCACTTTAACTCTTCTGAAGACTCTTCACTTCTATGTACTTATTGTATACTTAGCTCTTTTCTTCTATTTTCCCTTTTCTTTGGAGTACATAAAAACATTGTACTTGATTATATAGTCCATTCCTCATGATTGATTCTTACTATCTTGGTCCTTACATACCTTTCTCATATATTTTCCACATTTCATATTTAGAGTTCATATAATACTAATAATTAAACTTAATATGAACCTTCTATTGTGTTCTTTTATTCCCAATTAAGGGTTTCTCATATGAGGCCCCAAAGTTGGATCTCAGGTATCAATTCCAACTGATTCTTAGTTATCCCAATCTTTCCCTTATACTTCAAAATCTTAGAGTATATACATTCATACTAGAATTTGGATCTAATCTATCCAGAATTTATTCTTATTATGTTACTAATAAGAGTTGTTAGATCCTAGTAATGCATCCTGCTAGCCGGACCAGGCCGAACCTGTAGTCTTGAAGCCAAGAGCTACTCAGGATTACTCAACTCCTATTCATCTCAAATGTGTGGAAGAAAACTTATCCACTTAGGAAAGCTCATTCAAACATCATTTCTAGTCCACTTGATATAAAGAATGTAATCAATAAATGCTACAACTACATAGTGTACAACAAATCTTAAAGACCCACATATATTTCAAAATACTGAATATCTAAATTCAAACATATAAGAGCTTTTCTATTCATCTCCAATAAAACAACAATATGAAATCACAGTTCTATCTCATTTTATATTTATGCTCTTAATTCATGTTACTTATCTTGTTTCTAACCCTAATATTTCTAGGGTTCCTCTCTAGACCATCCTTCCACTGTATACCTGGTCAGGGTATACATGAAAGAATAAATAGAGTAGTTTGATATTGGTTGATCCAAGTACTCAAATACTGGGCCAGGATATCCAAATACTCAAATCCCCAGAGCTAACATCATAACATCTCCTATCTGCCACACTTATGACTCTAACTTACTAACTTATTGGTCCCTAACAACTCAGCCTAAGCTCTAATACCAAAGTTGTTACACCCCGATCTCACAATTACCATTAATCATGAGATTAGGGCATAAATTGAGGATTTAATTTAATACAAAGATCACCCTTAACTTTTTCTTCTTTTTCAAACTCTTTGTTTTTCTTGCATCCAATCACATAAACAACTTTGCAAGAGAATCAAACTTTGATTACTTTAATATGATCTCAACATAAACGATACACATCCATACATTCATTCTCAGGTACATACAACATGATAATCAGATACATTCTCTCTTATTAAGAAAACAAAGATACAAAACATCACTTATAACACTCTCACATCTATACTAGGACCTAGAGTGACAGGGACCAACTGAACTTAACTAATCTCATACTTAACTCGTGTGGTAGATCTACTCTGATGCTTTGACCTTTTTCAAGTCCATGTGGTTTCCCTAAAAATTGTGAGTAGAGGGGTGAGCCTACTCGCTCAGTGAATGAGTACTTCAAAGAAATAGTCTAAAGCACTGATATAATTACAGATATACATTTGAGCAACTGATATCAATTATAGCAGCAGTAAGCTTTAAAGAGATTGATCATTTACAATCATAAATATAGCAGGATACTCTAGATATCAACAAGAGTAAATCAATATATGAGCATGCTTGATTAATTTCAAAGAGAACTAATAATTAAGAAACATACAAAGAATAATTGTTGGGAAACTGTACTCGAATCTTTCTTAGCCTTTCTTACTTATAAGAAACTCTTTAAAACTTATATTATCATATTTTAGCTTATGTCCTGATCGTATACAGTGTACTCTACATATGAAGATTCGTAGTGAACTATGATCTCACCATACAAGACTTAGCTGACACACCCGTGAATGCTAAGCCTGACTACGTTGCTGGTCTGCAATAGGAAAATGGCTCTCTAGCCTCGGCACACCTATTATGCCGTAAAAACTAGACTCCTCCTCTAACCTAAGCACACAGGCAGAGAGGCAAGCCACCTATTGGCTTTATTGTACTCTAGTGCCACCAGGATCTCTGGTTAATGTTGGACACTACATTCTGTATTTTAAGGAGACTTCCACTAGGGCTCCGTCCCTCATACCACCTATTAGTACGTTCTGACCCCGGTATACTAGACACTTCCAGGGTTAGGTCATTTCATCCCTACAGTGTAGACCTCTCATAGGGAATCTACGGTGTTCAGGGCTCCTAAGTCTATTATTTTATTATTATTGGAAAGTTCTTACTATATTATATATTTTCCCTTACTTATATTTGACTCTGGTATCTCTATGGTACCGTGTCTATTTATTTGAAGTTTATAACACAACATGTATATCATTCTAAACTTGGTAGAGCAATATACTCAAAACACTGTAATATAATGAGAAATCAACATTTTATATCTGCAGGCAGACTAAAATTCTTAAATAATAGAATACATGTTTACTTGATACTTTATACACTAGAATCATGCAATTGAACTTATTAATATGCTGATAAGAGTTAATTACTTGACATACGAGTAATTGTCATTTGCACCTATAAATTATTTGTACTTTCTTAGAAAACGTGCACCTCAACCCAAATCTTGAGTTGTGCATCACCACATCTCATACTGAGAACATTGATATAAAAATACTTGATTCATTGAACACCCTATCCTTAGGATTTCATTTACCTCATTCACTTATCACATGGCTCTCCTAAGGATTTCATGCGACATAAACATTCACTGAATAAAGACTACTATCAACAAATCATATAAAATCAATATATGTATGAAACCTTAGAACTGAGGTGAATTTGGTTTTCCATGCCATTCACTGAGATAACATGCATCAATAATAAAATTGAATAAATAAAGTCCATCATGTCAAGAAAATCCATTCAAATGGATTTCACGATATCTATTCACAAATATCCAACTTTCCTCGCATCTAGGGTTTCACCCTCTTTACTGAGATATCAAACAAACACTATTCACCTTAAACAAAATCCAAGACAATATATGACATATATGTACTATGCATTCAGATAATCAATCATTCATAACCAAGGGGATCCAGATAAACAAATTCATCTATTCAATTATACAGCAATTTCAGTCATAGACAGATTCCCTATATTTCAGTCATAGACAGATTCCCTATATTTCAGTTCACTCTTATAGCCTCTGTGAATACTTAGGGAATTCTCATTAGGATGCATTTTATACATTTCTAATATGATTTTTCATCTGAAATTCATCCAAACAGAGGAAGAATGCATTTCATATCATTTTGCAACAACTTAGATCGAACATACAATTCAGGGTTTGTAGTCGCATACTAAGCAATTAAAGATTATGGATGATTTAACCAATTTTCATGAAATATACTATTTAAAGGAAGTTCCCACTCACCCTAAGGTGTGAAAAAACCTTAAAAATGCAGCTCAACCCTGAAAATCTCGATCTCATATCAAATCCCTAGCAATTCACCCAATTCTTCTTCCTTTCAACTCAGAAACCCTAAAAATAAGGGATTCTGAAGAAAGAGTGAAAAAAGGGAAAGTGTTGATAACATTTTGGATAAAATCAGAGGAGGGATGGAATCTTGACATGTGAGAGAAGTTTCACCATTAAAGTCTATGCAAAGAAGCTAAACTTACATGATTTCATCATTCCTCAGACCGCAAAACCCTAAGTCAGCATCTCCATCAATTTCTCCTCTCAAACCCTAACTCTCCCTCTCTCTCTAGGATTTCGTTTCTCTGGATTGAATCACGAATTATGAGAGCTCCTTGTGTGTTAGGCTGACCATATAGAGCAATTGAGCTGCTTGGGTCAATTGCACATTGACCCCTCACTATACTTTTTCTTATTTCAGCTAAATTTTCTGTCATAAAAATATACTATAATTTGTCTACTGATAAGGTCTAAACGAATCCAAAAATTATGAAAATTTTACATTTTGTTTATGATTGAGTTTTAGATCTCTAGTTAAAATATCAGATCATTTGGAGTTACCAATAAATAATTAAAAGTAAAACACTACACTATTAAAAAGCACTCTGTAAGCATTTTGGTCGAAGTATAGTTCGACCAAGAACCACATTCAAAGAACACTCAAATATTCTGAAATTGTTCTTCAATATGCATGATTGATTTATCCATATCATATCCAAAATTCAATTAAATAAAAATTTGTAGAAAATATGAAAAATCATTTACCACACCGCTATCCTGATCAAATTCCATATTCATGTACTATCAAAACCCTAATTTTTGCCGATTACGGTTTACATTTCTCAAACCCTAATTCTTCCAACTAAAATCATAGTTAGAGTTTCTTATTAGGTTTGAAACATAACAATTGATCCACTATCATTAATCAAGTCTAAACAATGTTCAATCTAATCAAGCATGTAATCATTCAGGTAAACCCTAGTTTACCAAATAAGCACAATTGTGGTCATTACACACTACGTGTCTCTTAAGCACGCCTTTAAAAGTGCGATGGATGAAGTGACTTCCCCCATCACTAATTATTGCTCTTGGAATACCAAACTGGCTAAAGATATTTGATTTCACAAAATCACACACCACTTTGTGATCATTTGTTCTATTTGCAATAGACTCAATCCACTTTGACACGTAATCCATGACAACCAAAATGTAGACCTATCCAAAGGACGGAGGAAAAGGACCCATGAAGTCAATTCCCCAAACATCTAACACCTCCACCACAAGAATGGGTGGTAGAGGCATCATGTCCCTCTTAGATATAGTGCCCCCCTTTTGGCACTTCAAACTATTAGGTTTTAGGTGGTCGAGGTTGGCAGCAGAAACAAAAAATTTACTTGACCGTAAACCCATAACCAGAAGATCATATCAATATCTATGTAATGGGAAGGATGGTTTTAGAAAGATATACATGGTCTTGAGGCTTTCTCAGTGACTATACCTCGTAGCATGTGTGATCATCAACCACCTAACTTTGACAACATATGTGCAACTCCTAGTCTTGACCCAGACTATGGTTGACTATCATCCTCCTGAGCAGTAAAAGTCTCCCACCTCTATAGATAGTCCACACATACTACCAAGAACTCTATTTGTCCTAAAGAATAGACTAGAAGGAGTTGTCTCCTTCAGTTGGTGTACTAGTCACTAACACACTCTCCCACCGCCAGTTGCTTTTCTATAGTTGTCTTCCCTCGTTGTTCCTCCCTGGACGGGTAGAACTTACTTGGGCTCTCTCGGTTACCACAACCAGAGAGGACAACAACTTTATAGAGCAATTGATGTTATGAGTTGTGTATCTAGAGAAGCCCCCTGTACCCCTCTAATTATAGTAGTGGGTAGGGTCAAGGTTCCCAGTCTGTGCAGGAGTAGAAGGGTCCAAAATTTCTAAGAACAATTTACACTGCGGCAAGTGAACCGGTCGTTTCATAACTGAAATGGTCATTTGGCAAGGTGAGCCGATCAGTTCACTAGTGAACCAGACGGTTGGGAGTGTGAGCCAATCAGTTCACCCAGTGAACCAGTCGTTTCACTTCCCAGACTTTCCTGCAATTGACTTTCCTTATTTGTTTCTAATTCAAGCAAATATTAATTCTTGTCCCAATCAAATTGAACAAGTGAAATGAACAACTTTTCTCACAAATCAGGAAAACCCAACATGGATCATTTGGTCTAAGTGAACCGTTCAGTTCACTAGAGTGAACCGATCATCTCACTAACCATGAGTTGATCGGTTCACCCAGTGAACTGGTCGGTTGGTGGTCCATATTGTGCAGAATACATTCAATTCAGTTCTCAATCAATCTGACACTCTAATCAGTTGGTTCAACACTTGAACTTGATGATTATGAGTCAATTCTATTGATTGAATGTTTGATTGAGTACCTAAACACTTTAGTAATCAATCCAAACATTATTCATGGATAAACTCCTCTTCCAGGTTAATCCTTTGTGTGTGACCCTATAGGTCCCATTTCATATTGGTAGTGAATGTCCATAACTAGCTTATGCCATCACAAGCAAAGAGCAATACCTAGTCGCACATTAGTGCTACCCAAGTGAAAAGGAAAGTTGGAGAACAACTTTCAATCCTACAGTCTGTGATTGGTGTTTCAGTGAATGTATAATTCTTTTGTCTCTGATATCCTGAATGAACTCAAGGCATGGAGTTGTCATCCTTTCAACGATCATTCATGTTTCTTAAACTAGAGCAGACTGACTGAGATATGTGTAACATCAATATCATATATTGATTCACATGTGCATGTACATGCCTTTATCAGTCTCGCTTATCAAGTGGCCTGGACATCATAGTCCCTTAGGAGGGACAAATCCCATATCTATCACTCACAGTCTATCTCATGTGTCAAAGCTACCCAATCATCACCTTTATAACAACCCATATTTTAGGATTGTATTTGATGATGTCAAAGTGTACCCAATCACATTCGATGAGTGCAGTGATTTCAAGTCTAAGAATCATAATCACCACCATCATTATGAGAGATGATTCTAACTACCATGTCATGGTTCCATGTGTCACTCTCATGGTGGGTCTGTCTGATACACTGTTCTCTAACATGTATCTATGTGCTTGGTTTGATATCATATATCATGATTGGCATCAACCAATACACACTCTAGTCTTTATGTGTCATTGTTGTCTATCAACCTTCCACAATGACATCCGACTAGGGACTTAACAAGAATGTACATACTCTTAGCATCCATATGATCTCATTGTTCAGGTCCTTAACCTAAAGACATATGTCATTGAGTATTGTCATTCTTTAGACATTCATTCTGCTCCATCATTTATCTCATAATTGATTGAGCTAGAATAAATTGGAAGCTTGCCTTTTATATTTATCAAATCAATCAGAACATATGCCAATCCAATCATCATATGATTGTCTCTCTATGCATACATACCAACTGACTCCCACTTGCACTTAGATCCAATCACCTTTGAATCATATTCTTAGTGATCTCTGAACATGTCCCACACGTTTCTGTTGTACTAGTGCTAATCCAGTGAGTTAGAAACATATTGCTTTAGTCGGTATATTGCATGTTTCACATCTCCTTACTGCATGATATTTCATATGAGATGGAGTTTCCATAATATGCTATCTAATATTCCTTACCTAACAATTAGCTCCATAGTTTGACTTAGTATTTCTACTTTGTCATCAATGGTTGGAATATAAGTTCATTTGTATGAACTTCTAGATCCATATAGTATCCTATGGTGTTCATAACATAAGGATACTCATCATTCCTTTTAGAATTAAATAACCTTTTAATTTTACTCAGAACATTTCCACTTAACACTCTTGTTCACTTTACAATTGAATATAACTTTTATGTTTTGCAATCATTTTTTGTCATTTTGGAAGCTTGCATCAGTGTAACTCTTTTACACTCAGCTCTTCCTTTTAGTACCATATAACTAATCCTTTAATACTTCATAAGTACTTAAATAAGTTCTTTATGGTATTCCAGTGACTCTCACTGGAAGTAGACATACATCCACTCATCATGTCCATTACATACGAGATAACTGGATTAGCATATCATATTGTCATGTCCAATACATACAAGATGAGGAATGCATATATATTTTCTTGTCATGTCCAATACATACAAGATAATTGGATGATGACATACATGATAGATCCAATTGCGAATGCATAAGGCATCTATCTATGTGTTCCTATTCTTCATAATAATTTGGGACACTAGGCATTTGAGAGACTAACTCCGTGTAACAAGGACAAGTTTTCTCCCACTGAATCTTTGCATACTGAACCCTTCAGCACAAACTGCCAATGTATGCTCTCTCTTTATCAAGTCAAGAGACTATCAAGAACTATCTCTGTATATCTCTATTCCTATCACATAGGAAATTTCTCTTTATTCCCTTAAAGAAGGTATTTCCACACCAGTTTCTATTCTTAGAACATTTCATTCGTCATCATCATGTGGAATATGAATATGCTCCCACTAAATCTTTTTAATCACATGTTATTCCTTCTAGGAATGTGTTTTTAATATCCATATGCCAAATTTCATAGTCTTCAAGTTCCAATAGCAAGCATGATCTTGTATGGCTTATAGCCACTGCTATTGGTTAAATAAAATCATCAGGTTCAACACCTTGAACTCACTTGAATTTATCTCAACCAATCAACTCTTCAAATGTCATCCATGTCAGTCTTAACTCTTAAGACCCAATTGCACTTTATGGGTTTTATCCCTATAAGTTCTACCATTAAGGTCATACCTTATTTGGTTCACATGGAAGTCATTTTCAGATCTTACGACTTCAAGTCGTAACTCAAAATCTGATTCCTCAACATCATCTAGATAGATTATTAGCTCATCATCATATGACCAATTCATCACCTTTAAGTTTGTAGGATATCATTATCCATCAAGCTCAAGGTGTTTTCTACTAGATATATGAGGTGTATCTGTTAGATAAGGAATTTGAGATTCCACAACACTTGTGATTCTTAATCTCCTTTTGTATGTTTATTTAGTGTAAAGCATGTTCTTTAGAAGATTAGTTATTTGTTTAATGATCATGCTCTTACTATCTAGAGTATGATTCCTTCTTTGATTTAGACATCATTATGCCTTAATCATGAGTTCTTTATGATACACTATCATAGTTACTCACAAGGTCCTCAAACATTTGGTTTAAGTATCTCATTCATTGATCATATTAAAGAGTTAATACTTTTACCAAGTTTGTTCTTCATTTATGATATTCTTGAAAATTTCAAGATATTCATATTGGTATTTCATTAAATACCATATCTTAAGTATTAGAATTTATTCCAATAGGTATGTATATACATCAATATGTATTTTACCTAATAGAGTAGTCATTCTCCCACTACATCTAGTGAAGATTGACTTGTTATCATGCCCAATAAATAAGACATTCATATCTCTTAATGGTTCATTAACTAAGAGAGTCTAGTTTATCCATCAACATGGAACCTAGAGATGAATTTCTCATTCATTTGTTTATATGATAATGCTAATTAATTCTTCGAGTCATCAATAACTTTTAGGTATTGTTTATTTTATCTCATGCATATCAAGTACCACAAGATAAATAAGGCATTGCCATAAAAGATCATATCTTTGAAATTGAAACATAAACTTTATTGATAAACATCCTTATCATTACAAGATGTAGAAATAAAGTGTTTCTATTTATTGGAAAAATGAAATAGAAGTTCAAAACTCTATTACATGCCCTTTGGGATGAAATAAACTAAAAGGTACTACTATCTATGGCAGAAACACTTGCTCCAATGTTTGATGAGTGTTACTTTTTGGTCCTTTCACAAAGGCCATTACTTCTTTTCAGATCCTGCACATCGTATATGTCAGATCTATATCTTGGTATCATATACCTAACATAAAGAATTATTTTAAGTTTATTTCATAATACCTGAGGTGGAGACTTCCATCCCCTCCTTCTTCTTCTTTAGTTCATCTATGTAGAGAGGGAAATTTCTCTTCCAATGTCTTGGCTCATGACAATGGTGACATTTGCCTCCCTTGTTCACCCTTCCCTTGTCTTTGATAGTTGAAGATGACTTGGGTTGCTGGCTGGTATCAGAACTTTATTTGCTTTGCCCTTGCCTTTAGACTTTTCCTGCTTTATGCTTATCATCATCATAGATTTGGGCTTGTCTTTCTTCATATGTGCCTCAGCTGTCCTCAACATGCCCAACAACTCTGTCAGTGACCTGTCAAAGTTGTTCATGTTGTAGTTCATCACAAACTTATTGTAGGATTCTGGCAACAATTACAGTATCACATCAGTAGCCAACTTTTGGCTCAGAGGGAATCCCAATCAAGTTAGGTTCTCTACATACCCAATCATCTTGAGTGTGTGAGGGCCTACTGGATCTCCTTCTATCATGACACACTTGAACAATGCCTTGGAGACATCATATCTCTATTTTCGTTCATGGTCTTGATACATGTTCTTGAGATGTTGAACCATCTCAATGACATCCATGTTCTCATGTTGTCTCTGCAATGTATAGTTCATTGAGCACAACATCAAGCACTTCACATCAATGGTATCCTAAGTATGCTTCTTGTAAGCATCCCTTTCAGCCTTTGGTGCGTTTGGAGCGGGTTCTTCTGGCTCTAGTGTATTTAGGACTTAGAGATTTTGCTCTTGAGTGAGAATAATTCTCAACGTCCTAAACCAGTCATGGAAGTTGTTCCCATTTAGCTTGTCCTTCTCAAGGACCGATTTCAATGAAAAGTGATTGTTGTTGGTAGCCATTTATTCTACAAAAGGAAATTTGCAATTTTAATCCAAAACTCTTTTGATTTGATTTGATTTGAAAATTGACGATATTAATTAGGTCTTTAATTAATTATCACTCCCACTATTTTGATCAAACTGGTAGCCCTCACCATCAATTTGGAAGATTGCAACGTTCAACCTTCTAGTGATCTAAGATCCAATTCAATTGAGTTATTACTCGGCCAACGCCAACGTCCATAATCAATTATTAAGGTAGGTAACATTTACCAATTGCATCATATGAAATTCTTGGATAGATGATATGCACAACTCTTTGCCATAGTCATCTGCATGCCTCTAAGTGCTTAATCTCATTAAGACCACTTAGTTAAGCCTAACTAAAAATCCAACACGATAGGAGTGCACCCCGCTTGGCGGGCCCACTCAACTACCATCACATTTCCACGAGATAGACATTGCATCACCCTTGGGATTCCCACACTTGTCGATCAAGTTTTTCATGTGTGCTACTTATAGAAAGCATCTAAGACTTAATATTTATATTTGAGGGGTTTTAAAATGCTTATGCATATATGTATCCAATCACCACATATATAGTATGTATCATTTACATGCTATATCCCACAAACAAAAACATGAAACAATGATAAAGCAATGATTATGGCCATCCTATTGTAGTTCCTTGGAGCCACAAGGAAATATGGTCATCTAAGGTCTACATCACATGCAACCTGTTATTGATGAAGATCTGTGCTTGCCAATCTAGGTTGACTGGTTCAACCTTTGAACCAGTTGATTCGCTTCTTGGCCGGTCAGTTGGTCTCCTCCAGTCGGTCGTCTAGCTCCTCTAGATGGTCGACTCATCCGGTCGTTTGGGCTTCTCGTCACTCCACCAACTACTCCTCAGTCGTTCGTCTCGGTCCATCAAGCGGTCATCTTCAGTCTTCATCATAACAAGAAATAAAACTAATCCTATTTTATATAATAATTGTGAAACCTTGAGTTACATTTGAGGGGAGAAAAGGTAGAAGAGAATCTCGAGTTATCTCGAGTTACATTAAGAATAGAAGAAGAGGGCTCAGTGTGCAAACCGAGATGCAAACAACCATAACCAACCACACACATGCACATAGGGTTTATAGGCCATAACCATGCTACACATCCACCATCAAAATTGTTTTAGGGTGACGAGTATCGATTGTGTATATACCATATCATATATGTATATATTAGTTTAGGATCATGTGGTATTAATTGGATATTCACATTAATCATTTATATATTCACATTGTATGCAATAAATAAAAGAAGGAAAAACCAAAATCCGATCATATCGATTATCCCAAAACATAGAGTATTGGCGTGGCTCTAATACCACTGTTGGGTTTTAGGTGGTCAGAGTAGGTAGTGAAAATAAAAAATTTACTTGATCATAAACCCATAACCAACAGATCACATCAATATCTATGTAATGGGAAGGATGGTTTTAGCGAGATATACACGGTCCTGAGGCTTGCTCAGTCACTATACCTCACAGGAAGTGCAGTCTTCAACCACCTATCTTCAACGATGTCTGTGCAACTCCTAGTTTTGGCCCAGACTGTGGTTGACTGTCATCCTCTTGAGCGACATAAGTCTCTCACCTCTATAGATAGTCCACACGGACTACCGGGAACTCTAGTCATCCTGAAGAATGGACTAGAAGGAGTTGTCTCCTTCTATCAATGTACTATTCACCAACACACTCTCCCACCACCAATTGCTTTTCTGCAGTAGTCTTTCCCTCGTTGTTCCTCCCCGGATGGGTAGAACTTGCTTGGGCTCTCTCGGTTACCACAACCAGAGATGACAACAACTTTGCAGAGCAACTGATGTTCTGAGTTGTGTCTCTGGAGAAGCCCCTTGTACCCCTCTATTTATAGTAGAGGGTAGGGTCAAGGTTCTCAATCTGTACGGGAGTAGAAGGGTCTAGAATTTCCATTAACAATTTGCACTATGACAGGTGAACCAGTCATTTCATAACTGAAACAGTCGTTTGGCAAGGTGAGCCGATCGGTTCACTAGTGAACTGGACAGTTGGGAGTGTGAGTCGATCGGTTCACCCAGTGAACTGGCCGTTTCACTTTCCAGTCTTGCCTGTAATTGACTTTCCTTATTCATTTCTAATTAATGCAAATATTAATTCTTGTCCCAATCAAATTGAACAAGTGAAACAATTTTTTTCTCACAAATCGGGAAAACCCAACATGGCTCGTTTTGTCCAAGTGAACCGATCAGTTCACTAGAGTGAACTGGTCATCTCATTGACCATGAGTTGATCGGTTCACCTAGTGAACCGGTCGGTTGGTGGTCCAGATTGTGCAGAACACAGTCAATTCAGTTCTCAATCAATCAGACACTCTAATCAGTTGGTTCAACACTTGAACTTGATGATTCTAAGTCAAGTCTAATTATTGAATGTTTTATTGAGTACCTAAACACTTTATTAATCAATCCAAACATTATTCATGGATAAACTCCACTTCCAGGTTAATCCTTTGTGTGTGACCCTATAGGTCCCATTTCACGTTGGTAGTGAATGTCCATAACTAGATTATGACATCACAAGCAAGGAGCAGTACCTAGTCACACATCAGTGCCACCCAATTGAAAAGGACAGTTGGAGAACAACTTTCAATCCTACAACCTATGATTGGTGTTTCAGTGAATGTATAATTCCTTTGTCTCTAATATCCTGAATGAACTCAAGGCATGGAGTTGTCATCCTTTCAACGTTCATTCATGTTTCTTGAACTAGAGAAGACTGTCTAAAATATGTGTGACATCAATATCATATATTGATTCACATTTGCATGTGCATGCCTTTCTCACTCTCGCTTATCAAGTGGCCTGGACATCATACTCCCTTAGGAGGGACAAATCCCATATCTATCACTCACAATCTATCTCATGCGTCAAAGCCACCCAATCATCACCTTTATAACAACCCATGTTTCAGGACTACATTTGATGATGTCAAAGTATACCCAATCACATTCAACGAGTGCAGTGATTTTAGGTCTAAGAATCACAATCACCACCATCACCATGAGAGATGATTCTAACTACCATGTCATGGTTCCATGTGTCACTCTCATGGTGGGTCTGTCCGACACACTATTCTCTAATATGTATCTATGTGCTTGGTTTGATATCATATATCATGACTAATGAGATACTGTCATCAATCAACACACACTCTAGTCTTGATGTGTCATTGTTGTCTTTCAACCTTCCATAATGACATCCGACTAGGGACATAATAAGAATGTACATACTCTTAGCATCTGTATGATCTCGTTGTTCATGTCCTTAACCCAAAGACATACGTCATTGAGTATTGTCATTCTTTAGACATTCATTCTTCTCCATCATTCATCTCATAATTGATTGATCTAGAATAAATTGAAAGCTTGCCTTTGATAAATATCAAATCAATTAGAACATATGCCAATCCAATCATCATATGATTGGCTCTCTGGGCATACATACAAATACAAACAAAACTTGCAAAATTCATGAGAGTCTTTAAACAAGGAGGGCCAATAGAATCCACTTTAGAGAACTTTGGAAGCCATGTGTTTCCCACCAAAATGATCTCCACAAACTTTGGAATGGCACATAGATAAAATTTCTCTCTCCAAAACACATCTCATAATAAGTTGGTCGGGGAAATATTTGAAAATATGAGAATCACCCCAAACATAATTTTTAACCATAGCAAACAACCTTTTTCTTTCCTCCCTTGTCCATGTGCTGGTATCCTTCCACTAGCTAAGAAATTAGCTATATGTTTATACTGTGGATTTTGAGTGGATGAGAGTAGGAAGAGTTGTTCATGCGACATTATTTCTTTGATTCTACTTGTATCATCAAAGTGTGTTTCAATTCGGGAGAGATGGTCGGCGGTAGAATTTTCCACTCCCTTCTTGTCTACAATCTCAATATCAAACTCTTAAAGCAACAGAATATGACAAATCAACCTTAGCTTTGAGTCTTTCTTCACCATGAGATACTTTAACGAAGCATGGTTTGTGTATATCACTACCTTGTTTTGTAGAAGATATGATCAAAAGTTGTCAAGAGTAAAGTAACCGCAAGCAACTCTTTTTCTATATTCATGTAGTTTCTTTGTTCTTTGTCTAGAGTCTTGCTAGCATAATAGATGGTGTGCAGAATTTGTCCAACTCTTTGGCCCAGCACAGCCCCCACTGCCATGTCAGATGCATCAGTCATGATCTCAAATGGCAAAGAGAAATCTGGGGGTTGCATTATAGGAGCAGAAATGATCTTTTGCTTCAAGTGGTTGAAGGCTTCAAAGTGAAATTCAACATCCTTCTCCAACAAATGACAGAGAGGTTTTGAGATTTTGTTAAAATCCCTGAGGAAGCGACGATAGAAACTTGCATGTCCCAAAAAAGACTGGGCATGCGTTACAGTAGAAGGAATGGTAAGAGTAGAAATGACGCCCACCTTGGCCCTATCAACCTCAATACCGTCTTTTGAAACCCGGTAACCCAGAACTATGCCTTCGAGCACCATGAAGTGGATCTTTTCCCAAGATAGCACGAGGCAAACCTTGACACATCTCTCAAGAACAACGGCCAAATGGAGCAAACACTCATCAAAGGTTTTACTAAAAACTGAGAAATCACCCATGAACACTTCAAGTTACGAATCAAGCATGTTGGCAAAAATGGAGGTCACACATCTCTAAAAAGTGGAAGGGGTATTGCACAGCCCAAACAACATTCTTCGGTAAGAAAAATTACCACTGGGGCATGTGAATGTCGTCTTTTCTTGGTATGCAGGATGAACAACAATATGGAAGTACCCAAAGTATCCATCAAGAAAGTAATAGAGACTTTGCCCTGCAAACATCTCTAAAATCTGATTAAGAAATGGAAGAGGATAATGGTCCTTCTTAGTCTTCTCATTGAGCATTCGATAGTCTACACACATCCTCCATTTGGTCTGTTCTCTAATAGACATCATCTCACCATAAGCATTCCCTACCACTGTGATTTCACCCTTCTTTAGTACAACTTGGATGGGACTCACCCATGTGCTATCAGAAATCAGATAAATAATCCCATCATATAACAATTTCATGACCTCTTGGGTGACAACTTCCTTCAATTTTGGGTTCAACCGCCTTTGCATTTGGTAGGTTGGCCTTGCATCATCTTCCAAATAAATCCTTTGTACACAAATGGAGGGGTAAATACCCCTCAAATCAGAAATGGACCATCCAATGGCCCAAATGTTCTTCTTTAAAACTTTCATCAATGCATCTTCTTGCTCCGGAGAGAGAATAAAAGAAGAAATCACCAGGAGGGTGTCATTAGAGCCTATAAAAGCATAGAGTTCAAGAGTTAGAGGTTCTTCAATGGCTCAGAAATGGATGGGAGGTCCTCACTTGTAGCCACTAGGGCTAGCTCATTCACTTCACCCTCTTCATCATCTTCATCGGGAAACTCAACAATGGGCTCTAAACCTCTACCTTAAGTGGCAGTCTGAATCTATGCAGATAGACACTCCTCCACAATCTCATCAAGGCATTCAATAAGATAATAATCTTCTTCTATGGCGTCTATCACTTCGGTTGTAGCTGAAGACTTGAAGATGTTCAACCAGATCTTCATGTGCATGAATGTCACATACATGGTGTCAGTTCTCACATGGATCACTACGTCAGCTATAGCCAAGAATGTCCTCTGCAAGATGATAGGTACTCTTATTGTGTCTTTTTCCATATGTAGCACAATGAAGCCAGTGGGGAAGAATGTAAAAGTTGCATCATCAAGTCTAACTAGCACATCATCAACATGCCCTCTAGGCATCTTCACCAATCGATCGACCAACTGCAAAGTGCAATGAGCTGGACCTTATTGTCCCATTTGGAGCTCAGCAAATACATCATATGGCATCAAGTTCATGCTAGAACCCAAGTCTAGAATGGCTTGGTCTATGCGATGTGCTCCAATGTAACATGAAATGATGGGAGCACTAGGGTCTTTCCTCTTTCTCAGCATGGTGTGTTGTAGGATTGAGCTCACTTTCTTAATGAGCTTGACTTTCTTTGGCATTCTCCACATTGTTTTCCTTTTACACATACACAAATCTTTCAAAAACTTAGCATAGGAAAGGATTTTCTTGACCGTATAAATCAAGTGAATGATTATCTTCACCTATTTTAAGGTTTCCATGATATCTTTAGTATGTTTCTTCTTTCTTCTCTCAGCAGAAGGCTCCTCAAGAGAATTAGGAAATGGGGGGATTTGGGCTCCCAATTGGCTCGGATCAACAGAATCATCAACTGGAATCACAGGAATCACAGTATCACTGCTCAGTGTCATGGTATCAACTCTAGTTCATGTCATAGTATCATCAATCTGGATCTTAGTATCAGCCTGTCTGATCATAATATCACCTCTATCCTCATTGGCTGTCCTATCAACAATAGTATCACGGGGCTGCTCCAAGGTCTGACCACTCCTTAATACCATCACTACCTTCACATGCTCATGGGTAACGGAAAAAGAGGCTTGTGGAGGGGGTTGTGTCTATTGAGGTGGTGGTGGTCTTTGGTGGACTGAGTTGGGATTTTGAAGGATGAACTGTGGTTGTGGTTGTTGTTGTGTTTGGGGGTGATATTACGGAGGGGGTTGTTGGTATGAGTGAGGTGGAGGTGGAGCATATTGATAGTTGAGAGGAACTTGAGGAGGTGGTGGAGCATAGGGGCTTGGTGGTGTTTGATATGAAGGTGGAGCATATGAACTTTGAGCATTTCCTATGAAAGTGCCATCATTGTTCAGATTTGGCATGGGTTGGGAGTCTTCCTTCCTCCCTTCTAGCAAGTGAAAGTGATATTTGGTCCAATCTTTGCTCAAGACAGTTAATGGACTGCCCACGAGAGGACACATCTTTCTTTACCTCATCCAAACTTCTCAATCTCCCAAGCACTTCATCTTCAAATTTTTAGCTATACCTTGGCCTTGGCTGCCCTTTTTCTTGACCATCCTCATTTTGTTGTTTCCATGAAAAGTTGGGATGGTTTCTCCACTCGAGAATGTAAGTGTTGGACATAGGACCTTGGTTGTTTCGGCTGCCAAAGGAGTGCAAAGCATGAACTTCCTCTTCTTTAGCTTCAACTGCCATGGTGGATTGAATAGAAGAACCACCAGCTGGGCTCTTCATCATATTCATCATGTCTGCCAACATTTTCATCATGTCGGGGTTGGCAACGGTTTGGGCTAGAGCTACATGAGAAGGTGGAGGGAGTTTTGGCCACAATGTTCCCCTTTGGTAGAAGCCCAATGGCGAGAGTTCTCAGCAAGGTGCTCAAACAAGGGCCATGACTCCTCAGGTGGCTTTTCCATGAAGGTGCCTCCACATGACGAATCAACATTATTCTGGCTCAAATCTTCCAACCTAGTGTAGAAAGCTTGGACCAGCTTCCACAAGGTACCTCGTGATGGGGGAAGTCACACATGAGCTTTTGGAACCTTTCTCACACCTCATAGAAAGGTTCATTTTCCTTTTGGGAGAAGGCGGTGATACATCTTCACATTTGGGTTAGCTTGGCAATTGGAAAGAACTTCTTAAGAAACTCATTTTTTACCACATTCCATGACACCAACTTTGGCTTTGAGATGTACCATTCTTTGGCCTTTTCTTTTAGAGTGAAAGGGAAGAGTGTCCTCTGAATGGAATCATCGGTGGCAGCGGGTGTGCGGAAGGTGGAACAAGTCTCAAGGAAGGCGTCGATATGATGGTAGGGATTTTCATTCTCCATCCCATAATAGGTAGGGAGGATTCCAAGAAGTGTGGATGGAATGGAGAATTGTTGACCCGACATTTGGTCAACAAGGGTGGCAATAGGGGAATTGTAGTTCCCTGGGGTGAAATACTCATGGAGGGGGCGGTTGTGTCACACTCGCAACCCACGATTACCACTAATCATGAGATTAGGGCATAATTTAGCTGAAATATCTGCCATATTTTTTATTTCTTTCTAAATATATTATAATAACACTTACTGAATGATAAGTCTTGATTAAACATAACAACAAGATACAACAAAACTTGTCTTATTACATAGAAGCAAGAGTTTCACACTTAATATACATCATGCACATTACATTTCAAACTTCTCTCTATTCTCACTCTTTCTATCCCAGGATTCAGGGGAAGGATAAGAGACCCTCTAACTATTCTAACTACTCTTCTTTCAAAACCTCTGAGCTAATCTTGATTAAAGTTGGCTTCTGACTCCTCAGGAAGAGCTAATCCTTTACCTAAAAAATTGTTCAGTAGGTTGGTGAGCTACTGGCTCAGTGAGTAGAGAATCAACAGGTAACCAAGATATTTATGATGTTTACAAGTAATAGAACTTAAATGCAATCATGTAAGCATGGCAGTTTAGAACTATAATTCATTAAACATGGTAGTTTAAAACTGTAATTCACTCAGCATGACAGTAGTACATATATTGAATGTAATAAAAGGATAACCTAACTATTTACGTTATTTCAAATCCAATTAGTATGCCTTTAGACCCACATGTGGTGTACCACAACATGTGGAAGTATCGTAGCAAGCTACAATCTCACTGTGTAAGACTTAGAAGCATGCCCAGGTTCCTAAGTCTTTAATTTCAATACTATGTCTGCAGCTAGCATCGACACGTCTGCCTCTCTACGACTAATGGGAGTGGCCAGATATCTCCGACTCCACCTCTCAACCTGGGTACTCAGGCAGTGAGTCAAAGCCCTCAGGCTTAAAGTGCATCAGTGGACCTACCGACCTCTGATTACTACAACATGTAGCATAGGTACCACCGACATTCCCGGTTGGTGTTGGGTACCGCACAACTGTAAGGAGTTTGCCCAACTGGTCAAACCCCCACACTCTACTAGTACACTCCAGCTTACCTCGATCTAGACTATCTCTAGTCAAGAAATTGTTTCCTCCCCACAGCGTAGGCCTCATCCTGTGAGGATTATACAATTGCCATTGCATCTAATGTCTAGTGATGATTAGTTAATATAACAGGCGTCATCATTGTAGCTAATTATTATCCAATTTCTAACAATTAACTGTCTTGCATTTTAAATAATAAATCACTAAATGGTTTTTATATATTTCACAACCATACTCCAACTCTTAAAACATGAACTAGGGCACCCTATCTTTCTGGTGCCTCAGTTTACACATTAATCACCTATCGAATCACAACAATTCACAAGACAACTTTCAACATGGTAATAAATCACTATTAGTATGATTAATAAAGCATTTCAACTGCTAATTTTCACCACATACGTTTATTCAAGCATCACAAATACCATACAACAAGGATAAAAAATTGGATACTATTATTTGAATTGATATGCTTTAAATCAAGGTTAAGAGATGATTATCTACTCACAAAATTCATCCAAGATCACTGATCTTAGCCCTTTCACCAACTAATCTCGGATCTTAGCTCACACAAGACAAGATCAAGCTTTAAACTTCAAGATCTCATTCAAAACAACCCCTTTAATGTGTTTCTGGGCCCTAAAGATGATATACTATAGGTAGAAGATAAGATCAGAGGTTAATCCAAACCTTAAAACCACTGGATTAGGGATCTCGAGCAAGAGAAACTTAAAGAAGGAAGAATCAAGGATTAAAACTACTTACCAAGTCGGATTTATACCAACCCCTTTTTTAATTTTTGTTGTTCTTAACATTCTTCCCCAAAAAATTGCCCCAAAAATTACCCTCTAGGTCGCCCTCTTATAGAGAAAGTTGGCTGGGATGATAGATGATCAAATCACGGTTCCAAGGTACTTTGTTTCGTTGCAAGCAGATAAGTATTGCTTGAGATATAATCATTTTACGATTGGCTGTTCTTGGCGGCATCGGTCGCGGTCGTGGTGTCGACGCAGCATCGCGGTCGTGATGTCGATGCAGTATCGCGAGTTGAGGTCAAAGAAGCATTGCGGGTCATAGTGTAGACCACAGTCGCAGTGTTGACGCAATGTCATGGGTCGCGGCGTCGACGCAACGTCAGTCGTGGTGTGGACCACGGTCGCGGTGCTCAGTATATGTTTACTAAAAAGGGCATAACTCTCTCATTTTAACTCCGATTTGGTTAATTATTTTTTTGTTGGATTCATAATTGAATTATATACAATTATAAAATATTATTTTATGATATTCACAAATGAAAAATCATTTATTAATTATTTCCTCCAATGTCATTAACTCTTTTCTTGCACATCTATATAGGTTAATGCTATATTAACCCCAACTTGGATCTTTATAGTATGCTTAAGTCGTGGTTATGAGTTGCCCAAACAAGTATTTAGGGTTACCAAAGTTAATATAAAGCACAAGATAAAATATTATTAACAAAAACATGATAAGCATTAAGATTATCTTAAATCTCTAGGAATACCAGCAAAGCTAGGAACGAGTTGTAACAATTCTCCCCCTCTAATAAAAATTTCATCTTGAAATTTCTAAAAGAGGAAAGGATACTTGTTAAACATCTCCGTCTCCACTTCCCAGGTAGCTTCTTCTACACCATGATTCCTCCAAAGAACCTTTACTAGGGGTATGTCTCTCTTTTTAAGCTTTCGGATTCTACGATCTAGAATTTGAATTGGTCCTTCAATAGAAGAGATATCCTCTCTCAATTGTATAGGATCTGGGTCTACAATATTTTCTGTACCAGGATGACACTTCTTCAACATCGATACATGAAACACATTATGTAAAATGGCTAACTCTAATGGCAACTCCAATTTATATGCAACTGATCCAATTCTTTGAATGATTGGATAGGGACCCATGTATCGAGGAGTTAGTTTGCCTCGCTTACCAAACCTTATCACACCTTTCCATGGTTAAACTTTAAAATAAACCTCATCTCCAACCTCAAATTGAAGTGGTCTATGGCTTTTGTCTGCATAGCTTTTCTGTCTATCCTAATCTACCTTCAACTGTTGTATGATCACATATATCTTTTCTGTGGTTTCTTAAACCAACTCTGGGCCTAAAATTTGCCTTTCTCCAACTTCATACCGAAAAATTGGAGATCTACATTTTCTTCCATACAAGGCTTCATAAGGGGTCGTGCCTAAGCTAGAATGGTGATTGTTGTTATAGGCAAACTCCATTAGACTGAGATAATCATCCCAACTACCAGTGAACTGCAAAACACATGCTCTCAACATATCCTCTAGGGTCTGAATTGTCCTCTCTGATTGTCCATCTGTTTGAGGATGAAAGGCTGTGTTAAATTTCAACTGTGTTTCCAAGGAATGTTGTAAATATTGATTCCAAAGCCTAGATGTAAATTTAGGATCTCTATCAGATATTATAGAAACATGTATTCCATGCAATCTGACTACCTCATCTATATAGACCTTGGCTAACTTTGGTGTATCCCATGTTTTCTTAATTGGTAGAAAGTGAGAATACTTTGTTAGGCTATCTACTATTACCGAAACTAAGTCGAAACCATGTGGTATCCTGGGTAATCCAACCACAAAATCCATGGTGATATTCTCCCACTTCCATTCAACGATAGGAAGTGATTGCAGAGTACCTGTCGGCTTCTGATGTTCAACCTTGACTTGTTGGCATACATCACACTTAGCCACATACTCATCCACCTCCCTCTTCATACATGATCACCAATACAACTCCTTCATGTTTTTATACATCTTTGTGTTACCTGGATGCATTGCATACATAGAAGAATGAGCTTCCTCAAGTATCTACTTCTTTAGCTCAGAGGCATCTGGTACACACAATTTGTCATGTAGATACAACAACCCATAATTTGAAAATCTAAACTCTGTTCTCTTTCCTTTTGTCATATCATGCATGATCTATTGCAATTCTCTATCACTATGTTCACTAGTACATAACCGACCTTTAGTGTTGGTTATTTAAGGCCTTTAGTGTCGGTTTCTAAGCGACACCTATGTGGGCGACGCTAAAAGCCCATCCGTTACGCGTCGGTTCAAAAACCGACGCCAAAACCCTTCGCGCGCCAATGAAAACGCGCCAGCAGGGCACTATAGGTGTCGGTTATTACCTAAGAAACCGACGCCATATACCTTCGCGCCATAGAAGGGCGCCAACTTGGGCACTATAGGCGTCGGTTATTAGCTAATAACTGACGCTATATAAGTCCCAACACGGCCGTGTTGTCCAGCACGGCCGTGGTGTCTGGTCCGCTGCCACGGCCGTGCTGGCCAGCACGGCTGTGGTGTTAAGGAAATAGACGTCAGTTTCTATTACAAACCTACACTGTAACTATTTGGCGTCGGTTTTATACAAATAACCGACGCCTATTTTTTGTTTTTTTTCTGTCAGTTTGCAGACCTGCTGTATGGCTGGTCGCAGGATGCGAAACCTGCAGTTCAGTTATGAACTGCAGGTTTTACGACATCCATTGATATCAGCCAACAACATGCCACAAACCTGCAAAATTAACAACAAAAATATTCACACATTTAGCAATGCAACCTGCAGTTCCATTTGATTTTCACATTTAGAATCATTCATGTAGATAGCAATCTGTAGTTCCATTCATTTTCACATTCACACATATAGAAACATTCATATAGCAACCAAGAGTTTCATTCATTTTCACTCAGACACATGTAGAAACATCCAGACATGTAGAAACATTCACACATATATTATAATTCAGAAATTCATTTACAAAATATCATTCTTTAGTCATTATTCGCTATCAACGTCCCAATTATATCTTAAATCCCCCACTACTTGTATGGCTGTTGCCCATTCTTCTCTTACTTCATTTAATTCTCCCTTTGTATAGGGAGCATGTACATCTTGTAAGGCTGTTCCTGTCATGTGTTCAGTTTTAAACACCTGTAAAGAGAATGATGTATATATATAATTAATGTGCTATAAATAAGATTGATATATTTCATATTATCTAATAAGACTATATAATACCTCAGCAATACAATCGATGTCCAATGCGGCATATTTGATAATTATGTGCATAAATCGCATCACATAGTATCCACATGCCCATCCGTTGTCTTGTGTAGGACACTATAAATTCAAACATACAGAATATTAAAAATACAACTAATTAAGCACTGTTCACATAAATAATATATACATATATTGCAGTCGGGAACTTACTTTCACGTTCTTCCAAATTATTGGCTGGTTCTTTTTCATGGGGACCTTTCCTCCAGCCTTTTTGAACTCATCAAAACCCCTACATGTTAATGTAACACAGTACATTGCATAATTAAATAGTAATGTAATAACATATGTTAACGGATATGAAAATGAAATATTTCTCACCAGAATAATGCCATTTTCATTATGTGTCCATATTTTGTATTCAATATACTCCCCTTAGGATCTAGATAATAGACAGTAAACGTCTCGGGGACAATAACCAGTAACTCCCAATGCATACCACTAGAGGTAAAAAGGTTAAAAATTAATAACTCAAAATCCACAATAAAAATGTAATTTTCTTAAGTCCAAATTATAATAAGCAAAGTAAACTTACTCTACATTGAATGGATCCATTATCATCGTCTTCTTTTTTTGAGAAAAAATTGAAAAAGCCTCACAGCAGTATTGTTGAACTGACGGAGGGTCTTTAGCTACTAGACTAATCAAAGATGGAATCAAAAATCCTACATGTTCGAATGCAAAATCTGCACATATCTTGTCTAAGTAGCTGCAAAATATGTATTAATTACGCATGCATTAATAAATAAGAAACCAGATCACTAGAATAAGCAAAGGTATATGGATGTATAAAGAAGATCTCACCTTATCCATAGCTCTATCACATATGTATTTGGCCAATCATATCGAAACAACTCCAAAATATTTTGTATAAATAGTTTGCTTTCGTATGATTGACCTGCAACATCTGAATCTATAGAAATAGTTATAGGGCAATTTATATCATGTTCGCCTAACCATATTGCCATACCCCTACAGTTAGGACCTAACGGGACAGTTAGGTCCTGTGGAACCCAACTGGGAAATGTAGGAGGTGGAAGTGGAGGCCTAGATGTTGTGGGTGTCTTCTTTTTAACCTGTATATATATATAATAATTTCAGATGAACTGACATCATATACACACACTAATAATTTAACGTAATGTAAATTTACCATACAATTTCAGTAAAGATGACATCCGCTTTTAGCCACAATATCACTCTGCCTAGTGCCTCACCAAGTGTTTCACAATCTGGGTGGGCATATGGCAATAGAAGATCCATCCACTTGGGGAATATATGTACCGGGCTCACACGAATCCAACCAGCTGGTAATGGAGACCCGTGAAACAGTTCCCCTGATAGGGATGGGTAAGCCGACGCCTCTGCAACGACATATTCATTAACTTTTAGACGGTATGGCTTCAACCCCTACAATTTTTTTTGTAAAGAATGTTATATACATATATACATATCATCTTGAAAATATATCATCATGAATTAAAAAACTAGTTACTATGTCATAAAAATACTTACAGTGGATGTGCTAGGTGGTGGGTCTATAGGATTACTCCCAACCTCTGCAGTAGGAGTAGAGCGGGATGCTATGATAGGTACTGTCTGCTGAGTGGCAGTCTGAGATGCCTGCTACTTTTTCAGTGCTTCTTCCAATTTCCTATCAACTAGCTTATCTACCTATACATGGATAAAAGAAATGTTAGCTTCTAATTATTGAATTCTCTTTTTACACTAACATTATAAAGAAAGAATATGTTACCTCTTCTTGTGAAAGTCCCACTTTTGGGACATGTTTGCGCTGGGATGGCCCAAAAAAAGATTTGATGCCCACACCAGCGCCTGCAGCCCTAACATGTCCAGGATGCTCTGGGTTACCCAGAGCAACTGTCAATTCATCCCTTGTTCCCTCAGGGATGAACTTGCCTTGTTTCCTCAGCTCGTGCAGCTCCCGCTAATCGCCAAAACAAAAAATTGTAATTAAGTAAACACCACAAATAATTAATATTTAAACGATTGCTGTAAGAGTTGTATTTTACCATTTTTGTAGCCGCCTCAGCAGTTGCGGGCTTCCTTATTTCTCCCTTCTTAGTTTGCCTCCCAGCTATCCAGATATCATGGCGAGGCAGAGGTGTGCTACCTACAGTGGAGGACTCCTGAGTAGCTGCAGACTGAGCAGTAGCCTCAGACTATAGTCTTTGGCGAATGCCTGCATACCCCTTTGGACCCATTGTGTGGTCATGCACATTCAGTGCACGCCTTGATCTTTGTGCCTCACTGAGGGCCTAGTTAGTATGCACATTAATGATTTGGTTAGTAACACTAAATGTTAATCTTGAATAGGTGAATACAACATATATTAATGAGATTGGGATTGACGCCTAATACCTTGAATTCATCCGTTTGTCTTGAAGCAACAAACGCGTCCCATTCTTCTTTGTCCAGGAAGTTCCACTGTTCAGTGGCTGTCTTCTTCCTCTTATCAGCTTCTTTTATGTATTCTTGGGTGAGATTTGTCCTATAGTTCCTTAGGACTCTCCCACAGCGTTGCATCACGCATTTATGATGCATCTTTTCATCCAATTCAAATATACTCTGCAAATTAGAATTGCTATTAACTAGTATCCAAAAAATTAGTAATCTACAAAATATAATTGCAAATTAATAATAACTCACGCATAAATCCTTCCATATTATGTCTTTCTTCTCCTTAGAAACTTTATGCCAAGAATCTATCTTACAACCGCAATGGCTACGAGTAACATACCCAAGATATGAAACAAATGAATTGTGATTCACACCAGATGCATTTCCTGCATTATCAAAATCCACAACAAGTTTGGGTCCATTGCCCTTTTGCGCTATTAACTTCTTCATCATAGTGATGCCCCTTCTCCTGTCAACTTTTTGGTGTTGCTGATCAAGTGCCTCAAGTGCTTCAGATGGTACATGTGCATCATCAACCTAAAATTTGACAAAATAAACACATTTACAAGATATAACTATAAATAGACATATAGATATAAATATATGATATATTTTTAAAACTTACATTGTGAGGCGGCGCATTGATGTCCTCACCCTCACGGTAATCATCAGCACGGTCATCAGGAGAATGCTCAGCCATCTGAAAATTCACATTCACATTGTAAAGTTTACATTGTAAAGTAATTCAAATTGTAAAGCTCACATTGTAAAGTTCACATTCACATTGTAAAGTAATTCACATTGTAAAGTTCACATTATAAAGTAATTCACATTGTAAAATTCACATTGTAAAGTTCACATTATAAAGTAATTCACATTGTAAAATTCACATTGTAAAGTTCACATTCACATTGTAAAGTTCACATTCAGAAAAATAAAACATATAAAAAAACATTGTATAAACATGCCTCTAATATTGTGATTTTTTATCAATTAAAAATCCTTCATTGTGATCTCCGCACACATACAAGTCATCATTAGCTTCAATATTTGCTGGTGTTTGCAACCCAACTGAGAATGGACTGGAGTCATCATACTTATCATAGTACTGTTCTTCATCTATAGGATCTTCAATGAACTGTCTTTTACCATGAAGAACAACCGACCATTTATCATTTGTAGGATCATCGATATAAAATACTTGTTTCGCATGTGATGCCAATATGAATGGTTCATCCTTCTCGCCAATCTTTTCAAAGTTCACTAAAGTGAAACCCAATTCATCCACTATAACTCCTTTGGTGTTATCAACCCAATTACATTTGAAGAGCGGAATTCTGAAATCTATGTAGTCAAACTCCCATATGTCTTCAATGACACCGTAATATGACATTTTAGCTTCACGTGGACTCTTATCCTTTGCACTTGCAAAAAACATAGTCGATGCTTGAAGGGTGACCCCACTGTTTTGTACGACACTCTTATCATCTTTGCGCTTTGTGTAATATGTGAATCCATTAATGTCATACCCTTCATAAGACATAACAGTCAATTTTGGTTTAAAGGCGAGGCATTTGATAGTTTCAGTAATATCATCTGGTGTTTGAGATAGTTGATGTAAGACTTTATTTTCAAACCACTTAATAAAAGTCATGTTATGCTCTCTAGCAAGCCACATTGTATTGGCTCGAGGATATTGTCTTGATGAAATTGGTATGTTCCTCGATATAAACGTTCACTTCGTCCATGTTGTGTAAAATATACAAGTGACCTTGTTCCAACTGCTCACGGCTGATTACTTTCACACGTGATCCCAAAATTCCTTTGCCAAATTGCTCGTCAATATTCTTGTCATTATCAGGAGTGTCATTACCACTGAGAAAGTCATTACAAAAATCCATAACCTCTCTCGCCACATAACCCTCGATAATACTCCCTTCAGGCCGATAACGGTTTCGAACATCACTTTTAAAAATGCTCATGTATCGTTCAAAGGGATACATCCAATGCAAGAAAATTGGTCCCAACATTTTCACTTCCCTAGTCAAGTGGATAACAAGATGTACCATGATATCAAAGAACGACGGAGGAAAATACATCTCAAGCTGACATAGGGTAACAACCACTTCTCTTTGCAATTTATCGAGAGTATCAGGGTCAATAACTTTGTTGCACAGACTGTTGAAAAAGAAACAAAGTCTGGTGATTGCAAACCTTACATGCTTCGGCAATATAGATCTAATTGCCACAGCCAATATTTGTTACATTAGAGTGTGACAATCATGAGATTTAAGACCTATCAACTTCAGATCTTTCATTGATACCAATCTACGGATGTTGGATGAGTAACCATGTGGCACCTTAACATTTACCAAACATTCACAAAATGCTTTCTTCTCCTTTCTAGACAATGTGTAACAAGCGGGAGGTAAGTATGTTCTCCGATTTCCCATTTTACAAAATTCTGTTAATTCTGACCTTATTCCCATTTCACGTAGGTTCAGTCTAGATTTTATCCCATCTTTAGTCTTACCTGGTATATTCAACAAAGTACCAATGACACTATCACAGACATTTTTCTCAACGTGCATGACATCGATACAATGCCTGACTGTCAAAGAACTCCAATAAGGAAGATCCCAAAATATTGACTTCTTCTTGAATAAAGATTTGTCACTCTGTGTGGCCATAGTACATTGTGATCTCTTACCAAATTCATTGACAAAGTCTTTTACTCTTTCATAAACAACCTCCCCTGGTATAGGTTTAGGTGCACGCCGTTCCTCATTCAATCCATTGAATGATTTGCGCTTCCTACGATACGGATGGAATTTTGGAAGAAACCTTCGATGATCGAGATATACAGTCTTACCGCCATGTTTTAGTCTTGTTGAATCAGTGTTCTCTTCACATATAGGACACGCTTTAGCTCCTTTGACACTATATCCAGACAAATTCCCATATGTTGGAAAGTCATTAATAGTGCAAAACAACATAGCATGCAAATGAAATGTCTCTCTTCGTGAAGCATCATAGGTCATCACACCTTCACCCCAGAGTTTCTTTAAGTCATCAATCAGAGGTTCAAGATAAACATCAATGTCATTTCCAGGTTGTTTAGGGCCCGATATCAACAACGATAGCATTATGTACTTATTTTTCATACACACCCAGGGAGGAAGATTGTATATAACAACCATGACTGGCCAAGTGCTATGTTGGCTGCTCAATGTCCCGTACGGATTCATCCCATTTGTACAAAGCCCAAGTCTTAGATTCCTGACTTCTTCACCAAATTCAGGGTACAATAGATCAATCTTCTTCCACTGTGGGGAATCATACGCATGTCGTAGGATCCCATCATTATT
Source organism: Alisma plantago-aquatica (assembly GCA_963693085.1). Classification (NCBI taxonomy): domain Eukaryota; kingdom Viridiplantae; phylum Streptophyta; class Magnoliopsida; order Alismatales; family Alismataceae; genus Alisma; species Alisma plantago-aquatica. Next base: position 1,279,540,448 of record OY856412.1, on the reverse strand, counting down.
TTTCTTAACATCTGCATGCCACCTCAAATTCTTCGCATCTATCGGATTGGCAAATAAGCGTTGAAACTGTGATATTATAGGTAGATACCACATCACCTTGGCAGGAGAACCAGTTTTGGACTCCCCCGAAGTCGTCAATTTATACCGTGACGCACCACATTTTGGACAATCTTTCAAATCCACATAGTCCTTTTGAAATAATACACAATCATTCGGGCATGCGTGTATCTTCTTGGCATCCATTCCCATTGGGCACAACAATTTCTTTACCTGGTATGTTGAGATTGGCAGCTTGTTTCCTTCAGGAAGCATTTCTTTCAACAAAGACAACAATGACGTGAAGCTTTTGTCACTCCATCTATTGTTAGCTTTCAGCTTATACAATCTCAACACAGCGCTAAGCTTCGTAAACTTAGTACAACCTGTGTATAACGATATCTCAGCATCATGCACAATGTTTCTAAAAATGGGAGGTGGATCGGTGTGCTCTACCCCACAACTATCCAGCATCGCATCAACGATGTCTACTGGAACTGGTTCATTCACATCTACGTCATCGTAGGCAATTTCTTCTTCCACACAAGCACTACTATCGATATCCACTGGTTTCGGGTTTGAAATCTCTCCATGCCAGTGTCATTCTGTATAGCCTTGTACAATCCCGTTGCACATGACATGACTTTTGATTTCGTCACCAGTGCTGACTTTCAAGTTGTTACCGCAATGCCTACATGGACAGTAGAACCTATCCCCAGGTTGTTTCCTATGTTCCTCGACAAATCTAATAAACTGGTCAAGACTAGAAATAAACTCTGGGGTGCAGCGATTGCGAATGGACATCCATGATCTATCCATTCAATGATCAAAGAGAAAACAAGTATATATTACAACAAGATTAGGGTCTAGGGTTAACAGATTAGAATTTTTGCATGGTTAAAACTTCGGCCAACAAATACATGTGTTGTCATTCTTATATATAATAAATGTGTACCACCTATCCCATTCTTGAACACCTAATCTCACTAGTAAGTGTATAATGTGTATTAGGTTTTCGAGAAAATTTCGACAGCATTTCCCTGTTGTTCTCTAAGTACATATGTACTTAGAGAACAAACGGGGAAATGCTACCAAAATTTTCTCGAAAACCCAATACACCTTATACACTTACATCCTAAGTGAGATTAGGTGTTCAAGAACAGTCCCAAACCGGGGACTATCCAAGATTTACTCCTAATGAGTAAATCTTGGACGGGTTTCTAGGCCAACAAATACATGTGTTGTCATTCTTATATATAATAAATGTGTACCACCTATCCTATTCTTGAACACCTAATCTCACTAGTAAGTGTATAATGTGTATTGGGTTTTCGAGAAAATTTCGGCAGCATTTCCCTGATGTTCTCTAAGTACATATGTACTTAGAGAACAAACGGGGAAATGCTACCAAAATTTTCTCAAAAACCCAATACACATTATACACTTACATCCTAAGTGAGATTAGGTGTTCAAGAACAGTCCCAAACTGGGGACTATCCAAGATTTACTCCTAATTAGTAATTTTGGACGGGTTTCTAGGCCAACAAATTAATACATGGGTTATCATTCGTATACCTACAATCCTAGTTTCATCATTCATATCCTAAGTTTTGTGTAACATCATTTAATCATGCTTGTCAGTAAATAATAAATAGTAAATAAACCATGATTCCATATATCAAAGATTTGAACAGTAAGTCAACAACACCTACAACAACACAAATACACGATTCAATTCTGTTATAATGTATTAATTAGGGTCACATAATCAATTTAGAAATATAAGACCCACATGTGACCCTAAACCCTAAACACAAATATATGCAAGCACAAAATAGCACAAAATAGTAAATACACAAATATACACACATAATTGAGCAATATAGCACAAAATCAGCCACCACGGTCGTGCTACGCAGCACGGCCGTGCTGACCTGCGATTTCACAACATGGCGGAGAAGAGGAGGAAAAGGATATACATGTAGGAGCATCGAGCAGGAAAGAGGGCGGCGGCGGCAGCGAGCGAGAGGGTGGGTTTCTGGAGCAGCAAGCAACAGACGGGCGGCGGCGGTGAGCGGGCGACCAAGAGCAGAGACCTAGCAGGAGAGGAGAGGAGCAGACGGGCGACCAAAGCAGCCACCGGCAGAGGCGGCGGCGAGGAGAGGAGAGGAGACGAGCAGCGAGCGACGATGGCACCAGCAGAGAAGCAATCGAGCAGCGGCTGCACCAGCAGAGAAGAAATCACCGGACCTAGTTACGCGAACTGAAGAAATCGGAATGAAATAGAGAAAGGGGAAGAGTCCCTCGCGCGGGTGCAGTTAAGTTAACCTTAAGCGTCGGTTCTTTAACAAACCGACGCTACAACATAACAGCGTCGGTCACTAAGAAAAAACCGACGCCATAGGGGTGTATAAATTTTGGCACAAACAGCGCGGGTAAACAAATCGGCGTCGGTTTTGGGAATATAACTGACGATAAAAATGTCCCGCGCGAAAAGGTTTTTGTCATCGGTTATGTATTTAATAACCGACGCTGTTAGTTAAATTTTGGACCTAATTTTTTTCGTTGGATAAATTGGATTTGGCGGGTGTTTATAGGCGTCGGTTGTTTATTCTTGAACCGACACTAAATAGAAAGTGATACCCGTGTCTGGCCACTCCTATCCGATATATGTCGGTTTGTGTTTTAAACTGACGTTGTATGTTTTAGGCGTCGGTACTTAGTTAATAACCGACGCCAGGAAAGTGACTTCATAAGCCATTTCTGTAGTAGTGGTTGAAGCTCCTGGATCTGATCATAAAATGTAGGTCTAACCTACATCTGTGCAATCAGTCCACCTTGATCAAACACATTTAGATCCAAATTCACCTCTCTCATCTTAACTAATATGTCTCTTTTTACACATGCCATTCAAAACATTTCCATAGACGATGTTGACTTTCTACTCAGAGAATCTGCTACTACATTGGCCTTTCCAGGATGATAATAAATAGTGACATCATAATCCTTTATAAGCTCCAACCATATGCGTCGTCTCAGATTGAGATCCCTTTGCATGAAAATATACTTCAGACTCTTATGACCAGTAAACACCTGACACGATTCACTGTATAGATAATGATGCCATGCCTTTAGAGCATAAACTACTGTTGCCAACTCAAGATCATGTGTTGGATAGTTCTCTTCATTCTTCTTAAGTTGTCTAGAAGCATAGGCCACCACTTTCCCTTCTTGCATAAGAACACATCCCAAACCTCTCCTGGACGCATCACAGAAAACCACAAAGCCCTATCTGCCTCTGGTAATATCAAGATTGGTGTTGTAGTTAACTTCTTATTTAAATTTTAGAAACTTTTGTCACATGACTCAGACCAAACAAAAGGTACATCCTTCCTAGTTAAGCATGTAAGAGACACTACTATTGCACTGAAGTTTCTTATAAACCTCCTGTAATATCCTACTAACCCTAGGAAACTTCTGATCTCAGTAGGGGTCGTAGGTAGCTCCCATTGAAGAACATATTCTACCTTCTTAGGGTCAACACTAACTCCTTCTCATGATATTTCATGTCCAAGAAAAGATACTTCAGCCAACCAAAACTCACATTTGCTAAACTTAGCATAAAGTTGATGTTGCCTTAACAACTGTAGGGCTATCCTCAGATGTTTCTCATATTGTTCTACATCTTTAGAATATATAAGGATGTCGTTTATAAATACTACTATGAACTAATCTAAATATGGTCTAAAAACCTCGTTCATCATGTCCATAAAGGTTGTAGGGGCATTTGTTAATCCAAAATACAGAACTACAAACTCACAATGCCCATACCTCGTTCTGAATGTTGACTTAGGTACATCAGACGCCTTTATCCTTAGCTGATGATAACCTGACCTGAGATCTATCTTTGAAAAGTTCCTTGCCTCACGGAGTTAATCAAATAGGTCTTCAATCCTAGGAAAAGGATATTTATTCTTAATTGTTATCTTATTCAATTGTCTGTAGCCTATACATAACTGCATGGTTCCATCCTTCTTTTTCACCAACAGTACTGGTGCTCCCCATGGTGATATACTGGTTTGAATAAATCCTTTATTCAACAACTCCTGTAATTGGCTTTTCAATTCCTTTAGCTCCCCAGGTGCCATTCTATAGGTAGGTAATGCTACTGGATGGCTACCAGGTAAAGTATGTATCTCAAAGTCAATATCTCTTTCAGGTGGTAAACCTAGTAACTCATCAGGGAAGACATCTGAAAACTCACATACTACTGGAATATCTGCTAGACTGACTGCTCTTTTCTCTACCCTAGCATCCACCACATGTGCTAAAAAGGCCTCACACCCCTTTCTCATCATCTTATCAGCTACATCAGCTGATACTATACATGTGGGAAAGACTTTTCCATCTCTGGTAAAGACACATGAAAAACCACCTTGTTGAAAGATAGCTTCTTTCTTCCAACAATCTAACTAGACATGATATGTCTCAAGACTGTCCATACCGAAAATGATTTGAAAAGAATTAATATATAAGGGTATGGGATTAACTGTTATTGTATACCCACTAAAACTTAACACACATCCAAGACATACTTATGTCAAAACTGAGGATTCACCTAGTGGAACTTTTAACAACAACTCATAAGATAAATCCTGGGTTAGAAGATTTAGTCCACTAACTATCGATCTTTGAATGAAATAATGTGTTGCACCAAGATCTATTAATATTGTAATAGAAATGTTGTTAAAGAGAAGCATATCACCTGTCACAACTCTGGGTGAAACTACACCTTCATGTGGTGTCATTGATAAGAAGTGTCCAATAGCTCTCCCTCTACCATGTTGTCCTCACTGTCCACTACTGGTACTATGTGCTCCCCCTCTAGAACCAAAAGCAACTGAAGAACTTGCCCCTTTAACTAGAGCCTGCCTCTGTGGAGTCTGAAACTGTAATTGTGAACCTTGTTCTGAAACACATTGAAGTTTTGGGCAGTCCCTTTTTATATGTCACATCTGTCCACAATGAAAACATATTGGAGCATTAGTTCCCCAGCATTGACTAGAATGTGCCCTACCGTAATTATCACATATGGATGCATCATGTCTCTGTGGTCCCATCACTGACACTGAAGATCCTGAAGACCTAGTTGGAGGTGTCCATGTAGACTGTGTATTCCATCTACCAGAATTGGGCCTTCCTCCACTTGGTGAAAACCTAGATCCTTGTCTCCCAAAATAGCCAAGTCCTCGTCCTATCTTAGAAAAGAAACCACCACCTCCTCTGTATCCACCACTACCTTTGTCCCCCTCTAATAAAGTCTCCAAATCTTTTCTTACTCTCAGACTACTTATCAACATTAACTGACTCTTATACACGTCTCGCTGCTTCCACAAATTCCCCAAAGTTTTCTCTGTCTCTTCGACCAATGGCTGACACAGTGTGTCTAATCTCTAATCTTAATCCTTGTTGAAATCTGCTGCACTTTTCTACATCATCAGGCACAAGTTGTGGACAGAAATTTTCCAACCTTATGAAATATGCCTCATATTCACCAATTGTCATACTTCCTTGTCTGATATTCTCCAACTGTTTAATCTTATCACTTAGGAAGGTAGGAGGAAAATACTTAAGGTGAAACTCATCCAAAAAGTCCTTCCAGATCATCTCTGTATTTCTCCTTTTATCTTCCACTCCTTTCCACCACAACTCATCATCTCCCTTGAGTAAATAGACTGCATGATTGATTTACTTATCTTATGATAACTCCATTAGACGAAAGACCTTATCCAGTTGTCTAAGCCACAGCTAGATTTGTTGTTCTAAAAAATTTAGTTCCACCAAGCTTCTTCACCAACTCATAGGATCTAATTAGATCCTTACTAGAAGATGAAGACTTCCTGTCCATCTTGTATTTTTCTTTTTTCTCCAGAAAAATATGATACATCTTTGTTGCCTCATTATCCTCTTCACCTTGAGCCATTGCTCAGGGCCATAATGACTCTCAGCTTGTTCCTCACCATGTCCACGTCCTCTTCCTTCCATCTGCATATCCATAACAGAACACATCTATTAGAAAATTGCAGTTCAAAGAGTAAAACATCCTAATCATGTTGGTATCTTATCACCCCTGTCCCAAACTTAAATTCATTTTAGGTTCAACCTATGCTTTGATACCAAAGTTTTCACACCCACATCCTACAATTTCCACTAATCATGAGATTAGGGCATAATTTAGCTAAAATATCCTCCATTTTTTTTTCTAAATATATTATAATAACACTTAATGAATGATAAGTCTTGATTAAACATAACAACAAGATACATCAGAACTTGTCTTATTACATAGAAGCAAGAGTTTCACACTTAATATAAATCATGTATATTACATTTCAAACTTCTCTCTTTTCTCACTCCTTCTATCCTAGGATCCAGGGGAAGGATAAGAGACCCTCTAACTATTCTAACTACTCTTCTATCAAGACCTCTGAGCTAATATTGATTAAAGTTGGCTTCTGACTCCTCAGGAAGAGCTAATCCTTTACCTAAAAAATTGTTCAGTAGGTTGGTGAGCTACTGACCCAGTGAGTAGAGAATCAACAAGTAACTAAGATATTTATGATGTTTACAAGTAATAGAACTTAAATGCAATCATGTAAGCGTGGCGGTTTAGAACTGTAATTCATTCAGCATGGTAATTTAAAATTGTAATTCACTCAGCATGGTAGTAGTACATATATTGAATGTAATAAAAGGATAACCTAACTATTTACATTATTTCAAATCTAGTTATTTTGCCTTTGGACCCACATGTGGTGTACTACAACATGTGAAAGTATCGCAGCAAGCTATGATCTCACTATACAAGACTTAAAAGCATGCCCGGGTTCCTAAGTCTTTAATTTCAATACCATGTCTGTAGCTGGCATCGACACGTCTGCCTCTTGACGGCTAATGGGAGTGGCCAGATATCTCAGACTCCACCTCTCAACATGGGTACTCAGGCAGTGAGTCAAAGCCCTCAGGCTTAAAGTGCATTAGTGGACCTACCGACCACTGATTACTACAAAATGTAGAACATGTACCACCAACATTCTCGGTTGGTGTTGGGTACCACACAACTATAAGGAGTTTGCCCTACTGGTCAAACCCCCACACCCTACTGATATGCTCCGGCTTACCTTGATCTGGACTATCTCCAGTCGGGAAACTATTTCCTCCCCACAGCGCATGCCTCATCCTGTGAAGATTCTACAGTATCCATGGCATCTAATTTCTAGTGATGATTAGTTAATATAACAAGCATCATCATTGTAGCTAATGATTATCCTATTTCTAACAATTAACTGTCTTGCATTTAAAATAATAAATCACTAAACAATTTTCATATATTTTACAACCATACTCCAACTCTTAAAACATGAACTAGGGCACCCTATCTTTTCGGTGCCTCCATTTACACAATCATCACCTGTCAAATCATGAAAATTCACAAGACAACTTTCAACATGGTAATACATCACTATTAACATGATTAATAAAGCATTTCAACTACTGATTTTTATCACATACGTTTATTCAAGCATCACAAATATCATACAACAAGAATCAAACATTGGATATTATTATTTGAATTGATATGCTTTAAATCAAGGTTAAGAGATGATTATGTACTCACAAAATTTGTCTAAGATCAATGATATTAGCCCTTTCACCAACTAATCTCGGATATTAGCTCACACAAGACAAGATCAAGCTTTAAACCTCAAGGTCTCGTTTAAAACAACCCCTTTAATATGTTTTTGGGCCCTAAAGAGGATCTGTTGTAGGTAGAAGATAAGATCGGAGGTTAATCCAAACCTTATACCCACTGGATTAGGGATCTCGAGCAAGGAAAACTGAAAGAAGGAAGAATCAAGGATTAAAACTACTTACCAAGTCAGATTTATACCAACCCCTTTTTAATTTCTGCTGTTCTTAACATTCTTCCCCAAAAATCATCCCAGAAATCACCCTCCAGGTCGCCCTCTCATAGACAAAGTTGTCTGGGATGATAGATGATTGAATCGCGGTTCCAAGGTACTTCGTTCCATTGCAAACAGATAAGTATTGCTCGAGATATGATCATTTTACGATTGACTATTCTTGGCGGCGGCGGTCGCGGTCGTGGTGTTGACGCGGCGTCGGTCGCGGTGTCGACCCCGGTCGCGGTGCTCAATATATGTTTACTAAAAAGGGCATAACTCTCTCATTTTAACTCCTATTTAGTTTATTCTTTTTTTGTTGGATTTATAATTGAGTTCTCTACAATCCTAAGATATTTTTTTATAATATTCTCAAAATAAAAATCATTTATTAATTGTTTCCTCCAATGTCATTAACTCTTTTCTTGCACATCTATATGGGTTAATGCTATATTATCCCCAACTCGGATCTTTATAGTATGCTTAAGTCATTATTATGAGTTGCCCAAAAAAGTATTTAGGGTTACCAAAGTTAAAATATAGGACAAGATAAAATATTACTAACAAAAATATGACAAGCATTAAGATTATCTTGAATCTCTAGGATTACAAGCAAAGTTAGGAATGGGTTGTAATAGGCTGGGTAGCGGCGGTTGAGCATTTCCATAAGGTATTTCAGCTTCATGGTCACCCATCTTGGTTTCTTAGTGTTATTTGTGGTGACTTTGGAATCTCCTTCTACCTATCTCAGGGTCGTATAACACTAAGTCAGTACAAGTAGAACATGTATGACGCATGCACATCTGTCACTTGCACAATACACAAACAAGCAACAAAAACCAAGTTAGAATGAAAATATGCAAGAGTGAACAAAGAATAAAGAATAGGAATGATGAGGGCTATAGGAAAGGCTAAGCTACACTAACTAGCTAGGTCGAGCACCTCTAGCCCCAGCAACAGTGCCAGAAAGCTTGGTGTGCTCCTGCCAATGTCGTTACACACTACTTAATTGATATTTTGAATAGATGCAACTCTGTGGATAGGAGAAAAGGGTGAACTAAACTTCTCAAAATTTATAATGACCTAAACTCAAATGACCTACTTCTACTGAAACACCAACCTGCAAGCACGCGGGGTCATGTCATAGTATAGGTAAGGCGGCAAGTATAGAGTCGATCCACATGGAGAAAAGGGGGCACTAGAGCTAGGTTAGATTTTAGAGATAGATTCCTACTACGGAGACTAGGGTTAAGGGTTTGAAGGTGATTTTGATTGTTAAACAAAGTTGAGCAAGAAAGCAAGAACAAAACCTAAGTTAACCTAGTCAATCAATGCTACTAAGCAGGAAGAGGCAAGGCAAGGTAAGAAAAGAACAATCTACACCAAGGCAAGCAAGAAGAGAATGAAACTACACTAGACTAGCAAACCATACTAAAGGGCAAGTAAAGACCTAATCTAGCAAGAAAAAAGCAAGAATAGTGAAAGAATCTATTTAAGCAAGCAAAGAGCAAATTAAGCTAACACTAGCTAAGCAAGATGAAAACTAGGGTTTTAAAGCAATTAAGGGAGATGTGGGCTGTTTAGGGGATGGACTTATAAATTAAGTTGGAAGGTGACATATGAACATTATGATTCCACTTAGATTATCAAACCAAACAACAAGCTAGAGTCTAATGAATTAGCCTAAGATACTAATTGGACATGGATATACTATGTTGTGTATAGGGGAACTAGTCCCTAACATTCCCTACTACCCTTGCGAGGCTCGATTGGGTTAGGGCTTGGGTGTAATTCAATTAGAGTCCAAACAAGCCTAGGTTTCTAGGTTAGATGATCTTAGGATGATTAGGGGCTGAGATTAGTAATGGGGGTGGAAGTGAGATTTTAGACTGCCCATCACCCACATTCTAACCTTGAGAAAGTTCCATGCTAAACACACCAATTTCATCTAAAATAGCTACTTAGATCTCTCAACTAGGTAAGGATAATTTATTAGGATGTAGGAGGATGGGTAGCTATCTTGGGATCCAAGAATTGGACCTAGGAGCAGATCCCAAAATTCACACATATAATCAATTTCCCTAAATTCCTAGGTGATTTCAAGCACAAACCAACAAGAAATTCATGTAGAGTGAGGTAGAAATAGAACATAATCATTAGGAAATGAAATTACAATGTTTACATATCATTTTTCCCAACATGGTATGAAAGTAACATTTTACACCCCAAATAACCCACCCAAGGGGTCTAGCTACTCATAACAATGTAAAATCCAAAAAGAAGGGAGAAAGAGGTAGAAGAAGTCATGGAGCTCGATATAGATGAAGAATTCCTCCACTTCAGCTACTGTAGGGCGTCCTCCTCTCTCCTCCAAGGTTCAATGGTGTGGGATGATGATAGAATAGGGGCAAAACACTAGAAAACTATGGTTTTGGTGATGGAAATGGTGAAATGGAGGTGGAAATGGAGTGGAATGGCTAAGGGGAGAAAATGGGGAGCTAGGAGGTGGTATAAGGTATCTAACCTAGTGTTTTGGCCACCACCCATGTATATATAGGTGGTGGTGGAAGCACTAGGGTAAGTAGGGGCATTGTTGAAAAAATAGTGCAAAAAATGGTAGGGTTTAGGTCGTAGCACGGTCGTGCCGGGCAGCACAACCATTGTGGGTAGAGGTAGGAACGGCTGTAGTGGTGTGGAATAGTCATTCTATGAAAGTGGAAAAATCATAGGTTGAGGTGGTGAAATGGAGGCCGGTAGCACGGCCGTGCTGGGCAGTACGACCGTGGTGGTTGAGTTGGAGGTGTGGTCATTCCCTTCAGTATGCCCATTTTGTCTTCAGCTAGCATGGCCATGTTGAGCAGCACGACCATTTTGGGGGCTTCATGGTACAGTCGTGGTGGGGGCTTCATGGCATGGCCGTGGTGGCGATGTTGTTGTAGCTTGCAAATTCGAGATTTTCTGTGTAACTTTCACATTGGCCAGCACGGTTGTTCCTTGGCACCACGGCCGTACTAGGGTCTTCGATAGCAAAATCAACTTCAATCTTTATGATCAATGGACTTCTTTGCTTGATGTTGAACCTTGACCATTAGTGGTAGGTTGAGGGACCTTTGGGGTCTTCTTTGGACCCCTCCATGAGTAAAGGAACATTAGAACTCCTTCCTTCTCTCTCATCCATCCAAAGCATGGTCCAAGTATGTGAAAATTATGCCAAGAACGTCCATAAGTGCATTTTATAATAATACACATATTGGGGAATTTAACTTGCATTTCACTGTGTTTAAATGTGAATAAAGTACAAAATGGCACAAAATGAAGCCCTAAAATAGGGTTGCATCAGGTTCCATATTATGTTGGCAGTGAATGTCCATAGCCAATTATGACATCACAAGAAAATAGAGGTGCCTAATCACATATCATTGCTACTTAAGTAAATGGAAAGTTGGAGAACAAAATCAACCTACAATCTATGATTGGTGTTATAGTGTTTGTATAGTTCCTTTGTCACTGATATCCAGATTGAACTTGAGGCATGGAATCGTCATCCTCTTCAATTGTTCTATCCATGTTCCTTGAACTAGAGCAAACTGTCTGAGATATATGTAAGCTCAATATCACATATTGACTCACATGTGCATGGCCATACATTTATCAATATTGCTTATCAAGTGGCAAGGATATAATACTCCTCTATGAGGGACAAATCCCATATACATCACTCACAATCATTCCCATGTGTCACAATGTACCCAATCATCACCTTTATAGATGCCTTATTCAGGATCACAGTGGATGATGTCAAAGTATACCGAACCACATGTGATGAGTGTAGTGACTTCACATTTAAGAACCACAATCACCACCAACACTATAAGAGATGATTTTGACTATCAATTATGGTTTCCATGTATCCCTCTTATGGTGGGTCTTTCCAGTACACTATTGCCCAATAGGTATCTATGTGTTTGGTTTGATATCACATATTGTGACTGATGAGATTCTATCATCAACCAACACATACTCTAGTCTTATGTGTTATTGTTGTCTATTATTCTTCCATAATAACATCCATCCAGGGACATAACAATGTATATACGCTTAACATCCATGTGATCTCATTGTCTAGGTCACGTACTTGAACACATACATCATTGAGTAATATCATTCTATAACACATTTATCGTGTTACTTCATTATCTCATAACTAAAAAAAGAATAAATTGGAAGCTTGCCTTTATTATTAATCAAATCATTTGCAAGTTATACCATTACAATCATTCCATGATTGGCTCTCTGGGCATGCATACCAAAAGACTCCCACTTGCACTTAGAGCCAATCACTCATGAATCTTATTCCAAGTGATCTAACATGACCATCATGCTTCTGCTGTAAAAGTTCTTTTGTCAAGGGGTCATCAATATTATTCTCAGTTGGTACTATGCAAATATTCACATCTCCTTGTTGTACGATCTTTCATATGATATGGAAACACTTTTTTATATGCTTGGAAAGCTGATGTGATTTGGGTTCCTTAGATTGTGCAATAGCTCCATTATTGCCACAATATATCTCAATTGTGTTGTTGATGCTTAGAACTATCCCAATTGTTGCACTTGATGCAACAATATACTCAACCTCTATTGTAGAATCGACAACTATCTCTTACTTGGAACTATCCCAACTCACAAATATGTTACTAAGGCAAAACACAAATCTAAATTATGATCTGTAACCATCTTTGTCAGTTTAGAAGCTTGCATCAGTGTAACCCTTTACCACTAACTCTTCCTCTCTGTCATAAACAAAGGAATTGATCCTTAGTTTTTCTCAAGTACTTCAGGATGTTCTTTATGGCTGTCCAGTGAGCATCACTTGGATATAAGTGGTATATGCTCGCCATCCTCAAGGAATATGAGACATTGGGACGGGTACACAATATTGCATACATGATAGATCTAATTGCTGACACATATGGAATCTTACTCATGCACTTCCTTTCTTCACAAGAATTGGGAGATTGATCTTTAGAGTTGGTAACTCCATGACACATGGGTAGGTTTCCTCTCTTTGAGCTCTCCATTATGAACCTCTTCAACACTTTGTCAATGTGTGTGTTCTGACTTAGTCCAAGAAGCCTTCTAGATCTATCTCCATAGATCTTGATCCCCAAGATGTCGGATGCTTCTCCCAAGTCTTTCATAGAAAATGTATTTCCTAGCGATGTCTTTAGCTTTTTTAAAGTAGGTATGTTATTCCCAATCAATAGTATGTCATCTACATACAATATGAGGAATACAATCATGCTCCCACTAACCTTCTTGTACACACAAGGTTCATCTTCATTTTGAGTAAAGCAAAACTCTTTGATTGTCTCATCAAAACAAAGATTCTAGTTTCAAGATGCTTGCTTCAATCCATAAATTGACCTTTGTATCTTACATACTTTATTTTCATCATTTGGATTTATAAAATCCTCAGGTTGTGTCATGTACACATCCTCGAGAAGATTCTCATTAAGGAACGTGGTTTTAACATCCATCTACCAAATCTCATAGTCATAATAAGTTGCAATAGCAAGCATGATCCTGATGGAATTAGCCATGGCAATTGGAGAAAAAGTTTCATCATAGTCAACAACTTGAACTTGTCTAAAACCCTTTGCAATCAATCTATCCTCATAGGTTTGTACTTTACCATCCATGTCAGTCTTCTTCTTGAAGACCCACTTGCACTCTATGGGGTTTAGCTCTTCAGGTGGATCCACCACGGTCTACACCCTATTGGCATACATGGATTCCATCTTAGATCTCATGAACTCAAGCCATTTCTCTGACTTTGGTCCCTTAGTAGCTTCTAGATAGGTTGTTGGCTCATCATCTATGACCAACTCACTTCCTTCCTGAGTTACATGATATCCAAATCTTTTAGGGTTCAAGGCATGTCCCTAGATCCACGAGCTTCCTGTGTTACTTGAGGAATTTGAAATTCCACAATGTTTTGTTAATCTCTTTGTTCCTCTTGTTCATCTATTGGTTAAATGATTTCTTGTTGGTCTCAAACCTCTTTGATTTCTACTTTACTCCCACTGATTCCTTTGGAAATAAAATCCTTTTCTAGGAATGCAACATCTTTGTCAACAAACACATTGTTGTTAGATAGGGAATAAAAGTGATATCCTTTTGTCTCCTTAGGATATCCAGAAAAATAACATTTATTTGATTTAGGTCCGAGATTTTCAGGAAACATTTTCCTCACATAAGCTTCACATCCCCAAATCCTCATAAAAGACACATTAGGACACTTTCCATGCCATATCTCATATTGTGTCTTTTGAACCAGTTTCGATGGTACTCAGTTCAGTGTAAACATGGTGATTTCAAGAGCATAACACCAGAAAGTAGTGGAAAATTCAACTAAACTCATCATTGATCGTGCCATATCCAGATATGTATGATTCCTTCTTTCTAATGCACCATTATGTCGAGGTGTTCCAAGTGGATTCCACTGTGATACGATACCATGAGATCACATAAGGTCCTCAAACTCTTGGCTTAAGTATTTTCCACCTCAATTAGAATGAAGTGCCTTAATACTTTTGCCAAATTGGTTTTGTACATCATTCATAAACTCCTTGAACTGTTTAAGAGTTTCTAACTTATGTTTCATCAAGTAAACATATTCATACCTACTGAAGTCATTAGTAAAGGCAATGAAGTACTAATAGCCACCTTTAGAAGTTGTTCTAAAAGTGCCACATACATTGGTATGTATGAGTCCTAATAGATCACTAGCCCTCTCATTATTACCAATGAAAGGAGTCTTGGTCATCTTGCACAACAAATTAGATTCACATGCCTCAATTGATTTGAAACCAAAATAGTCCAGATAACTGTCTTTATTGAGTCTATATAGGAGACTCTCATTTATGTGCCCTAGATGACAATGTTAAAGATACATTTTATTTGAGATTTTGAGTTTTAATCTTTCATTATTTACATTATAAATATATGTCTTTAGATCTGGCAAATAAAGACCAGAAGACATTGGGGCATTGCCATAAACGATCCCATCTTTTGAAATAGAACATTGACCATTCTTGATATGAAATTCAAATGTATCCTTGTCCATACAAGATACAGAAATGATGTTTCTATTTATGGAAGGTACATAATAGTGGTTCACTAACTCTACTACAAGCCTTGTGGGTAGAGATAAACTATAGCTTACAATTGTAGTGGCAACAACTCATGTTCCATTTACAACTCATAGTTCAACCTCACCCTTTCCTAAAGGCCTACTTCTTTTAAGATCATGCATATTCGAGCATATGTGAGATCCAAATATGGTATCTACTACCCAAGATGGAGAAGTAGATAAGTTTATCTCAATAATGTATATACCTAAATTGGAGATCACCATCCCCATCTTCTTATTCATGAATACCTTCAAGTATAAATGATAGATTCCATTTGTACTTTTCTTTCTCCTTATCTCGAGTGTTGAAGATCTAGATTTATGCTCAGCCTCAGAACTCTTCATGGACTTGATTTCATCCTTGGACTCAACTCCACTCATCACCATCTTGAATTTATCCTTCTCCATTCTTGCTTCGACATTGATCAACATGCCAAGAAAATATGAGAACAGTTTGGCCATGTTATTCAAGTAATAATGCTCAATGAAATGGCTATATGATTCAGGGAATGATTGCATAATCATGTCCATGGACAACTCATAGCTCAAAAAGAATCCTAATTCTTCTAGATCTTCCGCATGTCCAATCATATTGAGCACATAGGTCTCTACTAAGTCTCCATCTGTCATCTTACACTCAAAGAGTGCCTTTGAGATATTGTACCTTTCTTTCTTTGTGTGTATATGGTTCAAGTTCTTAAGATGTGTTACTATCTCAAGTATCCCCATGTCCTCACACTGATCATGCAACTCATGGTTCATGCAACTTAGTATAAGGTGCATTATACCCAAAGTATCATTGGTATGCTTCCTAACATCCACTTCATCCCTAGGTGCATCAAGAGCAGGTATTTCCAGCACTAGTTTTTCTAAGACATAGAGCTTGTGCTCTTCATTGAGAACCCTTCTCAAAGTCCAAAACCAATTGTGGAGATTTGTCCTATTAAATCTATCCTTACTAAGGACCACAATGATGATTTGATTGCCATTTGATTCTATAAGAGAAAAAAATTGCATTTTGTCAAAACCCTTTTGATTTGATTTGAAATTTGATGATATTCACTTAGGCCTTTAATTAACTATCACTCCCATTATTTTATTCAAATTGATAGCCCTCACATATCAATTTAGAAGATTATAGCGTACAACTTTATAGTGATCCAAGATCCAAAATAATTCAATCATTACGCAGCCGACGTCAGCATCCATAATCAATTATTAAGGTAGGCATCTTTTGCCAAAATGCATCTTATGCAATTCTTGGATAGATGATATGCACAACACTTTGCCAATATCATCTACATGCCTCTAGGTGCTTAATCTCATTAAGGACACCCAGTTAATCCTGACCCAAAGCCAACACAATTGTAATGCACCCCGCTTGGCAGGCCCACATTATTACAATCACACTTCTACGAGATAGACAACCTACCACCCTTGGGTTTCCCATACTTAGTCGATCAAGCCTTTCATGTGTGTTGCTAATGAAACCATCTTAGACTTAATATGTTGTTTGTGAGAGTTTGTAATTATGAATTCATATACATTATCCAATCACCACAGTATATACTATGTATCATATACATGCTATATCCACAACAACAACACACAATAAACATAAGTGAGGGTTATTGCCATTCTACTATAATTCCTTGGGGAGCCACAAGGAATTGCCACCACCTAGGTCTACATCTCATGAAAAAACTTATCGCTGATGAAGATATGTGTTTGTTAACCTAGGTTGATCGGTTCAACCCTTGAACCGATCAGATCACCTCCTAGCCGATCAGTTGGTCATCACACCGATCTCTTGGTCTCTGTTCCACCATCTTTTGAATCCTTTAGTTGATTGGTTGGGGCCACCAACTGATTAGTTTGGCTTGTCCTCCTTAGTTATCCTCATTCCTCCACCCAATCGGCTCACCTTTGAGACAATCAGTTGGTCTGATGTTGAGCGTCTTCTTTGTCATAATAAGAAATTAAACTATCCTAATTTTGTTACATAGTGTATGAGAAACATCAAGTTACATTCAAGGGGAGCATAGGTAGGAAATAATAATACTTTTACATTAGGAAGATAAGATAGAGGCTCAGTATGCAAATCGAGATAAAAACAACCACACAACCATGCAAGATATATAGGGTTGTTGGCCATAACCATGCTTCACATCCACCATCAAATCTCACTTTTAGGGTGACACACATTATGACGTCCCCATATTTTCTAAAACTTAATCTGATGTGTGACGTCTAAATGAAAACCTCACCTCAATGAGAATCCCAATTTAAACACCCCACACTAGGCTAAGAAGAAGAAAAATAGAGTAAGTCAGAAGGAAATAATCAATAGCACATGCACATGAACAATAATAAAACTATACAACACATGTTCACCATTCAACATATAATTACAACATTTGATATTACATATTGAATAACAAACTTATGCATATACATGTACTATCACTAAACTACAGGATCTTAAGACAACATGTCCACCTGTACATCAACTCGCCATACAAATCTCAACTATCATGGATCTTCAAGATCATATGTCCACAAACCTAAACAAAAGATTACATGTGGTACACGTCAGCACAATATTCAAGAATATTGTATTGAGTACAACTAAATGTCTTTTATATACCTCTCATTACAAATCTTGGCAATATGATAAAACTAATACTTGGCAGTTATAAAGAAATATAAAAAAACATATACTTTCACAAAGATGTTCATTAACAAAAGAGAACACATATTTTAAGCACATTTTCCATTATATCATCCATGCATTTAATACCTGAGAGTTGAATGCATTAAAGGCCTTTATGATATACTACCAAAGAGTTGGATCATATCATAATGTGATCTACTATCAAAGATTTGGATCACTTCCAAGTACTTTACTACCAAAGAGTTGAAGTACTTACTTTCCAGCACTTTACTACCAAAGAGTTGAACTTCTTGGATATAATGGAACATATATATTATGTTTCATGCGTTCATAGAAATAAGTATGGAAAATGATGTAACGTATCATACAAGAACAATCATTTCATCCAATATCATATGCCAAGTACTTTACTACACATATACCACAAGCAAATTGTATAATAAGCATAGTAAGAGGTAATGGCGTACCTTGATCAAGAAACATTCTAACCCATATTCCTGATGTCATCTATATCTTGGTCAACCCCTGATTAAGACAAGATCACATATAACCATCAGGTTCTCATCGTCATAACCCTAGTTATGTCCATTTTAGGGTTTACCTTATCTCATTAGGATATTCCCATCGTTACTTGCATTCTTGTGTTAGATTTATCTTACTAATATCATTTTCTATATTGTGATTAATTATCTGAACATTAGGTTCCATATCCTTTTTGTGCACATATTAACCCTAAGTTACATGCATTAACCTAAATTAGGGTTTTAAACCATGTATTAAGGGTCAACTTCATATAACATGGAATTCATGTATAAAATTGATCTCAAATTTACATATTATCTTCCAGTTACCGATATGAGGGTGTTATGTGAATTTCATCATTTATTGAGCATGTATGTATTAATTGCATTTTATTTAGGGTAATTAGCCCCAGATAGACATTCTAAGAAAAATAGATGATTATGTGTCATAACATGATCATATCTGATGTCACATAGATTCTAAAACACATTTAGGAGTTACTGAAACATTGTCATAATTTTAGGTCTTCATTTATTATTTATTAGGCATGAAAAGATCATTTTAAATCTTACATGATAATCCTGATATTAGTGCATTAAAATCATGATATAAGGGTGTCATGTTGTTCTACACATTTTTCTAAACATATAGGTACTGTGTTTGTAATTTTTGGATAATCGAGCTATTTTCTATGAATTATTGAAGTTCTATATATATTAGAATATGATTACCTTCTATGGCCAATCTCATCTTGCCACATGTCCCTAAGGGGACGCGACCCTTCTATGGCCCACGCTAAACTAGCCGATCCTCAGTTGCACTGGCTATAGGTTGGGTTCAGTTGGTTCTTGGCCACTAGACCCAGTCCATCTACTTCCCCTTCTGTCTCTCGCATAACATGTTTTGTGGATTCCCAAAGCCTGCGTCCTCTGTTCCGCAGGGTGCCGCCGTGAGGGAAGGCCTCTAGTGAGCAATCGACCCTCCTACAGTTCTCCTCGTGAAAGGATTTGACTTCCCTGAGCTTTGGCCTAACCTTCTTAACCTCCACGGCTACTCAACTCCTAGTCATTGGCTGTGGAGCTCCTTCTCCACTAGGGCGCCACCGCCTGGCCTTGACTGCGGTGGGACAAAGAGGCAAACAACCTCTTCTCATCTTCGCACCAGATTGAAGATTTGTGAAGATTCACAACACCTTCACAAACTCTGTGAGACCCTTCAACTTCAATGAGGAGGTGTATCCTAGGATCCCCGAACTCCATCTTCACCTAGAAGCAAAGAGCTATTCATCCACCATCAAGACCACCACATGACATTGCGATTTCACACGGGTTCTGCTCCTAGGACATCCATCTCTGATTCTGATGTCACATACCCTCATATGGACCCTCTATTCTTTGCTTCCTATCTCCAGCACCCTACTCATCGTAAAGGAGAAATTGCGTGAGACAGGGGCTCATTCTCCATCTATACATCACCAAAAACCACGAAGTGCAGGTCATAACAGGTGTACATTGTGTGTCGAGTCTAACTACTTGCCCAGAATCATGCCTCCACTCACGACCCCGAGCATCATGATGTGTGATAGAGGGGAGGTCCACTAAGACAACAGCTCACCCACCTTACTCAAACCACTAGGTAGAAGAGAAACCAAAGGGCCTTGATCTGACATCTAAGGGTGTGAAAAGCGCTCCCACTTACACCAGTCTATGGCCTCTCCTTTTCAAGGCCATGGCCACTATATCAAGCCTCTATGATTAGATGTAGGCCACACTACTCAGCCAGCATTCAATGGTGGGTGACAACATGAAAATCATAAATTAGGATAGCTAATAATCCACTCATTTGGTCGAAGTACCCCAATATGCATATTATTTTACAATAATCAAACCTAAATAACTCCCTCTCAAATACTCATATTTCCACCAAATTTTAACTGTAGCTTTACTACCTCTCAAGTTGCATTCTACTCAAATATGGTAAAAAAACTCATCTATTTGATCATCCAATTAAATACCTCAAAGGGGCATAAACTTAGTGATCTTAGTCATGATATCAACCTCAATCAACACTCAAAATTTACCCAAAACACTTGGGACTCTCAAAACAACTCAATATGCATGAACTCACTTATGTCATTACGCATTCAAAAGGTTCCAAAAGTCCACTCCATCACATCCTACACACCTTAAAAGATGTTTTGTCCTCGAAATAAGGCCATTCTCTTATTCCAAGATGAGAAACCAACAATAGATGCTCCACAACTTCATATATATGTCTTTCTAGGGTATGTCAACAACATCTAGGGTTAGCCACCCCTTCATATAAGGTTGAAATAAGGTTTATAAACTCTGGTTATGTCATGACATATCTCATATGTTAGGGTTGCATCTCTATCTTTACCCATTCATTAGGTGGTGTCATAACATATTTCACATTAGGATTTCCATACTCATTTTGCTCGAGCATTAAGATTTCAACATTAACTTATACATGACATTTTTCACATTTTAGGATTTATATCCTTATTTTACCCAAGCATCGGGTTCTAGAATTGTGTCATCATCATGATATTGTATTATTTGTTACCACATATTCAACATGTTCATTCAGCAGTAATATTAACACCCTGTATGTCATACGCCATTAATATGATTTCACCTCACTTTCCTATTTGGTTACAAACTTTGTTAGTGACTTCAGCACTTGAGTAACCAACTATATTGTATTATCATCATTATTCATGTATATGGTTAACCATTTACATTTTGGTATCTATTAAACCAACCTAGGTTTCCATCATGTTACCTTCATGTATCACATCTTGAGATTAGATCACATCTTTACATATATTAAACCATGGTTGTTATAAACAAACTTATACAAGTGGCTTATTAAATATATATGAAAACTTTATCTAGTCCAATTGAGGTTCTCCTACCCTTACCCGAGGGAAGGTTCATGCTCAGTCTCTCTGAGCTAACTCAACTCTATGAGTATCTCGTAAGCATATACTTTATCTTTCTACTCGTAGTCTAGGTTTCTCGGATTACCTCATTGACACTAGTGATAGATTCACAAGCTCTAGCCACATAAATACAAACCAAACCACAATATGATATTCTCTTCATAGACCTCTACCCATGAAACATATTTACTCAAAACTCTCTTTGTATATACACCACTAGAGTCCTACAAGGAACCATGAACCCGAGAATGAGGCTTTACACAAACTTGCGCAGTTGCCTCCTCCTCCAGGATCTTGGGACTCTCTCTCCCTCACCCAGATGGTAGGTTCTCATATTCATGTTCACATATGCAGACATATAACGAGCCTCTCTCTATCTCTAGGGTTTGGTATTCCAAAGGACATCTAGGGTTCAACAAAACTATAGGAATCATTCATAAAGCAACTCATATCAATCACTCAGGAGTAGTCTAGTTCAGGAGATATCATAACATACATTTCTCATAATTCTCATATCTTGGAGTTTAGGTTCTCTAACCTTCTCTCAATGGGTCTCACTCTCTAGAGTTAACCCTAAAATTGGTCCTAACACGAGAGGTCCTCCTTTGTAAAAGAGCTTGAAGCTCATACAGATTCACACCTTATCTTATCTTAACTTATCTCATCTCAGAAAAGCCTACATACTTGCATCATTAAAACTTATCTCAAATCCTCAAAACTAAACCTTAATCCTTAAAGACAACATATATCATCATAAACCATCTTATATCATCTATGTACGACTTACATAATATCATCAAAACTTATTTCATCTATTACATCTATCACATATTCTAAAAAGGCTCTATACATCTAATCTAGAACTGCTCTCTCTTCTATACTGATGTCATTCACTTTCACTTATGTTGCATGACCACCTCCTACTTGTACATGTGTGGGGACACATTTTTATAATACTTACATATATAATAAAATATTATATAGTTTTTCTCCAATAAAATAAGCGTCAGAGAAAACTACCAAGGTTTGATCTGATTGGAATAAAAAACCAAATCCAAAAAATGAGTGTCCCACACATAGTAGAGAGTATAGTTCCATGAAAACTAGTGAAGAGGGTGAGAACATGGTGTATACTAGTATAGCTACCTAAAACATAGATGCATCATATGTTAAAGATTTCTCTTCCCATGCCACTACACTATAAGGAAAGAACGACACCTAAGGACCTGTTATACAACAAGCACTAGTCTAAACCTAGTTCTCAGATATATAGGTGCTAACCTAGAGGCTAGGTCTGATCTAGTCTCTAAAATATGACTAATATAACCCTAAAGATTATTAAGTTCAAGGTTCTTTAGTTTTGAGTTGCATAATGAGCAAATGTCAGGCTTTGCTTTTGTTCATGCTGTAATACCACCTGTGGCATCCCCGGATTTTCTAAAACTTAATCTAATGTGTGTCATCCAAATTCAAGCCTCACCTCAGTGAGAATCCCAATTTAAGCACCCCACACTAGGCTAAGAAGAAGAAAATCAAAGGAAGTCAGAAGGAAATAATCAGTAGCACATACACATGAACAATAATAAAACCATACAACACATGTTCACTATTCAACATATAATTACAACTTGAATTATTACAAAATTTGATATTACATATTGAACAACAAACTTATACATATACATGTACTACCACTAAACTACATGATCTTAAGACAACAGGTCCACCTGTACATTAGCTCACCATACAACTGTTAACTATCCTGGATCTTCAAGATCATATCTCCACAAACCTAAACAAAAGATTACATGTGGTACACATCAGCACAATATTCAATAATATTGTATTGAGTACGCCTATGTGTCTTTTATATACCTCTCATTACTAAGCTTGGCAATAAGATAAAACTAATACTTGGCAGTTATAAAGAAATATTAAAAAAAACATATACTTTCACAAAAATGTTCATTAACAAAAGAGAACACATATTTTAAGCACATTTTCCATTATATCATCCATGCATTTACTACCTGAGAGTTGAATGCATTAAGGCCTTTATGATATACTACCAAAGAGTTGGATCATTTCATAATGTGATCTACTACCAAAGAGTTTGATCACTTCCAAGTACTTTACTACCAAAGAGTTGAAGTACTTACTTTTCAGTACTTTACTACCAAAGAGTTGAAGTGCTTGGATATAATGGAACATATATATTATGTTTCATGTGTTCATAGAAATAAGTATGGAAAATCATGCAACATATCATACAAGAACAATCATTTCATCCAATATCATATGCCAAGTACTTTACTACACATATACCACAAGCATATTGTATAATAAGACAAGTAAGAGGTAATGGCGTACCTTGATCAAGAAACATTCTAACCCATATTTTGGATGTCATCTATATCTTGGTCAACCCCTGATTAAGACAAGATCACATATTACCATAAGGTTCTCATCATCATAACCCTAGTTATGTCCATACTAGGGTTTACCTTATCTCATTAGGATATTCCCATCATTACTTCCATTCTTGTCTTAGATTTATCACACTGATGTCATTTTCTATATTATGATTCATTATATGAACATTAGGTTCCATATCCTTTTTATGCACATATTAACCCTAGGCTACATGCATTAGCCTAAATAAGGGTTTTAAACCATGTATTAAGGTTCAACTTCATATAACATGGATTTCATGTATAAAACTGATCTCAGATTTCCATATTATCTTCCAGTTACTGATATGAGGGTGTTACATGAATTTCATCATTTATTGAGCATATATGTATTTATTGCATTTTATTTAGGTTTATTAGCCCTAGATAGATATTCTAAGAAAAATACATGATTAAGTGTCATAACATGATCATATCTGATGTCACATAGATTCTAAAACACATTTAGGAGTTACTGAAACATTCTCATAATTTTAGGTCTTCATTTATTATTTATTAGGCATGAAAATATCATTTTACATCTTACATGATAATTCTAATATTAGTGCATCAAAAGCCTGATATAAGGTTGTCATTTTGTTCTACTCATTTTTTTGAACATATAGGTACATTTTTTGTAATTTTTGGATAATCAAGCTATTTTCTATGAATTATTGAAGTTCTACATACATTAGAAGATGATTACCTTCTATGGCCTATCCCGTCTTGCCACGTGTCCTTAAGGGTACGTGACCCTTCTCTAGCCCATGTTGAACTGGCCAATCCTCAGTTTGGTTGGCTGGAGGTTGGGTTCGGTTGGTTCTTGGCCACTGGACTTGGTCCGTCTACTTCCCCTTCTGTCTCTCACATAACACATTTTGTGGACGCCCAAAGCCTGCGTCCTCTGTTCCGCAGGGCTCCACCGTGAGGGAAGGCCTCTTGTGAGCAATAGGCCCTCCTACAGTGCTCCTCGCAAATGTCTTCAACTTCCCTGATCTTCAACCTAACCTTCTTGACCTCCACGGCTACTCAGCTCCTAGTCGTTGGCTGTGGAGCTCCAGTAGGGCGCCGCCGCCTGGCCTTGATTGTGGTGGGACAAAGAGGCAAATGACCTCTTCTCATGTTCACACCAGACTAAAGATTTGCAAAGCTTCATAACACCTTTACAAACTATGTGAGACCCTCCAACTTCAATGAGGAGGCCTATCCTAGGATCCCCGAACTCCATCATCACCTGGAAGCAAAGAGCTCCTCTTCCACCATCAAGACCACCACATGACTTTGCAATTTCACACGGATTCTACTCCTAGGACATCCACCTCTGATTTTTATGTCATAGACCCTCGTATAAACCTTGTCTTCTTTGCTTCCTACCTCCAGCCACCACCTACTCACTACAAATGAGAAGCAGTGCGAGACAGGGGCTCATTCTCCATCTATACATCACCAAAAACCATGAAGTGCAGGTCATAACAAGTGTACATTGTGTGCTGAGTCTAACTACTTGCCCAGAATTGTGCCTCCACTCATGACCCCAAGCATCACGATGTGTGATAGAGGGGAGGTCCACCAATACAATGGATCACCCACCTTACTCAAACCACTAGGTAGAAGAGAAACCAAAGGGCCTTGATCTGACATCCAAGGGTGTGAAAAGCTCTCCCACTTACACCAATATGTGGCCTTTCCTTTTCAAGGCCATGGCCACTAGATCAAGCCTCTATGGTTAGATGTAGGCCACACTACTCAGCCAGGGTTTAGTGGTGCGTGACAACATGCAAATCATGTCTTATGATAACTAATAATCCACTCATTTGGTCAAAGTACCCCAATATGCATATTATTTTACAATTATCAAACCTAAATAACTGCCTCTCAGATACTCATATTGCCACCAAATTTTAACTGTAGCTTTACTACCTCTCAAGTTGCATTCTACTCAAATTTGGTGACAAAACTCAGCTATTTTATCATCCAATTAAATACCTCAAAGGGGCATAAACTTAGTGATCTTAGTCATGATATCAACCTCAATCAACACTCAAACTTTACCCAAAACACTTGGGACTCTCAAAACAACTCAATATGCATGAACTCGCTTATGTCATTAAGCATTCAAAAGGTTCCAAAAGTCCACTCCATCACACACATCATTTATTTGTTGCATATGATGTGAATACTTAAACTGATTAATGTGCATATCCAATTGAACACCACATAAGAACCCAACTAATATATATATATATATATATATATACATATATTTGTTGGGTTCTTATGTGGTTTTCAATCGGATATGCATGTTCATCAGTTTAATTATTCACATCATACACAACAAATAAATGATGAAAATAAAAAATCTAATCATATCAATTATCCTAAAACATAGTAGATTGATGTGGCTCTGATACCACTATAGGGAAATATGATGACAAAATAGACTATGGAAATAAAAATTTAACTGCCAAATTCTCCTTTAGACTAATGGAATGCATCAATAACTATGCAATCAGAAGGATGGTTTAGAGGATATGCCTGGTCTAAGAGAAAGTCTAGCAACAATCTCCTCATCGTGATGTGTGCCCTTTCTTCAAGTTTCACTCAAACAATATCTATGTCGGCATCCTGTTTGATCACCATATATAACTGATTGATGTTGTCCTCCAAGCGGCAGGCAACATCCTCCTCCCCTCTATATTAGTCCACGTGGACCCTTGGGAATTATTGTCATTTGAGTAGAATGGATAAGGAGTTGTCCCTTTACGTTTGCGTACTAGTCACCAACTTACTCTCCCACAATTATTCTCCCTTGCTATCCCTTTCTTTATCAGGTAGGACTTTCTCGGGTTCTCTTGGTTACCAAAACCAGAGAAGACAAACAATTGTTAAAAGCAATTGAGTTGTGTCTCTAGGAAGTCCCCAATACCCCTCTATTTATAGGAGGGTTAGGGTACCCAATCTGTGCGGGAGTGGAAGGGACTGAAATTTCATAAAATTTTGCAACATGCGAGCACCAAAATGATTTATTCATAGGTGAACCAATTGGTTGGCATGTGAGCCTATTGGTTCATCCAGTGAACCAGTCATTTCATCATGTTTCCCAATGACAATTGTATTGGTAATTCTAATCCAATTAATACATGACATGATGTCAGAACTAATCCTTGATGTAGTCAAATTGCTCTTGTGAACTGGGTAGTTCATCTCATGATCTGATCATCTGGTGACCTTGATCTGATTGGTTCACTCAGTGAACCAGTCAGTTCATGCCCTGGTTCATCCTGAATTTAGAGGGAATGCAATATATAATCAACTTGACACTCCAACCGATTGATCCAAAACTTGAACCACTCGGTTCAAAGTCCAGTCAGTCAATTGTTATTTAAATTAAGTACCTAAACCCTTTAGTAATCAATTCAATTATCATTCATGATTAAACTCCTATTCCAAGTGAATCCTATGTGTGTGACCCTATATGTTCCATATTATGTTGGCAATGAATGTCCATAACCAATTATGACATCACAAGCATAGAGTGGTGCCTAGTCACACATCATTGGTACCCAAGTATATAGAAAGTTGGAGAACAACTTCAATTTACAATTTGTGATTGATGTTACATTGTTTGTATAGTTCCTTTGTTACTGATACTTGGATTTAACTCGAGGCATGGAATAATCATCCTCTTTAATCATTCTACCCATGTTCCTTGAACTAGAGCAGATTGTTTGAGATATATGTAAGCTCAATATCACATATTGACTCACATGTGCATGATCATTCATTTCTTAGTCTCGCTTATCAAGTGCCTAGGATATCATACTCTTGTAGGAGGGACAAATCCCATCTACATCACTCACAGTCATCCCCATGTGTCACAGTGTACCCAATCATCACCTTTATGGAAACCCTTATTCAGGATCATGGTGGATGATGTCAAAGTATATCGAACGACATGTGATGAGTGTAGTGACTTTAGGTCTATGAACCACAATCACCACCAACACAACCAGAGATGATTTTGACTACCAATTATGGTTTCCATGTATCACTCTTAGGGTGGATCTGTCCAATATATTGTTCTCTAACATGTATCTATGTGTTTAGTTTGATATCACATAGCATGACTGATGAGATTCTGTCATCAACCAACACACACTCTGGTCTTATGTGTTATTGTTGTCCATTAGCCTTCCACAATAACATCTGACAAGGGACATAACAAGAATGTATATACTCCCTCATTGTTCAGGTCACATTCCTAAATACATACGTCATTGATTAATATCATTCTCTAGACATTTATTATGTTACTTTATTATCTTATAACTGAATAAATAGAATAAATGGAAATCTTGCCTTTATTATTAATGAAATCATTTACAAGTTATGCCATTACAATCATCACATGATTGGCTCTCTGGCGATACATATCAACAGTGGGCACCATGACTGTGGTGGTTGTGAGGTGGCACCCTCGTGGTGGTTGTGAGGTAGAATGGATGTGGTGGGTACCACAACCATGGTGGTTGTGAGGTAGCACAACTGTGGTGGCTATGAGGTAGAACGACCATGGTAGTTTTAAGGTAGCATGACTGTGATGACTATGAGGAAGCATGGTCATTGTTGGGGAATTGGCTTGGGCCACATCAAGTCTTTAGGTGTTGAGCTTTGGCAGCACTGCCTTTCCATATCACCACGGTTGTGCTAGGGGCTTTGGTTGCCTTTGGTTTTAAACTTCACAATCCTTGGAGTTCTTTGTTTTAAGTAGACACTTGGCCACTAGGGGTAGGTTGGGGAAGTTCTTGGACTCCCTTTAGGATCCTTTGAGGGTAGTGGAACCCTTAGATCATCCTCCTTATATCCCATCCATCCAAAGCATGGTTCAAGTACATGACAAATACAAAAATAACGTCCATAAGTGCATATCATAGTAAATCATTTATTGGGGGAAGTATAGAAATAGCATGCATTCTAACAATTTCATATGCGATTAAAGTACAAAATGACACAGGATGACCTAGAAAGGGATACATCATACAACCATATTTAGGGTCGCTCGAGTTTGAACAAGTTCAAAGGGTTCCAAACTCAAACAACGATCCATATTACAATTCACGACATAGTGTCATTGGTCAATTTTTGCCACCTGGAAACTCAGGTAATGACTTTGCCATATTGTCCCTAGATAGCCCTCCAATTGAGTTTTTTAAGACAAACTCGGCCCATAGCACAACCTTCCAACATTTCCAAAAATAATAAATCTACACTAGAAAGCTATGTATACCATACTTGCGATGTGTTTTGGGGATATGTTATCAATATGAGGTTTTTGGCTTATGATACATGTATGTAAGATATGACATGTGTATATGTATATATGTGGAACAAATATCTCATGTAACAAGTTGATGATAGGAATGATGATGCACAATGATGTAAGCATCTTGTGATATGATGTGTAATGCCTATGGTGGGCTTGTGGACCTATATGTGATGTCTTTGGCTTATTGTACTTTTACAAAATCAATTTTAATTTTTTGTGTTTTTTGGTAATCTCTGTGTTTAGTTTTGAAATCCCGTTCGTGGCGCGTTGGGGCATCACACATATAGTGTAAGATCTTTTTCATCATTAATAGCCTTTATAGCCTTTTTTTTACGAACAACGAACTCAAGTAGATCATCATCAAAATGATTCATATCTAATATAGAAACAATCTTCAAAGCCTCCATATCCATCTTCCTAGTTGTTGACAAAACATACCCAAAGCACTATTTATTCCATTCAATCATCTTTTATGTGACATTTTAAAGTTTTTTAACAACCCCAAACATGGGAAGGCCTTTGATTTCAAATTTGGATGCATCTTCGACAATATTTAAAAGCTTAGGATGACCAACCTAGACATTTATAAATCTAAATGGAGTGCTCCTCTTCCTACCAACACACTTTATAGATATGCATCAAAATTTATGTTCACCACAGAGAGTAGGGGTGAGCATCGTTCTAGAATTGGACCAAACCAGACCGGATCAAGAATTGATCAATGAAAATTATGATATGTAGACTGAACAGTTTAAAATAGGACAATACCAAAGCAGACCGTTCTAATAAAAGATCGGACTAGGACTAGATTGTTTTCATTCACAATCATACCTTTTATTCGTTCTATGATCCATTCAATATTAAAACTTAGATCGTGTTCAAAATAACAATAATATCAAATATTCACACTACAAGTGTTCATATATGTGACTTATCTCTATTTTAAATTAACATAACTACAAATGTAGAGGTATTGTATACCTAAATCGATCCTCAGTATGATCCCCAGTCTGATCGATCTTGAACTGGACCAGACAAAAGGCTGAACTTCTAAATGTACCGTAAAGATATATTTCTAAGTGTAGACATGATAGTGATTGTGTATTAATTTTTCGTATTTCACATACTAACAATATTGTATATTACATATGGTCTATTGCGTCATGACCTCATCCAACTCAAATATTTTGGATGTGCCACTGGTTTGATATTAAAACTATATGAATTAATATCAACATACTTATACTTTACAACTAAGGTCTCGGTCGAAAAATTTGTATTATTTTAATCAAAACCAAAATTTCTAACTACATGAAACATGTTATTCTTTTTAAATGAAACCAACCATGTTTAGTAACTAAATATACACGGTCAATTTTTTTGCAGAATACTTTCTCACTACTATAGTCAGGAAACGAAGCAATCCCCTTAAGAGTGACCTTTTGGAGCAAGTATGTGAACTAAGGACGACCATTATGCATTCTTTCCACGATTTTCCTAACATAAAGACCCTTTAGATTAACTTATTAACTCATTCTCCCCCTCACACCATTTCTCAACAATTGCACCCTTAGAAGTGCTGTTGCAGAATCCAACCCCCAACACTACTCAAGAAGCGTTTTAAATGTAAGCATTCCACACGAGGCTCCCAGAGTGTACAACATAATGATGTGTTATCTTACAAGTTTATTTTTTTTCCAAAACCCCCACAAGATATCTTATTTATCTTGCCTTCGAGTTGCAGATGAATATTGGTTACCATGTTTGTAGCTTGTGTTCCCATTTTATAACTTAGAGTTCCAGAGAAGAGCACGTGACAATCATCCCACATGTCAGCCACCCCTGACTTAGTGGTCCATTTAGCCAGCTTATCAGCTAAGGCATATTACCTTATGAGTTTCTTTATGCACATCGACATTGAGCAACTTGATGCACATCGACGGGACCTGCTGCCTTCCACCTTGTAACCCCCTCTCTTAATGTTGGCTCAAGTAAACAATCATATAAAGGCAATGCGGCCACAAGGATGGTTCTTTAAGACACCAATGCAGCCATACCTTGAAGCACTTGTTGGGTTTTTGGCAACCATGAAAAGCCTCAAGTTTGCAGACATCAAAACATCATTACTGGAATCCAACCCTCCCAATTTTTTTAAACTTCATCGTCTTGATGAATGACAATAGGAGAACCTATATGCTTCTGCTTGGAATCATCTAGAAGATATCACCTCCAACTCTGTGGATTCTGTTTATTTCAGTTTTGTTTCTTACAGAAGAAAAATTGATTTTTCAACTTCCCTGTGGTTGCAACGTTAATTATTGCTCTCAGTGACTTTGTTAATTTGCTGTCCAAAGAAGATGTCCCAAATCAAACGATTCAATAGCTTTCTCAAATTATTATTGACATATATGTATGAGTTTTCCCTGTTAACTTAAAATGCTCCTGCAATGTCCGAGATGTTATTCCAATACGCCAGTTGGATGCCACGGCCTCGTTAGGCAATAGGCATGCGTCCTCCCCCAAACTCCCGTTTCTCGCAATCAATTACCCTGGAAACAGAAAAAAGAGTCCAAGGAGGCAATAACCAGTTCGAGGTTTTCTGACCCAAGGCGGAGAGGGTTCTGCCGCCGCGGAGAATGGAAGCCGCGGACGACGGAGGGCTCCCTGATGACCTAAGGTGCCGCAGGAATGACGGGAAGTATTGGAGGTGCTCTCAGCGGGTGGTGGACGGTCTGTCCCACTGCAAGCTCCATCAAGACCGGGCTCGTCACCGAGCAAAGAAGGAAAATGTCCCGGACTCACTCAAGCTCCAGCGCAAGCCCCGCCGGAGTCGTAAAGTCGCCCCCGATCCCCAACCCCTCGAGGGGATTGATAGACATGCGGAAGAGGCGGAGATAAAGGCAGAAGCCGATGGGGAAGGCGAAGAGGCGGCTGAAAAGAGGAGCAAAGGAGGTTTACTTGTAGAAGAAGGTTTACTTATAGAGTTGGTTAGGCTTGTCATCCGCCGGAAAAAAAGGCAGCCGCGGAAGCATCCTACAAGGCTGGTCTTGCCAAAAAGGGAGGAGGACATTGTGGGTACCTCCTCGTCGGACTTGCTTGACGGAGAAGAAAATACGGCCAAGCCCACATTGAGCTTGCCCGAGGGAGAGGAAATTAAGGGGATGCCCTTGTCGAGCTTCACTGAAGGAGATGAAAATAAGGGGATACCCTCTTCGAGCTTGCCTGAAGGAGAGGAAAATAAGGGGATGCCCTCTTCGAGCTTTCCTGAAGGACAGGAAAATAAGGGGATGCCCTCAATAAACTTTACTGAGGGAGAGGAAAATAAGGGGAAGCTCTCGTTGAGCTTGCCTGAGGGAGAGGAAAATAAGGGGAAGCTCTCGTTGAGCTTGCCTGAGGGAGAGGAAAATACGGGTAAGACCTGGTCGAGCTTGCATGAGGGAGAGGAAGATACTGGTAAGCCCTTGTCGAGCTTGTCTGACGAAGAGGAAGATACAAGTAAGTCCTCGTCGAGCTTGCCTGAGAAAAAGGGAGACACGGATCAGTCCCCGTCGGTATCTCAGGATGTCGAGGATAATACAGGCCAATCTTCGGTGGTCACTTCCTTGGAATGTGATTCATTAGAGCCATCCAAGACTATACCTAATCACCTGCGTTGCCAGAGGACCGATGGGAAACAGTGGAGGTGCCGCCGGGCAGCTGCGGAGGGAAAGAACTTCTGCGCGCACCATCTTGAGCTTTTTGTACGTCAGCAGCATAAGCACAAGGTCCCTGGTCGTGTCAAAAATAAACGTAGACGCCAGCCTGCAAGATCCCAGACACTCTCTGAGAACAATGGAACTCTTAGAACAAGGAGTCAAACAAAGAAGAAGAACAACAAACAACCTGAAAAGGATGGCAGGCTGAGAAAAAGGAAGAGGGGCAATGAGAAGGAAATCAATAATGAAGAGGGTAACAATCAAAACAGTCAGAAGAAGAGGAAAGGGCGTTTGGCTGGTCTGCTGAGCATGGCAGTGCGACAGAAATATAAGAAAAGGAAAGGCAGTAGTACCCTTGCAGCAAAGGATACAAGAACCAGCCAAAGAGATAGAGCTATGTCTAAGCATCCGAAAGACCAAAATGAAGTTGTGCCGGATCACCTCCGATGTAAGAGGTCTGATGGCAAGTTTTGGAGGTGTAAACGTAGAGCACTGGATAATCTTTCCTTCTGCGAGTTGCACCATGTTCAGGCAATTCGCCGGCAAAACAAGCTTGGGGTCCCTGATTCTATGAAACTAAAACGGAAGCCAAGAGGACCAGCACAGATTGATGGGGACCAGCCACAAACTCGCAAAAAGAGGATGACTGAGGAGGAAACCAAGAGGGCCAAGAAGATAGAGAAGACAAGGAAGAAGAATGAATCCTTGCTCGTGGATGTGATGAGTCTGGTTCTGCAGAGGCAGCTGAGTAAAAGAGAGGAGAGTGAGAGGAAAAAGAGACTTGAAGCAAGTGTCATGGGTGATGGCACGGAATTGACAAGGGACCTGCCAAATGGGTTGATGTCAATAGCTCCTATTGATCCAGCAAGTGCTAACGACGCCGTTACACATCTTGATAGGAAAATTGGACTTGACTCTACCTCTTTCCTGAGGTGGTGCTTTCGATCCAAGAACACAGATCCTTCTCCCGTTGGACCACTCAAAGTATGTATATTCTCATTTCGTTTTAGATGCATGTTTCAATCTACAATGTTTCTCACGCCTTTTCTCTATTTTTCTTGTGGCCAGATGCTTCCTCATATTAGAAAAGCTGTAGGCTTGAAGAAACGACGCAAACGTAATTGCCATCGTTGCCATAATCATTTCCTTGGAAGAATAGTTATCAGCTGCTCAAGGTGTCGGAAGGTGTCCATATGCAGAAGTTGCCTCAAAAAATGGTAAACACTAGCTGAAGCTCTAACAAAATCTTCTTATTCCATGTCTTTACTTGTTTATTATAAAGCGTAATCACTATTCACCTATATCTTGCAGAAATGTTTTTCCGCACTAGCATTCTAGCTATTACTTTTTAATAATCAGCTGCTTCATAGAAATTTCCTCTCTAGTTATATTCTATTTCTGCATTGTAAAGTTTTATTAGTGAGTATTCTGCTGTTATGATGTTTGTACAGTTCCCCACTTGTTAATGCATAAACCTACACGCACTTATGTGACTGCCTAGGTGTCAATGCGCCCCAGGGGTGACTGCCTTGGGTCCTTGAGCCTATATATGGGTACTAACTCTTCAGATAAGACTGTTGTCCATTGTAGGTGTTTAGAACCATCATGATTAGAGATTGATACTTAAAATCCAAGCCTCCCCTGTGTACAATAGGAACCCCAACAAATTAACCACACACTATTTGTACTCTGGTAAGGGTAAAATAATAGGATATATATGTATTGACCGGTTAGGTTACGGGGCATGCTATCTTTATTAGGGCATTGCCAATAGTAGTATAATAGCCCGTAGTACTTAAATTAGAACCCCTCTTTCTCTAAATATGGCCTTGACACCATGCCTTCTGAACAAGTGCGCTTCATTAGTACATAGAATGAATGCCATTTTTATATGGTTCACTTCAATCTATAAACTTTGCTTGTTGCTACTTGCTAGCCAAGACAATAATAATGATAGCTTTCATGAATAAAATGCTAACCACAGAATTCTGATTCCTGCTAGCGAAGTATGTATAATTTAATAAAAAGAATATCATTTTCATATACTTTAATATATAACCTTTTTTTGTTGCTAGCATATATGATAATAATGGTGGTTTTGAGGAATAAATTGTTGACCATAAAACTGTTGTTACTGCATGGAGAGCTTCAATTTACTATTATCTCACAGCCTGCTACTAGTCATTTCATATGTTTTACTGTGACTTGTACATTAAACAAAGAAATATTTGAGCACATTGTTGATATCTCTGAGGATACCGAAACAAATTTAACTATGAATTCACTTATGCTGTATAGATATTTTCTTCAATCATGTCTATAGTCACTTTTTAATAAAGAGATTAATCGGACATTAAGAAGCATAGAAACTTTTTCAGCTTTGTCAACACATCTTTATCATAGTTAGATACTCCAGAGATAGCTGATATATTTCAAAGTAACTATGTTTATACTCTATAACAAAATACATACAAGAAATTCCATTGTGGATATCAACCAAAAGTTGAGAAAGTATCAACTAAAATTTTCTATTGTAATTGTCGTATGATGGCTACGATGAAAACACACTCTACAATGCTATTTATGCTTAACTTAATGATATGTTTGGAAACATACTTGAATCTAGTGAAATATGTCAAACCCTCAATTTTGTATATTTTCTGACTTTGTCCACTTTAACCTAAATGAAGCTAAAAAAATGATTTTATGACATAGCTATAAACCGTCGTTCATAATGTTGTAACTTGTAAATACTTTCATGAATGTATAATTATTTATCTCCATTTATGGTATTCTAGTGATGTAAAATTCTTCTTAAATCCTCACATCAGATATGACCCATAAGTGATTTAATTTTATTTTTGCTTCTTATCTTAGTTATCTCACAGATGATCGATGTTCATCATCATCATCATCATCTAAGCCTCAATCCCAACTATGTTGGGGTCGGCTACATGGATCCTTCGTTTCCATTCAGCTCTATCATGGGCCATATTCTGATTGAGATGTAGAGATTCAAAATCTCTCTTTATAAGATCATCCCATGTTAATTTAGGCCTTCCTCTTCTTCTATTTATAGTGTTTGGCTCAATAGCATTGCTTCGTATAGGCGCACTAGTAGGTCTGCGTTGCACATGTCCGTACCATCTGAGTCGGCCCTCACGCAACTTGTCCTCAATGCTCGCCACCCCCACTTTATTCCTGATATAGTCATTTCTCAAACGATCTTTTCTTGTCTTCCCACACATCCATCGCAGCATACGCATTTCAGCCACGTTCATCTTGTTGAGACCTTGTTTCTTCACCGCCCAACATTCACTCCCATAGAGCATGGCTGGTCGTATAGCTGTTCTATAAAACTTACTTTTTAACCTGAGAGGGATCTTCTGATCGCATAAAACTCCAGTTGCACTCCTCCATTTCAACCATCCTGCAGTGAACTCCCATAGAGCATGGCTGGTCGTATAGCTGTTCTATAAAACTTACTTTTTAACCTGAGAGGGATCTTCTGATCGCATAAAACTCCAGTTGCACTCCTCCATTTCAACCATCCTGCAGTGATCCGGTGACAAACATCATTTTGGACATCCCCGTCTATTTGAATAATAGAACCTAAGTATCGAAATTTGTCACATTTTGGTATATCTACTCCGCCCAACTTGGCTCCATCATTCACACTGCGAGATTGGCTGAAATTGCAATGCATATACTCAGTTTTGCTCCTGCTAATCATCAATCCATTTGATTCCAATGCCTTTCTCCAACATTCAACTTTATCATTCAATCCATCCTTTGTTTCGTCAATCAAAACAATATCATCAACAAATAACATACACCAAGGAATATCATCCTGAACATTCTTTGTTAACTCATCCATAACCAGAACGAATAGATATGGGCTGAGTTTGGATCCTTGGTGTACCCCAACTGTAATAGGAAAAGTTGGCGTCTCTCCTCCAGGATTCTTGACACTTGCAGTAGAGCTATCATACATGTCTTTGATTAAGTCAATGTATTGGATAGGCACACCCTTTTTCTTCAAAACCATCCATAACACTTCTCTGGGTACTCGATCATTAGCCTTCTGTAGATCGATAAACACCATATGAAGATCTCTTTTGCTTTGTCTATACTTCTCCATAAGCCTCCTTATCAGAAAAATAACATCTGTTGTTGATCTTCCAGGCATGAAACCAAATTGGTTGTTTGATACCTGCGTTATAGATCTTAACCTCTGCTCAATAATCCTCTCCCAAAGCTTCATCGTGTGACTCATCAGCTTGATACCTCTATAGTTTGTACAGCTCTGAACGTCACCTTTGTTCTTGTAGATTGGGACTATAATACTATTTCTCCACTCATCCGACATCTTCTTGGTCTTCATGATCTTGTTAAAGAAATTTGTTAACCATGTAACTCCCTCATCCCCCATACTCTTCCATACATCAATGGGAATATTGTCTGGTCCCATACCTTTCTCATTTTCATCTTTTTCAAAGCATTCTTGACCTCAAATGGTGAAACTCGTCGTGTGTAAATGATATCTCTTGTATTCATGTCACACGAGTCGCTAACATTATTTGCAGTATCTCCATTGAAAAGCTTATGGAAGTAATTTCTCCACTGGTTTTTGATATCATCGTCCTTCACCAATACTCTACCATCTTCATTCTTTATGCATTTTACTTGACTCAAGTCTCTTCCTTTCTTTTCTCTTATACGAGCCATTTTATATATATCTTTTTCCCCTTCTCTAGTGTCCAGCTTCTTATACAAATCATCAAAGTATCTAGACCTTGCCTCCCGAACCACCTTTTTAGCTTCTTTCTTTGCTTGCTTGTATCTTTGGAACGTTGCATCATCTCCAGATTTGGGCAAGCTCCTATAGATCTCCCTTTTCAGTTTAATAGCCTTTTGTACTTCATCATTCCACCACCAAGTCTCCTTCTGTGGAGGTCCACAACCTTTAGACTCCCCCAAAACCTCTTTGAAAATTTTTGTTATGCAGGAGCTCATGTTATGCCACATAGTGTTAACATCAGACTCCAAGTTCCAAGTTACCTCCTTGATGAGTTTATCATGAAAAGTCAATTTCTTTTCTTCTTTAAGATTCCACCACTTGATCCTGCTATCTTGGTTTCCGTTATGTTTGCCTTTATTGATCTTCATGTTAATATCCAAAACTACCAACCTATGTTGGGTCGTGAGTTCTTCGCCAGGAATCACTTTACAATCCTTGAATATGTTACGATCCACCCGCCTTGTAAGGAGGTAATCAATTTGGCTACAGTTGTGCCCACTCTTGAAAGTAATCTTATGAGATTCTCTTTTCTTGAAATGAGTGTTTGCCAAAATCATATCATATGCAACTGCAAAATCTAATATCCTCTCTCCTTCTCCGTTCCTGTTGCCATATCCAAAACCACCATGAACTCTCTCAAATCCAGCATTACCACTCCCCACATGGCCATTTAAATCACTCCCAATAATAATCTTCTCCTCGATCGGTATTCCTTGCATCAATTCATCCATGTCATCCCAAAAATCCTTCTTCGCATCCTCGCTAAGGCCAACTTGGGGGGCATAAGCACTAATAATGTTAAAAATATTTCCCCCAAGAACAACCTTGATAGCTATGATTCTATCACCAATCCTTGTAATCTTGACGACGTCATCCTTCAACATCTTATCAATGATAATACCTACGCCATTTCTATGTTTATCAATACCTGTATACCAGATTTTGTATCCTGTGTCTCCAATCTCTCTACAACGTTCCCCTGTCCACTTGGTTTCCTGCAAGCAAGCTATATTGACTTTTCTTTTCATCATGGTATCCACTATCTCCAAAGATTTCCCTGTCAAAGAGCCAATATTCCAAGATCCAACTCTAATCCTTTTTTGTTGAACTTGCTTCTTTACTTGCCTTCGTCGAAAATGTTGCCCCTGCACATTTTTCACTGCATCTGGGCAATGATGCGCGGGACTAGCTTCTTTACCCACACCCGTCCAAGATGTGGAAACCCTTGCACATTTTTCACTACATCCGGGCGATGATGTAGCGGGACTAGCTTCTTTACCCACACCCGTCCAAGATGTGGAAACCCTTGTTTATCCTTCAACACAACCGGGCGTCGTTGTGTCGAGACCCCTTGCATATTTATCACTGCACCCGGGTGCCGGTACAACGCGTCGCTAGGTAGGGACGCTCCAACGATATTCTTATAAGGATCCATGTCATAGAAAGAGTGACAAAGTTTTTATAGGCTGGCTGTCAACCTACCACAAACCCTCCTCCTTTACCCGGGCTTGGGACCGGCTACATTTACACAAAAAATGAAAACATAGGCGGAGTTACAGATGATCGATGTTAATCTCTAAATTTAGGTACTTCTAAATATGCTCTATATTATATCAATAAATTTAAAATATTTCATCTGTAAGTATGAAATGATGTATATATATTCGATTGTACTTAAAGTGTGTTTTTCTGATCAAATTTGCCTACCGGGAAAGCTTGATTTCATTTAATTTTGAGGATCGAGGTACCTTATTTAGGAAAGGCTCATATGGTGGGAACTAAGAAGTTTCAGGGGTGGGTGGGGTTGTCATTTTGATCAACCGATGGTCATACACTATGCATTACCTCCTCGATGGCTTCTTGTAGGTGGGCTACTCATGTAGGACCCCTTTGTGTGTTTATGTTGGTATTGCCATTGGGTTTGACAACATTCATATTTGTGAGTAGTTTGAAGGTAGAGGGGAAGGGCTTGTAAAGGCTGGATTCCATTGTGAGAAAGTGAGATATGCTCCAAAGACCTTCCACCTTAATGGAGAGATGCCTTTGATGGCGTGCCTACCTCGAATGTAACTCAAGGGCGCTCTTTCATGGATGCACTTCTTTGAAAATTCGGGGGAAGCTAGGGATGTAAATAGATTGAACTAGAACCTAATATCACAATACCCGAATCTGATTCTAATAAAAAAGCCAATTCGTTAATCTATCTCTGGTATCCCGACATAATTCATATTGTAACATCCAAATTCGATCTTATTGGTTACTCTCAAACTTGGATATATCTAATCCTAACAGAAATAATACATTTAACATTAAAAGATACATTATTTGTATCGAACTTGGATATATCTAATCCTAACAGAAATAATACATTTAACATTAAAAGATACATTATTTGTATGAAAAATAACTATTATATTAAATGTAGATACTAAAATTGTTTGTGTGTACTATTATCTTATGTGTAAATAGCATATATATTTGATAACATATGATATCCATTCAATGTTGAATTTAAGTTTTTACAAATCAGATAATATCCGAAATTTGATATCTGAATTTGATCCAAACTCATCAGGTGTTTTGATATTTTAAATGCGGACCTGAATCAGATAAAAATATTCATGTTATTCATTTACATGCCTAGGAAGGCATAACGTCTTTAACGAGGAAAGGTTATAGGCCAAACTCAAACGAGCTCCAGGTTGATTGTATGGAAGATGGAAAACTTTTTGTATCTAGGTTGATCCTATGTGAGTTTTCCCCCTCTTATGAAGAATAAAGGCTAATTAAATTCAGGTGCAAGAAGCAAGGGATAAATTTGGTATAAACAATCTTTAATGTGGGCATGCATGAGACTATCTAAGTCCCACCTCTATCCTTATCTATCTGTAATTTGTCCCATGAGACTGGTGGGGGATAAAAGTGTTGATATACATCTGGATTTGAAGGTAAAGATCACACAATAGAAGCAATGGTTCTTGGTGCATGATCTTAGTCTTGCACTGTGGACACAAAGGGTGTTAAGCAAGGTATGTGCCTGTCGAAGAAAGTCAACTGGGTGGCATCATTGATTAGTGAGGTGACATTGTTGTAGGACGTATAGGCTTTATTCTACGTACTTTTACTTTACTTTTATATTTAGGGACTTAAGTGCAAACTTCTCAGTTAATGTACTTAGTCGTAAATCTTTTATGCTTCTCTTTATTTTAGGTTTTATTCAATTCCGAATTTTATTAAATAGGAGTTTATTTCCATTACTTGTGGGTCAAGTCATGTAGTTTAAAAAAGCCAACCTTGGTGCCTTTGTTCAAGCAGTTGAATATGTTTTAAGAAATAGATTATATCGGTTTATCTCTTTTGTTCTTCTTTTTCGTGATGTGTTCCACATCAAGTGGTATCAGAGCCAAACCCAATTCCATTTGGTTATGACTCTATCTTCTTCCCCTCCACTGTCATCTTCCTTATTGTCTTCTCTAGTATGCTCTCTACGTGAACAGAAACAAACCCGTCATCCCAACCTCTACAAGTCTTCCTTCAACCTTTTGTGAACAACAAATCGCCTGCAGCCTATCAACCTTATGCTTCCTCAACCAATTCACCATCTTGTCTTCCGCCCACAACAACGCTGCAACCCAACCTTAGTCAAACAGGCAACTGCCACTTCTATCTCCACCCAGCCCCATACACCCTCTGTGGCCTTGCGCCTAGCGATCCCACCAGGAGGCTACAACCAAGTTCGTGCAGTGGTAATGCAAAGATGCCTACACGTGTCTTTCCGCAGCTGGCGACTGCTAAAGCAAGCCCATCACCCTCTACATTGCCTCCCAACGTCAACACTCCTACTATTCCGCCAAGCCATCTGCTACAAATTCCGCCCACTTGCAACCCTGCAAGCCTGATCCATTTTTCTTCCCTTACTGACCCCACGTCAGCCCCGCCCTCCCTTTCATCGCTTCATTGACCAGCAATCCTCACCTGCCACTGCTCGTGTACCTGCAAACCTACAACAAATGCATACCCTTCTTCTACCTGAAAGTCCCTGTCTGCAACCCTCTTTCTCCCACACTTAATTGTGCAACGTACAACCCACTACCAGTCTTACTGACTTCCTGTCTTCCTCGTCAATAGTGACTCAAAGCTGCTAGTAAGTAGCCCCATAATTTTTTGCGGGGGCTCTCATCCCCTAACCCCAAGCAAGGGGTTGCTGCCCCTTGCTAGCCAACTCACTGACGGAGTTGGATTTGTAGGTCGAGGCACATGGATCAACCTTCCTCACAAGACATCACTTTCCTCATCAGATTCAAAAGGGTTTTCTTCATCCTAAGAATCATTGTAACTGTACTACAAGTCAACGACAAAGTGGACAAGATTAATACAACTCTAGAGGATATTCAACTGGTTAACATGATGCGACAACAAGATGATATAATTCAACATCAAGCCCATAAAATCATGAAGATACCAGTCTTCTATGGTGAGCATGACACCAAGATTGTGCTTGACTGGTTGCACCGTGTCGACATATATTTCCGTTATCTAAAACCTTTGGGGAGGTAACCAAACTCCTAATCACCACTGATAAGATTCGAGGAGCTGCCTTATGGTGGAACAACCAACAGTGAGTCGAGCCCGTCAACACTTGGATTGCACTCATCCTTTGATCGTGCAATGATTCCTACTTCAGAATTACAAGCAGCAACAACTCAACAACAGGGTGAACCGCTCCTTCCACTTTTGGAGGACATTCGACTTCAATTAGACGACTTCGAGCTGAGAATGCACCTCCTTCGAGTGACCAAAGACACAATCAATTAGAAGAGGTACACGAGAACGATGATGAAGATGCACTCCTGACTTGTGATCTAGGAACTAACAAGTCAGAGACAGTGTCTCCACCACCTCCAACAAGGAATGACGACAATAGTCGAAGCAATATTGATTTCCTGCCCACACATTCCTCGATGCTTTCTTTAGCGGATGATGTCAACCGTGCACTGCGCCAATTTTCAACGCCTTTATCATTCGTCGCTCCCAACGACATGTATGCTCTTCCAGTTGATGATGGCTACATTGCGACCTTGGTGTTGCCGATGCTTGCAGATGTTCTGAAGACAAAGTCTCTACTACTGCATGAACATTATGCATGCTTGAGGTTGAAAATACCCCAACTTTGATCGCCCGTCGTCGTCCAATCCATTTTTCCTACCATCGACCGCTATTGAGAGAGCTTGTGTAGGATATGTACCTAACTGACTGGTGGCTCGTCTTTCTTTTGAACCGAGGGAGTTGATGTAGGACGTACTACTAATAATTGGATGCTTGACTTTTCAGATATTTTTCAAGCATTTATACACATTTACATGCATAACAATATAACTTGCGATTGTTTTACTTAGTTAAACCTATGAATTCTTTTAAAATTACTAATAACTACCAAGTAACAACAATAAAGAGTTTATAAATTCAACAATTTAACACAAATGTATGCATGAAGCACGAAATAGTTTTAAGGCATAAAAAACCATATATATTGAACTTAGATGCTTACCTTTAAATGGAGCATGATCAACATCATATGAATATAATTAGTAGGATAAGGGAAGTAACATGCCCCATGAAAATGTATGAAACAAGAAACTAATAATACGATATTTATGTGATATTGACAAATTAACATGATTATGCTGCTGAATGCTAATTAAAGAAAC
This sequence comes from Alisma plantago-aquatica, assembly GCA_963693085.1. Lineage (NCBI taxonomy): Eukaryota > Viridiplantae > Streptophyta > Magnoliopsida > Alismatales > Alismataceae > Alisma > Alisma plantago-aquatica. The sequence continues at coordinate 1,279,497,112 of OY856412.1, read as the reverse complement.
TTGCATAAACCAAGGAAGCATGGACTTGTAGACACGGACACTGACACGGACGCGGGAAGCGACAATTTTCTAAAATATAGGACACGGACACGACGCTGTTGAGGGATATTTTTTTCTAATATATACATATGTGAGTGTATAATTCATGTATGTATAATAGTATATGAATATGAATGAAAAGGTGTGTTTATGTGTAGTACAAACTACAAACAATATGAAGGCGACAAATAAACCTGCTGCATTTTTTAGGTAACTACATTAGATTTTCAGAATGAATAAGCACTGATTTAATTAGTTTATTAGATGAAAATGTGATTCCAAGGCCGGTGAATGGAGAAGGGAGTCGCAAAGGTACTGCGGGGCTTGGTGAGTCTTCAGAGATCTGGCCAACGAAGAACGCTCCTTCAACCACGAAGGTCCAGGTTGCGCCGGCGGCCAGATCTTGGGTAGATCTTGTGTCTTCCAAGAAGCCGAATGATGTGGGGAAGCTGTCGAAGCTGAGTGTGAACTTAGTTGAAGGCAAGCTTATCTATCCCAAGCACATTGTTGAAAGGAATATGAAGAAATGGAACCTGGCGGAGGCAGGGTATGTCGTCGGACTTAATCCGAACTGGACTGTGCTAGTGAGACATTTTGCTCAGATATGGAATGTCAAGGGTTCGATAGAGGTTAAATCTAGAGGAAAGGGCTTCTTCATCGTTCTGTTTTCGAATGAGGAGGATCTATGCACTGCAGTTGAAGGAGGTCCTTGGTTCGTAGCTGGCAAACCTTTGGTCATTAAGAAGTGGGAGAGGGGCGATCCACTGGAGAAGCTTAAATTGACTGAAATTCCTATTTGGCTGAAGATTCATGACCTGCCGTTGGAACTATGGGATGAAGAGATGTTTAATTACATCGGGTCTGTGCTTGGTAAGCCACTGAGAGTTGATAAGCTTACTGCAGATTTCGTGAGGCTGGAATATGCAAGGATGCAGGTTCTAATTTCAGTAGATTTCAAGTTTCCAAAAACTCTGGAAATCCAGTGCGAGGATGGTCATCTAGATAGTATATCTTTTGAGTACGAATGGGAACCGGAGAAATGCGCTTCTTGTGGAAACTTTGGGCATGAACCTGTTCCGTGTGATTTGCATTTACTCAAGAAGAATGCGGCTGAGGTGAGGCCGAGAAACAAGTCGGTCTGGATTCCAAAAAAGGCTACTGACAGGATGGGTGAGGAGCTGGAGGTCTTCTGTGATGCTAGCGAAGACGTTGCTGTTATAGAGCAGTCGTCTGAAGAACTTTCTGATCCAATTTCTGTTGAGTCCGTGGGACTTCAAGATGAAGGGAATTTCCGAGTCAGAACAGGGAATGGTACTACTTCTTCACTAGCTGTTACTCCTACTCAATCTCCTGAATGGGAGCAACAGAAGCGCAAATCGAAGTCCCCCCCTCGGGTTGCAACTAAACCTGCTTCTTCTGCAAAAAATATTCAACTTACACCGAACAAGTTTTCATTATTGGCAAGTGTGGTAGAGAATTCGGGTGAAGCAGGGCAAAGGAACGTGTACCAAACCAGTGAAGTACTGGGTAAAACTGGTTCTAATGACTGACGACTTTCTTAATATCATATCCTGGAATGTGAGGGGTCTTAATCTCAAAGCCCCGAAGATCCAGGAAGCAATAAGGAGGATCAAACCCCATATAGCTATTTTAGTTGAGACTAAAGTGAGAGATGGTAAGATTAGAAGGCTTCTTAATCACTTTTTTTCGGATTATAATTGGGTTTCTAATCATAGTTCTCATGTATTGGGAAGAGTAGTTTTGCTGTGGGATCCTAATTCTTGTTCTGTGATTAAGATTACAGAAACTGACCAGCTGGTTCATTGTAGAGTTGATTTTAATGATGATTCTTTCTTCATTACTGCTGTTTATGGTCATAATCCCGATTCTGATAGAAGTGCTCTTTGGGAAAGTATTAATGATATCCATACTACTATGAACCACCCGTGGATTATCATGGGAGATTTCAATGCTGTTAGAAGAGAAGAAGAGAAAATTGGCAGGGATCCTCCTTCGAGAAGATCTATGAGGGAGTTTAATGATTGTGTTCTCAACTGTAGTCTTGTTGATCTTAGTCTTAATGGGCCCTTATTCTCTTGGGATAATCATCAGGAGGGAGAACATTTCATAACTTCTAAGATTGATAGGATTCTTCATAATATTGGTTTTATGAATCTTTTCCAGAATTTCACGGGCTTTCTCATCACTAACACGATTAGTGATCACAAGATCCTTAATTTGCAGATTGGGGAAAAAAGGATTATCAGGGCTCCTTTTCGGTTTATCAATGCCTGGACCAAGAAGGATGATTATATTGATGTTGTTAGAAACAATTGGTGCACTAAGGCGGATGGTTTTCCTATGTTTCTTCTTTATGATAAGATGAGAAACTTGAGAGGCGCTTTGTCAAGATGGAATAAGAATAAGGTGGGGATTTAACTGATAATCTTCATTGCTGTGAGAAAGAAGCCTATGAAGCTCAATGTAAGCTGGACAACTGTCCATCTAATACTGAATACCAGATGGAGGCTCGAAGATGTAGGTTAGAGCTTGTTAAGGCTAGGAAGCTGGAGGAGTCTCTTCTTAGACAAAAATCTCGTATTCAATGGTTGAAAGAAGGTGATGATAACTCTAAGTTTTTTTATTCTTCTATTAAAGTGCGTAGGCATATCAATCATATCAGGTCCTTGGAAATTGATGGGAAGTCCTGTTCTGATCAGTTGCTTATTAATAATTCTATCTGTGACTTCTATATGAAACTGTTCAATAATGGTCATATCAGCAACCTTTCTCTTATTGATGAGCTGGGGTTCAAAACCTTAAATGGGGTCAATTGCATGGCTTTGGATAGGTGTTTCTCTGTGAAGGAGGTTGAAGAGGTGGCTCTTGCCCTCAATATTGATAAATGTCCTGGTCCTGACGGGTACAATGGCAATTTCTTCAGGACTAGTTGGTCTTTTATTAAAAGCGATGTTTGTTTGGCTGTTCTTCATTTCTTTAGAACAGGGAGGTTGCTTAGAGAAACCAATCACACTTTCATTACTCTCATTCCTAAAGGAGGGGATAAAGACAAGCTAAAGAATTAGAGACCCATCTCTCTCTGTAATGTTGTGTTGAAGATCATTACTAAGATGATGTGTATTAGACTTTAGTATGTTATGGACAGTGTTATCAACTTTAATCAGCATGCTTTTGTGAAAGGTAGAAGTGTGAGAGGAGAAAGGAGAGATTGTCATTGTTATGCAGTGTTTTTCTCAGTTGATGCAGCGTGCTGAGGAGAAAGGAGAGATTGTTCCTTTGAAGGCTTCTGATAATTTGAGTGTTTCTCATTTAATCTTTGCGGATGATCTCATGGTGTTTATTGAGGCAAATGAGGAGAATGCTAATAACCTTGTTAAAATTCTGAATACCTTTTATGATATCACTGGTTTGAAGATCAATACTGATAAAAGTTCCATCATCCTGAGTTCTGAAGCTGATAGTGAATCTATTTATAAGATTCTGGGTATCCCTAGTAGAGCTGGTCCTAGTAACTATCTTGGCGTTCCTTTGTTTCAAGGTAGGCTCACGAGAGAGCATTGCAAGCCTTTGCTTGATAAAACTAAGAAAAGATTGGAGGGCTGGAAATCGAAGATGCTTTCTATGGCTGGTAGGATTGAGCTTGTTAATTCTACTTTGAATGCGATGCATCTCTATTCGTCCACGACTTTTCCTTTGCCTTGTTCTGTTATTGATGATTTGGAGAAGCTCTGCTGAGATTTTATTTGGACTCATTATGAGAAGAATGCTGGAGTTCATCTTGTTAGGTGGGACAAGGTTACCAAACCTAAAGATGAGGGTGGTTTGGGTATTAGGTCCATTAGAGAGATCTGTAATTCATCTCTCCTTTTCCATGCGTGGAATGTGGCTAATAGAAAGGAGTCTCTATGGATCAGGTGGATTCATGAGAAATACTTAAGAAGGCTGTCCTTTTGGGAAATTAAGGAGAATAATTCTTTTTCTTGGATTTTCAACAGAGTTATAAAAGAAAGGGACACTCTTAAAGATAAGATTTGCTTTTCTATTGGAGATGGTGATGGTACTTTTGTGTGGAAGGACCCTTGGTTGCCCAATTGCAAGTTTTTGACTGAATGTCTTGGAAGCAATAGTATCATTCGAACTGGTATTTCTAGAGACAGTAAGGTTAGCTGTCTAATTAATAATGGTGGTTGGATTTCTTATGAGTCCAGAAGTCATAGTGAGCTGAATGCTTTGGTTCATACTTTAAAAAAACCCCATGGTGGTAATGATGCTATCCTGTTCAGTGGTAAACATAACGTTAATATGAGATGTCTTTGGGACTGCTACAGATCGAAGGAGTTATTCCCTAACCCCTTTTTCAGGTGGATTTGGCGTTTTAAAGCTCCAAAAAAATGTCAGGTTCACGCATGGAAAGTAGGGCATGGTCATCTCCCTACTACTGATTTTCTCAAGAAGTTGGGCATTCAAATTCCATCCTACTGTATTTTGTGCAGGGCGAGTGAGGAAGATACTAATCATTGCATGTGGTCTTGTAGTTTTGCTGTCAATATTTGGAAGCTAGCTTTCCCTGCTTGGTGTTCTGGTTCCCCCCTCACGATGGACAATGTCTTGAGCTTTAAGGATAAGAAGAGTCACACGACTATCCTGATTACTCTGTTGTGGATTTGGAGAGAAAGAAACCGAAGGGTTCATGAAGGTATTGATAGAAATGAAGGTTCTCTGTGGAGATTGATTAAAAAAGATGTGGACGCCTTCACTGATTAATGGTTCTGCTCTTAGTCTGGTTTTGGATCTGCAGATGGCCTCCTTTTGGTTCTTTTCTGAGGTTTGGAACAACAGTTTGTTTAGCTGTTCAGTCAGATCCCTTCTGGCTCTCTTCTGTGGATCATCTGCTGCTGGCTGGCTTTGGTTTCATGGAGGGACCTCTGGCTGGGAGTCTTTTCCTTTAGGCAGCAGTGGTGGTTTTTTTGATGGAGTTTTGGTCTTGTACAGGCTTAGCTTTTCTTTGCTAGCTTTCTGTTTTCTGGTTTTGTACAGTCCTTCTTTTCCTTTTCTTGATCCTACCTTGGGATTAAGATGCTTTGTACAGATCTTCCAAAAGTAATACAAAAATAGATACTGGCGCGTGGTTCACCAAAAAAAAAATGTGATTCATGATATGTAACTCGTCTTGAATTTTGCATCTGGACTCTTTTTAAGGCATCTTATTTGTAATTTTGACTATATCTCATTGTGTTATATGTTCTCAATCACAAGAACACTTAGAACTGGGTGTATTTCCAGAGTTTACACTCTGAAACAGGTTACTACTGGAGCAGTTGCTGCATGAAGTGTCCGGGGAGTGTTCGGACTGCAAAAAATGACCAAAATGGACAAGACACGACATAGCTGTGTCCAAAACGTTTTGGGCAGTGTCCAGGAAGTGTCTGTGTCTGAAATCTGTCCGACATGGACATGCAACTATATAGAAGTGTCCGTGCTTCCTAGCATAAAACATAACACACAGTGTATGTATCTATATTAAATGATCAAAGGATAGAAAAACATACGAAACATCAAAATAAACAAGTAAGGATTAGATCAAAATATTATTTTAGTTGTCTATAAGTGTCTACATGCACAATTGGCTACAAAACCAAAATCTCTATAATGTGATTACCCTTCCCTCTAGACAAATACCCTTGTTTGCTACTCCCTAGTAACTTTCATGTGATCTGCACTAGAGTAGCCATCAAGTCCATGTCCGCTTGCATAAAGCTCACCTCCATCATACTCGGCTCAAAATCTTCTTGATCAACAACTCTATGTCTTGTATGTACTAGATAGAAGGGTGGGTTGGCTCATCATCATCATCATCATCATCTAAGCCTCAATCCCAACCATGTTGGGGTCGGCTACATGGATCCTTCGTTTTCATTCAACTCTATCATGGGCCATATTCTGGTCGAGATGTAGAGATTTAAAATCTCTCTTTATAAGCTCTTCCCATGTTAATTTGGGCCTTCCTCTCTTTCTATTAATTGTGTTTGACTCAATAACATTGCTTCGTATAGGCACATTAGTCGCTCTACGTTGCACATGTCCATACCATCTGAGTCGGCCTTCGTGCAACTTGTCCTCAATGCTTGCCACCCCCACTTTATTCTTGATATAGTCATTCTCAAGCAATCTTTTCTTGTCTTCCCACACATCCATCTCAGCATACACATTTCAGCCACATTCATCTTGTTGAGACCTTGTTTCTTCACCGCCCAATATTCACTCCCATAAAGCATGGTTGGCCGTATAGCTGTTCTATAAAATTTGCTTTATAATCTGAGAGGGATACTCCGATCACATCCATCTCAACATACACATTTCAGCCACATTTATCTTGTTGAGACCTTGTTTCTTCACCGCCCAATATTCACTCCCATAAAGCATGGTTGGCCATATAGCTGTTCTATAAGATTTGCTTTATAATCTGAGAGGGATCCTCTGATCACATAATACTCCAGTTGCACTACTCCATTTCAACCATTTTGTAGTGATCCTATGACAAACGTCATTTTGAACATCACCATCTACTTGAATATTAGAACCCAAGTAATGAAATTTATCAATTTTGGTATATCTACTTCGTCCAACTTGGCTCCACCATTCACACTGTGAGATTGGTTGAAATTGCAATGCATATACTAAGTTTTGCTCCTAGTAATCATCAATCCATTTGATTCGACTGCCTTTCTCCAAAGTTTAACTTTATCATTTAATCCATCTTTAGTTTCATCAATCAATACAATATCATCAACAAATAACATACACCAAGGAATATCATCCTGAACATTCTTTGCCAACTCATTCATAGCAAGAACGAACAAATATGGGCTGAGTGTGGATCCTTGGTGTATCCCAATTGTGATAGGAAAAGTTGGCGTCTCTCCTGCAGGAGTCTTCACACTGGCGGTAGAGCTATCATACATGTCTTTAATCAAGTCAATGTATTGGATTGGCACACCCTTTTGTCTTCAAAACCATCCACAACATTTTGATGGGTACTGGATCATAACTCATAAGCCTTTTCCAAATCAATAAAAACCATATGAAGATCTCTTTTGCTTTCTCTATACTTCTCCACAAGCCTCCTTATTAGAAAAATCAGTGTATGAAAAAGCGTTTCAGGCGGCCAGGACCCTCAGACACTAGCCCCTAATCGCCCGCTTAACAGGTTTGAAGAAAATCACCCGCTTTTTGCTCGCTACACCCGTTTTTTTCCCGCTTTTTGCCCGCTTATTTTTTAAATACTACTGGAAGCATGTAACATTAATTTCCTTGTTGCTTTTAGTGATTACTGATTGGTACTACTGGTTAGTATCTGCGATTACTGATCTGCTTGCTGATTTTAGTGATTAGAAATATTGATTAGTAGTAAAGTATTGATTATTACTTAGTTAATTACTGATTTGCTGATTAGATATGTATAAAAGTTCTTTAGAAATATATTTTGTATATACACATACATGTAATGTTGTATAAAAATATATAAAATTTAGGCACCCGCTTTTTAAAAAATCGCCTGCCTACGGCTTAATCAGTTACAGGATGCTGTCCGTACACCTCCCGCTTCCCGCTTTCTAATACATTGAGAAAAATAGCATATGTTGTTGATCTTCCAGGCATGAAACCAAATTGGATGTTTGATAATTGCGTTATAGATTTTAACCTCCGCTCAATAATCCTCTCACAAAGCTTCATTGCGTGACTCAATTAACTTGATACCTCTATAGTTTGTGCAGCTCTGAACATCACCTTTGTTCTTGTAGATGGGGACTATAATACTATTTCTCCACTCATCCAACATTTTCTTGGTCTTCATGATAGGGGTGGGTTGGCTGTGCATTTTTATTCTAGTATAAACTCTTTTTGGAAATTGTAGATGCTTCAACTACTTGTCCCCATATCAATCCAACACATGAGTAAACCTCATCTTCCTTTGCATTATAATTAGCATCCTGGTCTTTTGCCTTACCCAAATAATCAGACTCTAAGGACCCCTCTCCAAATCATGGTGTTCCCTTTTATCTTTTAGCTTGGAATTGGATTGCGAATACTCTAAAATAATTTAGTTTCCGCACATCTAGTCAATTCCTCTTCTTTGTGTCAATCTGAGTAAATGTAATTGAGTTAGCCGACGTCTTATAGAAAAATATTGAATGCTCAAGACTCCCAAGTAGGCAAGTAAATTACCATCTCAAACATACTCCAATTCCATTCACACCCAGAACTATACACATTAGATTAAGGATTTTGACTGCCATTTTTTGTAGATACACAGTTTTGTACCCATGATTGGTTCACCATCCCACGGATTTCATAAGACATCATAAAGGGTGATAGCATTTGGTTTCCCAAACGGTCCCATAACCTGTGTTGTACAGGCGTCCGCCTGGGTGCGCCTAGGGGCCTAGGCTTAAGTCAACCTGCCTCAAATTGGGCGCCTAGCCCCCTAATTGACCTAAATTGTTGCCTAAGGCCTTTTGAGGCCCAAATTAAGCCAATTCGAGGCTAATTTAGCATAAATTAGTTCTGAATGATCAAATTGAGTCATTTTATGGTTATATTGGGTCTGATTTATCCTAAACGAGGTCAATTTAGGGTAAATTAGGTCTGATTTGAGGGAAAACATGCCTGATTTGGAGGAATTAGGTCTAATTTGGGGGAACTAGGTATGATTTGGTCATGTAAGGCCTCATTTAGATCAACATAGGGAAATTTAGGGTTAGTTAGGTTTGATTAGGGAAATTTAGGGTTAGTTAGGTTTGATTTGGTCATGTTATGCAAATTAGGTTTGATTTTAGGCCAAATTATGTCAAATTTGAGCATATTAAGTCTCATTTGGGGAAAACAAGTCTGATTTTGGGGAAATGGTATGATGTGGTGAGATTAGGTCTAATTTGGCCAAATTAGATATTGTTTAGGTCAATATATGGAAAATTTGGGGAAATTAGGTCTGATTGGATCATAATATACAAAATTAGGTTTTATTTACGCCAAATCATGTCAAATCTGGGCACATTAGGTCCAATTTAGGGGAAACAAGTATGATTTGGGGAAATTGTTCTAAAATGGATGACTAGGTCTTATTTGGCCAAATTTTGTCTCATTTAGGTGAATACAAGGAAGAAAATGTCCGATTTCGATGTTGTTTCGTTGGCCACAGAAAGAGGAATTTTGACAAATTTTGACAGAATTTTTGATAAATGCGTTCCTGGCGTTTCGACGGCAAAATAAACGAATTAATATATGAAATTTTACTTGAATGATTTACTAGTGTAGATCTCAAATATGTAATAATATTTCATATTGGATATGTGGGGGATGGGGTCTCATCGTTTTTGAGTGAATGACCCTGAACTGTTTCGATGGGCATTTCGATGGGGATTTTTGATGTTAATTTTCAATGGTGAAATCAATGAATTAAGTCATTATAGTTTGCAAGCACAATATATAGACTTAAAAACACAAAACTGTACAAAAAAATATGCTCTAGGTAGTACATAGTATATGAAAAAAATGATGATGTGCCTGTTTCGAGAGTTTCGTCAGTCAATTTCAATGTCCGATTGCCACCGAAACAGAAATTTCGGTCGACAATTTCGTCGAAATTTTGAACATTGGGTGAATATATGAAAAAGTTATGGAAATTGGGATTGATTAGGTCATGGTATACAAAATTAAGTCTGGTTTAGGCACAAATTAGGGTAAATTAGGTCAAATTTGATCAAATTTGGATCAAATGAGTTCAAATTAGGGCCAATCAGTTCTAGTTTAGGTCTTGTTAGTTTTGATTTAGCCTAAATCCTACATAATAGTATTATATTATGTACATTGATTGCATATGTATCATGTATATTTATGTATAAGTTTGCATTTTTTAGGAATTTTACATATATCTATCAAAATAAAAAATATATATAAACACCTAGAAACGCTTAGGCCTCCGCCTGGGCGCCTAGGCTGTCTGGGCGTCCCCCTGGAACGCCTGGCCGCCTATACAACCATGCCCATAACACTTCTATAGGCTGGAAAGTCCTCTAGAACAATCTTATCTTGTAAGTCCGTTTTAGGGAAAAATGTGTCTACGTGTTCCATTAGACCCTTGTGGACACCTTCTTTGGTGTTTACCTCGGAATCAAACCAGTAGTAATACAGATTCAAGTAGTAGCCTACAATGTTTGAATCATTAGACATCAAACTAGACAAAATGAAAAACAAAATTAAATTTGTAGCATATTTAAATTTACCTATCATGTAAGGGATAATGCATCCTTTTTTCCATTTCTCGTCAACAATGTCCATAACCTCTTCAGGAATAATAGTTCATCACTCAAGTTGGCTATCAACTTAGCATTGCGACATATATAAAAGCCCATGGCTGGTTTCTTCTCACTATCAACAAGGCGTATACCTTCACTAAAAACTTAAATATTTTCAGAACAAACACGACTCCAAAATTTTAGATATTACCATGGTAGCAAGCATCCTTCTCTCTTATGCTTGCATACCTACATTCTTCCCACTCAGTAAAATATAACATTGTCCTTAGCTCATTTCTTTTGTCAAGCAAGCTTTGTAAACTAAGATATGCAGTGACAAAGTGCATCAGACCATGTCTCACCAAGTTGCCATTAGTGAATTTTTCTTCAAGCCAAGGGTGTTGCGATGGATGTTGATGAAGATAACCAACTTCCTACTCTTTGGAATTGCTGATGTTGCCCTAAAAAAGTTGCCCAATACCCTCTAACATAAGATATAGACATTGTGTCACACACATAATCACTAATACAAAATTTGGGTTTCATTCGACAAGGTTGACATTTTTTGGCATTCAAGAATCATGTGGAAAACTCGGATGAAGTTCAACAAATTCGATAAAAAATCTATCAAATATTTCTCAAAAAATCGGATGAAGTTTGCAAAAAACAAGGTGTGCATATATACATACAAAAATTACATATATATACACAAGATAAACACATCGATATATAATTATATAAATGCACACCATGATTTGCTTATGCCAAATCATAAATTATGTTCAGATTCCATAAATGAACAGTTCGTGAGGTTTAGGAACAATTCATGAAATTCGGGGATAACTCGTTAAATTTATGAATAATTCGTGGAATTTGGAAATAGCGCGAGTTTCTTGCAAAATTATTCGCTTAATTGAAAAATTCGTGAAATATATGCAAATGATTCAAAAATGAAGTTTAGAATATCAATGATTTCTTGTCTGAGTCAAGGATCCAAATAATATTAGGTCATGTTTGATGGAAAACTTATAAAAGGGTACGACCTCCGTCCGAATCAAGGATCCAAACATTATTAGGTTTCTTTTGATGGCATACGTGCAAAGTACATGAGATGGTGGACTTGCAACATTTCATAGCATGGGAAGAGAAATGGGAGTAGATCTTCTCACCGACAACTACCATCCGATTCCTTCTCTGCGGATCGATCATTCTCCACTATCCAGATCTTAGGAGGAGATGGGAGGATGTCCAACTGATGTTCTCTTCAACGACTTGGGTTTCCTTTTGGCTTCTTAGCAATCTCTTCTTCCTTTGTATCTAGGCTAGTTCTTATCGATTCATGATTAAAAATATTGATGTATCTAAAACCTGCATGCAAATCCACACCATAAGTGAGTAATCACTTTATCTTGGGTGTGGGGGAGTAGGCCCCATGTCAGCTATGCCAAACAATTTATTTTTATGAATGAAGTGGGATTTTTGTGCAGGGGTGAAATCCCAAGATCCATGAAGGAAGGCAAAAAGTGAAGGCATCTCTCTGGGTCCCTACCGACGTTGAGATACGAAAGCATGGAAGCGAATAGGATAAGATACCCTAGTAGTTCATGCTGTAAACGATGAGTTTTCGCCCTTGGTCTGATTTATATTTATTCAACAATGATAGTGTTTGAATGCATGCATTAATTACGTATCACCCTTCGTATATGTCATATGCTTTTCAGTGCATGCTGAGAGGGTGCATAGGAGTGAGGAGATTTTATTACAACTAGTTGGCTTAATCGACATAAGTGGTTAGGTTGAGGAGGGGGGTACCAAGAGACTTAGACCTTGCCTACTGACGAGAGAGCTGGGTATAGACCTTCATTAACCATTTATTGACGAGAGTGATACTAAGACCACATGCTTCCCTATAAGAACACTTGCACTTGTTTATAAGATAATAGTTGATGTGAGATGCTTGGGGTGCTGAAACCCCGAGTCCAGGATACTTCCCTTGACCTTGCTAAAGCATTCATTTGAAGTTTAGTTTAGTTTTTAGCCAATTAGTTTTATTAGTCTTATAATTTCATGCAAACCAAATCTACCTTTTAAACCAACCTAGATTATTGAAGTCCTTGTAATCCTACGTCTAGCAACGATTGAGTCCCTTTAGACCGCTCTACTACTTTGACCCCATATACTTGCAAGGCGGGTGAGTCGAGTCAATTATAAATTTGAGACTCATTGCAAATAATTGCAACAACCAACATGGGAAAAATATTTAATTCACATTAAGGCGTTCATGAAGAACATTTCTACCTATGCATAGGCCCAAAAACCCACATTTCAACCCAAGGGAGTAAATTGTTCAAGTCACCCCCTCTAAGGCGCAGGGACATGCATAGGCATGCTCCTTAACTTGTATGGTTTTGGCTGGTGTCTGGACCTATGGCACATATATTGTTGGTTTAGGGTTCTCTACATATGGACTCATCACAAATACCCCCCCCCCCCCCCCCACACACACACACACACACACACACACCACCCACCCCAACAAAAAACACACACACACAACCTAGATTGGGTCTAAATGGCCATAGGTTCTCACCCATACCACCTGGGGTCATAGGCAGTTAGACGTGGAAAAGCCTTGATAACCATGGGTCATTGGTATTGCAGTTTAATAGAGCAGATAAAGATTCAAAAGATTGAAATGAGATTCAAGGGAAGGTACCAAAGCAAAGCATTACAAAAGGCACCAATGATATTGTTTCTGACTAAAAATGTTATTATTTAACCAACATGGACAATATATTTATGGACTCGTGGCAAGCAGCCAAGGGTACTATTCCTATGGAAAATGCTATTCTGCTACCAACATGGGAAAATATTTAATCCACATGGACATTCATAAAGAACATCTACACCTATGCATAGGTCCAACAACCCATGATACAACCCAAGGTAATAAATAGTTCAAGGCACTTCCCTTTGAGGCGTGTTGATGCCTAGGAAGCCGCCTGGGCAGCTACCAAGGCGCACTCCTTGTATGGTTTGGGTAGGAGTCTGGACCTATGGGGTCCCCCCCCCCCCCACACACACAAAACAAACAAACCCCCACACACACCTACATTGGGTTTTAATGGCCCTATGTGCCCAGCCAGAACACTTGGGGTCCTAATCAGCTGAACTTGGACACCTCATCTAGACTCTAGAGCCTTGCAAGCCTAGACGGGAGCCTTGATAACTATCTCTTATTGATATTGTATTTAAATATTAATAAATATATGAAAGTCATCAACATTGAAATCAGATTCAAGATACCGAAGCAAAGCAGTAAAATGGGCACCTAGGGAATTATTCCCCACTTATAATGTTATAATGCAACCAATATGGAAAAGATATTTAAACTACATTAGGACATTCATACAAAACATCTATACCTATGCATAGGGCCATAGGTCCAAGAACTCACAACACAACCTAAGGCAATTAATAGTTCAAGGTGCTCCTCATTGAGGTGCATTCACACCTAGGAAGCTGCCTGCGCAGCTGCCTAGGCACACTCCTTAACTGGTTAGGTTTGGGTAGGGGTGTGGACCTATGGGGATTGGGGGCATATGTTATTGGGTCATGATTCTCTATATACGGAACCATCACAAGCAACTCCAAATGTCCGATTTCAATGCCGTTTCCAATGGTCCGTAAACAGAAATTTACAGAATTTTAACATATGCGTTCCCAATGACACACATTTTCGATTACGAATTAAAGAAATTAAGTCGTGAAATGTACCGGGGCCATCTATATGTGTAGATAGACCTATTTATGCAATAAAACCATATATTGATATGGGGAGGGGGTCCTACATGTGTGATTGAAAAGCAGCCAAACTTTTTCAATGGGGATCTTGATGCTATTTTTGGTGACATTAGGAGGAATCATCTTATAGAACTATTCAAGCACAGTATATTGAAGCTTATGCAATTGAATATCAATCTATTGTAGCATAAGAAAAATGATTAAATTATGTAATTGAAGCTGGAGCGACATGGTGGCTGATCAGGCCCATGACCCCACCTGGTGGTTGTTGTTCAAACCATAGTAACAAGTTCGGGATTTGGCAACTTTTCGGCTGGCTGGAAAAAATCGGAATTCGGAAAAAATCGAGAAAAGTTGTGAAAAGATCGATAAATTTCGGTCAAAATTCGGTCAACTATTCGGATATAATCGAGAATAAGTCGGCTATATAAGTATATACATATATATGTAATTATGTATGTATATATATGTATGTATATATATGTATGTTTATAGATTATATAAGGATATAATCGAGAATAAGTTCGGTCAACTATTCGGATATAATCGAGAATAAGTCGGCTATATAAGCACATACATATATGATGCATGTAACTGTTACGGCCACAAGACGTACAATCTTAGTGAGTGAAAAAGTAGGAAAAAAAGTAAAAAATAGTTGAGTAATAACATGAACTGTCCAGAGGAGTGGGGGGTTTGAGGTTTAGTGTGTATTAGGAATTTTGTATACATGGTTTGGTAAAAAAAGAGCAAGTGACTTAAAGGAGAAAAATCGTGAAAAATCGTGAAAAGTCATGAAGAATCGTAAAAAATCGTATAAATCGCGAAAAAGCGGGATTAATCGTGAAAAGTCGTGAAAAATCGGCGATTGGCGTATTAATCGTGATGAATATTCGGGAGCCTATAACATCGTGAAAAATCGCCGATTTTTCATAAAATTCAGAGACTTTTGTTACTATGGTTCAAACATACGCTGGTTTATATGAGTGGCATATTGGGTCCAATTCGTGTTATTCTCATAATGTAACACATGCCCTATCTGTTGTTGTACACCTGTGGAGGTTGTACATGCACATGGGTATGAGTTAATGCCTCTCCTGATTTTTGAATTGGTCATCCTCATCATATTCAATTACTCTTCATTGTTACGAGTTGCAACTACTACTTCAAAGTGCAAAAGTGATACTAATCATATGTTTGTAAATTTACTAGAGCATCGACTGGTAGGTTTCCTAACTTGGGTAGATCTACAACTTGTAAAACACCTATTTTTTGGGCAAAAGTTGTAGTTGCTGTTCAATAGTATAGAAGTGAAGAAAGATGGTAGTAGAATTAGGTTGGGTTAGGACTATGCGGCTTATATAATAGCTATAAGTGCCTCCCCCCCCCCCCCCCAAAAAAAAAAAAAAAAAAAAAAACACACACACACACACACGCGCACGCACAGACACACAAGCAATATCTCCTCTCCAGTCAGCTAATAACAAGCGCATCAGTCAATGTACATCATTTCTCGAAATAAACTAGTGTTTTTTTTTTCCTTGAAATTTCTAGAATTGCACGCCCAAGTTGAATGAAATTCATCGAAACCGTCAATATTTGTATAGATATTCTGCAAAATGGCTGACAAAGTATTAAGGTACCACCATTTCTATTTCTAGTCACCATCGAAACTGAAATTCGGTCTGAATTTTTATGGTGATTGGGGACTATGTTTTTGGTGTCGGAGTTCTGTACATATGGACTCATCACAAGGGCATATAGGCTGGGTACCAGTGGGGTTCAGTTATACTTATATGCAGCACGGTTGAAAATACTGGCCCAATAATGGAATTTCCGTTATATTTGGAGGGAGGAAATACATTAGTTACTTGATGATTTCAATGATGCTTGAGCCTTATATAGTCTTGACAATGATCAAAACAATAAACATTTTTTGAAGTTTAAATTTTCAACTAAAGCTCCAGAATATGTTCACGAGCTCAACTTAATTATGGGCTGAGCTGATGAAATCCGTGATGACATAGGAAACAGGTCTGGTATCTGTAGCAGAATCACACTTGAACAAAACTTGTATTTATGGGCTGTAGCTTCTGCTGCATATTCGGATGGTTTTATAATTTGGAAGCTGCTGTAGGAAATATGGCTCATTAATTGATTACAGTCCCATCTCTATATTAGCCTAATGAACTGGCACACCATAGTGTAATCTGTCATTAAAGAGAAAGAGTCCAACTGGTACGTCAACTTTAGACTTGTAGAAGGAAAGATAATATGGATGATATAATGTGAGTGTATTGAACATAGAATTAAATGTCTGATTTCGATGTCGTGTCCGATGGCCCAAAAACAGAAATTTTTTGAAATTTCGCACGAAATTTCGATATTTACGACCCTAACGATTTCGACGACCAAATAAGCGAATTAAATTATGAAAATTTATCAGGACAATCTAAACGCCAAGATCTACTTAAATATGCAATAATATTTCATATTGGATATGTGGGGTGGGGGGTCTCCCACATTTGTAAGTGAAGGAAGCTGAACAATTTTGACAGAATTTCGATGACAATTTTGATGACAAAATGAAAATTAGATTATGAAATTTTGCATACACAATGTTTAGACAAAGATACACTAGATTATATATTAAAGTTATATGTTTAGAGGTTAGGGTGGGATCCATGTCTTGATGAGTGAGTGCACAAATGATCAGAAATGGCAAGTCTGCTAGACAGTTAGACTATTAAAAACTTCAAGTTACAACTTAGAATGTATAACTTACAATTACAAGTTACAAAGTTACGAACTACAAGTTGTATAAGTCTAGTGTTCGCATTTAACTAGGTTACATGGGACATTCATACATAGATCCAAGAAAGAACTTGTTATTTTCGAAGTATTTCTCCATATCTCTATAGAAGTGTAGAAATTGATGAAGGTAATGTATAGATGGTCTAGAGATAGCGGAAACATGCCTTAGAATTAAGGAAAATAGGCTTTAGATGCAAGAGATTAAAAAATGATTGCCAAAATACCCAAGATGTAGCATTAGCAGCCTTAGGAACAAATTTCTCGAAATTTAAGTTGTGATTCTGTACCATTTCGTGAAATTACGGCCCAAACTGGCCTTTTTGCTGTGAAATTTCTCGAAATTTAAGTTGTGATTCTGTACCATTTCTCGAAGACAGGTGTGTCAGACCGACATAACTAAATGTGCAAATAATCTAAGATGCTCCAATTCTAGACGACTGAATTGTTGCTAGAGTACAATGATCAAGACATGGGTGATGAAGAAACAGATTCGCCTGATGTAGAGAGAACGATGACATCCAATTGATATGAGGAATCATCTTCTTCAACTGACGATGATGCAAGAAAATAAATTCTGAATGATGGATCAATGCTTGGAAACTCATATGTTGAATGGCGAGGATGGACATTGGTCTTGAACTGCATAGTGAGATCTGGGATAACATGTTAAGTATATAAAACTCCATATGTAAAAAATGCTCTTCTTCTTCTTTCCTCTTCTGAGCTCTAAACTCTGCACCTCATCTCTTCTCATCCTCTTCTCATCTCCTCTATTTCTCTCCTACACACCAACTACAAAGAGACCGCAAAAGTGGTTGGGGTGGACAAAGATAAAGAGAAACCCCCTGAGACAAGACTTCAATAGAAGTAGGGGACATGGGGTTAGAGAAGTTGTGTTGGACCGCTCAACGGGCTTAAAACAATTTGATCTCTCACTTTGAAATAGATGAATCCTCGACATCAGAGATTTGACACTTGTGACATTTCCGCACATATTCAATGCAATCCATCTTTAGTGTCAGCCAAAAGTCAGTGGCCCTATGATTTTTTCGAGCTAACATATGCCCATTCACATGAGTCCCGCATATCCATTCATGCACATCTTCCATGAAAGCTTTTGCCTCTTTAGCATCTACACATCTTCGTAGCATAGAATTATGACTTCTTTTGTAAAGCCTTTCTCCATTGAGAAAGAAATTCATTGCCAATCTGTGAATGGTTCTCTGTTTGACTTTAGAGATAGAAGGAGGATACTCACGAAACATGAGAGAGGTTGATCTTGTGCCTAAGAGCGAACTCCATCACACATGTGAGTATAGGATTTCATGTTGGTGCTTCAGCGAGGTTGACTTGGCGAGGAAGCTGCAGTAGAAGAACCAACAACCAAAAACTGGAATGTTGGTGCCAAGCCAGTCAACACGCCTCTGAATCCTAACACTAATTGGGATGATGTATTTTTCCTTCATATCCTGATAGTAAGCAATATAGAAGACTTGTGGGCGAGCTCATTTACTTGACCGTTACACAAGCATATATTACATCAATTGTTGCACTTGTCAGTAGGCAACTTGAGAAACCTCGACAATGTCGTTGGGATGCTGTTCGCCACATTTTTAGATACTTCAAAAGTTCTCCTGGAAAAGGTCTTCTATACAAGAAAAACAAGCATTGCAAGATTACTGGAATTTTCTGATTCTGACTATGCTGGCAGTAGGGTTGATCGTAAATCTACATCATGTTATTGCACCTTTGTAGGTGGTAATCTTGTCACTTGGAGAAGTAAGAAACAAACTATTGTGGCTAGATTCAGTGTTGAAGCTGAGTATCGAGCCATAGGTCATACTACATGTGAGTTGATGTGGGTTCAAGGCTTGTTAAAAGAATTTGGCATCTATGATTCTGAGCCCATTCCCATGTATTGTGATAATAAATCATCTATCTTCATTGTAAGCAATCCCGCCTTCCGTGAGCGCACCAAGCATATTGAGGTAGAGTGTCACTTCGTTAGTCACGCATATCCACTCCATACATCAGGAATGAGGACCAACTTGCTGACATCTTTACAAAGCCGCTGCCATGTACAAGATTCATCTCTATGGTGGACAAGCTGGGCATGCATATTATCTGTCTAGCTTTCTGTTATTTATTTTGTGCTCTTTAGTATCTTCTCTTTTATCCCATATTGGTCAGCTCTGTATTTACTGACCTCTCCTATTCTATATGAGAGGGTATGTGCTTGTTTTATTTATCTAAATAATAGATCCTATTATTATTCACAATATGCTTGCAGCTGATTGACGACAAATGTTGTTCCCTTCTACTTGAGTCTCTTTAAGAGACTCTTGTGAGGTTTTCAATAAATGGATCCGTCAAACTTTTTTAAAAAATAATGTCAATTTAACCAGGGGCCCCTCTTTGGTCAACAAACATAACTACTAAGTTTGAACATATTTTATGTTCTGATTTAATTCAAATAATTTCCCAATCATAGTTGGGACCTATTTCATGCACATTCCCAATCCAATTTGGGCCTGATTCATTTTGAGGTCCAATTGCTTCGATCAGGGTCCAACTTGGGTCTTTAATTGAGCATCATCCCTTATCAAATCCATAATCTTCTCTTATCTTACACACCAACTAAATTTAGGTTTCACAGCTAGAGTTTGGTAGATCCAATTGCGGATATTAGGACTTTTATTCGAAATCCTGATTGTTACAATCAAAGAAGAAAATGTCTAATTTCAACCCCATTTTGATGGGCACATTTTTTTTTCAAGTTGTGATGGAAATTTTGAAAGACGTGTTCCTAGCGTTTCAATGCCAAAATGAATCAATTAATTCATGAAATTTTACCAGATTGATCTACTAGTCTAAATACGCTTGGTTATGCCGTGCCATATTAGATATCTGGAGGGAGGCCTCCTACATGCGTGAGTGACGGAAAATGAACTGTTTTGATGGGGATTTCATATATGATATCAATGGATTCAACTAAGAGACTTTTTAAGCACAATATATACTTGCAATAATATCATATGTTTGCCATTTGTGGGGCTTTATGACTTCTTGGATACACTTAAGGAATGAAAGTTACAACTCATTACAAGTTTGTAGCAATCCAAAAGTCTTTAGCAATTGCAGGAATGAAGCACAATTACGGTTTATGTACCTTATTGAAGTTGAGTACCGTGATGGTTGTTGTCCTCCTTGTTGGTTGCACATGATTTGTTAATTCTACCAACATATTTGCTTCATTTTTTTTAATACAAGCCTATATGCATCTCAATATGTTCTTTATATGCCTAAACTATTGACGAATCACATTATTAGAGTGTCTATTTACTTAAGTGTTTTAGACTTTCAGTCTTTTACTTGAGTTCTGTTTAGTCTATTTGTAATATGGGCCCAATTGTGTATTGACCCATTAGGGTTTGTCGAAGTGTTTGTATGCTTCCCCCTTATTCTATTTATAGGAAAGGGTGGCTGCCTCCTATCTATCAAGAAATAAGAAAAACCTACATGAAAGGGGTTCCTCCCCCACTCATCGTTTTTCACATGGTATCAGAGCAGCTGGTCTTGTGTTGCTCCAACCTTGAGAGAGAGAGAGCACAAGGAAGAGTAGCCTCCCCTTGTGGGCGGCGCCGCTGCCATTAGGCACTGATGATGGCTGCCCGCAGGGATTTCCCATCCCCGCCTCTTTTTTGGAGCCGTCTTCGTCTTCATCACCAAAATCATCCTATAAAGTTACTGGTATCCAGATCTACAAGGGCCACCATGCCTCCGTCAACCTTGCTTGCTAATGAAGCCGCTGCTATCCTATTCGCCGCCATCATCACAGATCTACACCTCCATAATCAACTCTGCCACCGATCTACCCCATGCATCCACCCCTATTGAGATCTACTCGTACAATATTGCTCTTACCTGTATTTTCTACTTTAGGTGCCTGGTAAATTTGGAATCAACGTTTTTTATATGATTTTTTTTTAATCTGGTAAATGATCCTATACCAAATGCATAGGTGTGGAAGCTATAATTGTAAACCACGATTGAATCTATGGAAGCATTGGTTTATACATTTTTGTTAGTCTCTACTTTAGGGATAATTTTGTTCGCTATCTTTTTTCGAAAGCCGCCTAAGGTTCCGACTAAAAAATGAAATGATTTTTCATTATATCAATTAAAGTAATGAGCCTCCCAATAGAATATGGGAGGCTCGTTACTTCAATCAAATAGTCCCTGTGTTCCTCGAATGGATCTCTTAATTGTTCAGAGGGTTGCCTAAAAGCAATATATAAGGCATACCCCCTAAAGCTTACAAGTAAAACCAGATATGGAGATGGCGACTAGGGTTGCTGTTTACATTATTAAAGAATTTCAAGATCACGATGGATCTACAACTACAATAAGATCATTTATTTACAACTACATCAAAATAGTATACAAACTACAAAGTCAATAGATCTCAACCAACAGACTGTGAAATTCCTTTGTTGCGGTATTTTCTTAATATGAGTGCGTGACTTGTTATAATTGATCCTATTGCTAGTACAAAGTATAAGTCTGTCATCTTAATAGAGATGATTCTACCCTGTCAGATATTTATATTAGTATCTGGAGCACGAAAGAGATATATAAAATAGATCAAGAAAAGAAATATTTGAACTATGATTCATACCTACTATATTCAATATTGAATTCAGACCTCTTAACCGGACTAAAAAATGAAAAAAAGGAATGATGGAATTTCTACTTTTTCTTACTTAAAAAGCATTTGTTGACATCTGTTCTCTATGGATTTAGTTTCAGTATTATTATTCCATTTATACTAGTCATTGAATAGACGATGATCAAATGGTTCTTACTTAGAGAATCCTTTAGATTAATTAATCAAGGAAAAGATCTCCTATTTCCGCTAATATTGAGGATCCATCATCCTCTACTGCTTTGGTGGAGATCCGGAAGGATTTCCCCCTTTTTACTGCTGCCTCTGGGGTTTTTTTGCTGTTGTTCGCCGTCAACACGACGTGTAGACGGTGTTCTGCTTTTCGCGACTTCGTTCGCCGTTTTTGGATGCGGCGTGTCACTTTTGGACATGGCGTGTTGCTTGTACCTTGACACGGTGTGTCGCCTGCTTCTGCCTTGAAACTCTGTCAACTGACACGGCGTGTCGCCTGCTTCTGCTGGGGCTGACTGTTGCTACTGTGATAGCAGACGCGCGTCTCTTCATCGACACGACGTGTAAACCTGCTATTGCTGCTTCCCGTGTCAACTGACACGGTGTGTCGCTCAACGACATGACTTGTCTCTTGCTTTCTGTTGCTACATCTTAGCGTGCTACAATGATTCTATCATATGACGGAGGTAATATATGGCGTGTCCCTTCTTTATCCTTACCATCAGCAGTTCTTCTATTTTCAACATTTTTATAATTTTGTTTGTTACACCCCCGGGTCTTCCAATCCTACATAACTTTTGCCTACCTCCTCAATACTTATTCTACCCCCATATACAACCTATTGATCCTACCGAGTAACATTCTGGTAGTGTACCCCCTCTTTCTACCGAGTTTCCATTCCAGTAGTCTTTTTCTTTTTGTCCTACCCCCGTATTTTTTTGACCTACTCTAAAAATTTTTGTGGGCGCGCCCACAGATTTTTCGACATCGTTTCGGGGCGTGAAAAAATCTATTTATTTTTCTATTCCGATCTATGTAATCGGGTCATATTGCACCTTGGCTCGTGTTGGCGGTTACCTCCTCCACATACATGCCTACACAACCCTACCTCTACCATTGTTTTTGACTCTCCACTCCAACCACTCTTCATTCTTTTGTGGTTGGTGTGAGGGGGAGAATAAAGGATGAAGAGTAGAGGGAAGAGATGAGAAGAGAGATGAAGGAAGAAGAAGAAGAAGAATTCAGTTATGTTATTACATGGATCTTCATGCCACTTTCTACTACTGATATATGGATCCTTCTGCTACTATTGGTGTTCCTTTTCTTCCACGTGGATCCTTCTATTGTTATGTGGACTGTTCATGATAATTTTGCTACTATGTGGAGGTTTTTGTTGCTATTATTGCTTATTCATCATCTACTTTGACTGCTTCTATGAAGTTACATATTGGGACGTCATTGTTACTGCTTGTTCTATGATTAACATATTTTACTTGCTGCTTTGTGCTTTTACACTATCGACTGTCCGTGCTCTGTTTGCACATTGACCTTTCTACTGTGGACCAACACTCTCTGTGACTCTGTGGACCAACACTCTCTGGACTTTGACGTCTACTACTGTGATGGATATTTTATGAAGAGGAAAGATAATGAAGACTTTTCTTGCAGACTTTACAAGGAGCTTCATCTACATTGCATATTGAAACTATTTATTTGGTTGCTACTTTGCACACTGGCCTGCTATCCGCCTACGTTGTCAACTTTTGCTTTTGTGTGCTAGCACTCTCTGGCTTGTTTGTGTTTTGTGCATGTTGACTCTTTGTTCGTTCGTGCTTTACTTACATATTGACTATTTCTGCTTCTTGTGACCTAGCACTCTCTAGGACTTGTGATCCAACACTCTCTGGCTAATACGACGACGACGAATGCGATTAAGATCTTGGTGTCTATCCGCTATTCTTTCTTTTGCTCTAAATGCCATTATGATGATCAAGAAGCTTCTATGCCTGCCGAGAGATCTGCTGCTTAGAGTATCTACTTGAGGGGGAGTCCTTGAGATTTGAATATTTGAGTGATATGTACTTCATTGTAAAGTGACGAGAAATTCTTGTATGGGCCTGGTTATCCTTTATTCTGTTTAGTCTGTCTCTGTCTGCTTAGTCTGTCTGTCTGTTTGCATGCTAACTTGGGATTCTCCTAAGTTCCATCTCGAGGGGGAGTGTTAGAGTGTCTATTTACTTAAGTGTTTTAGTCTTTTACTTAAGTTTTGTTTAGTCTATTTGTAATATGGGCCCAATTGTGTGTTGGCCCATTAGGGTTTGTCTTAGTGTCTGTATGCTCCCCCCTTATCCTATTTATAGGAAAGGGTGGCTGCCTCCTATCTATCAAGCAATAAGAAAAACCTACACGAAAGGGGTTCCTCTCCCACTCATATCGTTTTTCACACACATAATCTTGTGGATAAAATCCTTATGCATTTTTTCTTGGTTGTATGTTTGTGTAGTTGTGAAAGCAATAATGCAGTTTGAGGATTGAATGCTAATGGTATATAACATACAAAATATCTCGGTGACGATGCTAATTTTGTGCGCTTTCATTAGAAATCATGACCTGTGAAATGAAACCAAATATCAATCCTAAACCCATTTTGACTATTTTCTCCACAAACTTAATAGAAGCGGAAGAAATAAGAGAGAGAGAGGTAAAAATAGGCTAGAAAGAGGAGAAACATAACTCAGATTGCTCCCAAGAAACCAAGGAAGCACATAGAAAAAACAACATACACGGAACCATGTTTCTCAAAACATGGGTTATGATTCTGTAGTGTTTTGCTAAAAACATGGCTCTTTTGTGGCCTTCTTTCATCGAAACACCTTATTTTATGGAAATGTCAAAAAAGGGTCTAAACACCATCAAAATTTCTTGAAACACACATTACAAAGTCATAGGTACTTACATTTTGGTACCCCATAGCCATCATTACCATATATTTGTGAAATTTTGACAGTTTTGATGAAATTGTGAACATTAATCACAATAATGTACACTGATATCTTGTTGGATACATCAAACTATTAGTACTAGATCCACAAAACTGCTCTCTCCCACCATGACTCCTATCACCCTTTGAATCAGAGCCTCAACCAGAAGAAGACATCTTCTAGGGTCTAGTTCTTTGAAATCAAATAAAATACAACGAACATACATAAACATGAAAATTGTGAAAGAAATTGTAAACACAGAAAAAAGCGTTCACATACACAAGTATATGGCATTACTTCATAACTATAGTTAACATGATGATCATACCACCAAAATTGTATTTAAAGAAATGTAAACCTTTAAATATCTATTATATATGCATTTCAATGTATATATACTAGATATACACAAATCATAGATAAATCGGTTTAACATTATAAAAAACAAAGGTTTATTTATCATGAAAGACGATAGACCATAGCATAGTTTAAATTTTTTGACAAAATGGTCGAAATTTTGCCAATTGTTTTAATCATGACGGCAATCAGATATCGAAATTCACTGCCAAAACACACTGTCCATCGAATTTTTTCTTCTTTTTAGTGCACTATGTCTTACCTAGAGTATATTTTTTTTGCACAGTTTTATGTCTTTAAGTCTACATATATTGCAAACTATAATGGCTTGATTCATTGGTTTCATCATTGAAAACTGACATCAAAATTCTCTAACAAAAGTCCCATCAAAACAGTTTAGGGTCCACCAAAAAATGAGACCCCACCCCCACATATCCAATCTGAAATATTATTGTATATTAGAGTAGATCTACACTAGTAGATCATTCTGATAAAATTTCATGAATTAATTCTTTAATTTTGCCATCGAAATGTCAGGAATGCATTTATCAAAATTTTATATATTTCTGTTTCTATGGCCACCGAAACGGCATCCAGATCGGATATTTTCTTCCTTGCACCATAGTGTGAGATTCAAAACACCCCATATACATCTAAGCAATCAATAATATCATATGCCAAACTTCGCTTAAATATAACGACTGTCAACTCAAAAGATTTGAATTAAAAGGCATTATCAAGTAACTAGTCCAGATGGACTAATCACATATCAAGCGGATAATTCCACATACTCAGCGTAATTATGCTGACATATATTTGATTTTATGATTTTAGGTTCAAGATAGATGATGATAGTTAATACTTGAGATGATATAGATGGATCTGTTGTCTAGAAGATCTTATAAAGATGTGGTATATGTATATGTAAAATAGATGATTCAATATGTAATCTCAAAGTTTGTAACATAGAATAAATGTTGGATTTCAATACCGTTTCTGATGGCTCAGAAACAAAAATCTACAGAAATTTTGACTGAATTTTGATAATTATGTTCTTGATGATTTTGACGCCATAATGAGCAAATTAAATCATGAAGTTTTACTAAGACGAACTAAATGCAAAGCAAGGAAGCACAGACACGTTTCTAGACACGGACACTGACGCGGATACGGGACGAAACAAATTTCTAAAATGCAGGACATGGACATGGCATCGGATGAGGACAATTTTTTTTTAATATATACATATATGTGAGTGTATGATGTATGAACTGGAATATATTCTAAAATTTGTCCAGATTAGTATATCTATCTATTATAGTCTTATATGCATATAGATGCGTCTTTATGTGTGTAGTAGAAACAATTTGAAGTAGAAAACTAAACTTGTGTGTTTTCTGTAAATATAGTAGATTACAGAATAAATTTATGAGTTTGATCAATTCATTTAACCAACTTATTAGACTATAATTTGATTCATAATATCTGTTTCAGCTTAGACTTAACATATTGGTTCTTCTCGACAGATTTGTTTGTAACTGTGATTAGATCTCAGCTCTATGTTACATTTTCTTTGTAATGACTAATGAGACATAAACCATAGTTGTATGTTCAACTTTGCACTCATGAAATAGGCTATTACAGCAGCAGCAGATGCTGCAGTGATGTGTCCAGGAAGTGTCTGGGCACTGTCCACCTGTGTCCAGGGTGCAAAAAAGGACCAAAATGTACTGGGCATGTCCCAGCCATGTCCAAAAACATTCTGGGCCGTGTCCGGGAAGTGCCCATGTCCAAAACGTGTCCGTGTCTAGAAGCTGTGCTTCCTAGACGCCAAGATACACTTATAAATGCAATAATATTTCATATTGGATATGTCAGGGGGGTGTCTCACATGTGTAAAGAAGCTTAATTGTTTCGACAGGGATTTTAATGGTAAAATGAATGAATTAAGTTATGAAATTTTGCAAACACAATGTTTCGACATAAAGACACTAGATTATATAATAAATTAACATGTTCAGAAGTTGGGATGGGCTCCATGTCTCGATGAATGAGTGTACAAATGAATAGAACTGTTGAGTCTTTTAGACTGTTACAAACTTACAAACCCACAATGTACAACTTAGAACTTAAAACTTAAAATTACAAATTACAACCTATATAACCTATATTACTAACTAGTAACTACTAATTTTGTTAAGCAATAATTAGTAAGTACGAAGTAGTACTAACTAGTAACTACTGAGTAATACATAATAACAAATGAGTATTAAGCATTTAAGTTTTAACTGCTAAGTACAAACTCGTAAGAGTAAATTAGCAATTCTTAAACTAGTAATATCACTTGTTATAATAATTATATATTTATTATATTACATTCCCCCCTTTTCGGTCTAAAATTACATATTAACTGTATTAAGTTTACATGTTCAGAGGTTGGGATGGGCGCCACGTCTTGATGAATGAGCGTACAAATGAACAAAACTGTTGAGTCTGCTAGATTGTTACAAACTTACAAACCCATAGGTTACTAGTTAGAACATAAAACTTACAGTTGCAAGTTGCAAGCTTACTAATTACAACTTATAACCTATCTTACTAACTAGTAACTACTAATTTTGTTAAGTAGTAATTAGTAAGTACTAAGTAGTACTAACTAGTAATTACTAAGTAATAAGTAATAACCAGAAAATATTAAGTATTTATGTCTGAACTTCTAAGTACAAACTCGTAAGAGTAACAATAGCAACTACTAAACTATTAATATCACATATTATAAGCATCACATATTAATTACGTTACACTCCCCCTTTTTAGGTCTAAAATAATTTATAAATTATGTATTAAATCAAAAAGTATGCCTCTATGAATAGTTTTTAATTGGAACTAGTTCACAATGACTGTATAAGTCTAGTGTTAGCCTTTTATTAGGTTACACGAGACATTTATACATAGATCTAAGAAAACACATTCCATAATAATTTTAATGAAAATTTATGTATCTATGCTAAATATGTGTAATAAAGCCAACATCAATGTAGATCTACATACTTTATACCATTATGTCATAGATCTATAAGTTTTGTTTGTAGATCTTGTAATTTTCAAAAGATCTAGCACTTAGAACTTTGTTATTTTTGGAGTGTTTCTCTAGATCTCTATGAAAGAGTGTAGGAACAGGAGGTGTAGACGTGCTAGGGATAGGGTACCTTAGAATTAAAAAATCAAGAAAAATAGCCTCTGGAAGCTAGAGATGAAAAGAAAACCGCCAAAATACCCAAGTGTAGCAGCAACAACCTTGGGAACAAATTTCTCGAAATGCAAGTCGTGGTTCTGTGCCATTTTGTGAAATATGGCCCAAACTACATTTTTTGCCAAGAAATTTCCCCCTATTTTGCAAAAATTTTGCACCTAGGTGCAAAATTACGTCTCAGTGAATGCATTTACATTTTAATGTCCGATTGGAAATAAACCAGAAATTTTGATTGAAATTTTGCAATTTTGATTGAAATTTAGTTCCATGGCTTGTATAATATATTTTTGTAATTATATATTGAATAGTGAGCTTATAATTGTATGTTTGGTTGTGTTCTTGTGCCATGTACTACTTGTGATTCAACATAAGTATGCATGTTTGATATTGATTTCAAGCGTCCTCTCCTATTACCGTCCACCTCGTGTGTGATGTCTAGAATTGGGATAGTCACTTAATGTCATGGTTTCGATTTAGACATCACACATGTTGGTTTGGAGTGTTGAAAATGCATGAATCACACTTGACATCAGAATTTTATAAAAATCACATATTCACTAGTATAGTAGTAAATCTGGATCGACCTGAATCAGTTGGTGTTGAAATTCTGCACTTAGTATAGTAGTATAGGTGTTAGAATGTTAAAAATATGGTTGATTAAGAAAAAACCAGATTTAGGAAAAGAGGGTGAATTAAGAAATGGAAGATAGTCTTCGACTTACTTCAAATCTTGTAAATAAGTGATAGATAAAATAGAGGGTTATCCGCTAGCCTTAAGCTTGGAAAAATATAAAAAAAATCCTCACCTCAAGGCTCAAACCATAAACGGATTTCTTTCAAAAGCTTCTTAAGCTCCAAGCACAACAAACTGTTCCTTTTGTTTGCGCATGGATGGGAAGTGTTGGCTGACATCCTTTTGTACAAGGTCGGGCTGATCGTGGCTGGATTGGCATAGCTACGTTGGCTTGACATTTTGGGGATGTTGTAGAATTTTTATATCCACCAAACTTTGACTTCTACAACATTTTAAAAATTATAGGGGTTAGAATCTTGAAAAATATGGTTAATTTAAAATAACATATTTAGGAGAAGGGGGTGAATTAAGAAAGGGAAGATAGTCTTCAATTCACTTCAAATCTCGTAACAGGTGATAGATCAAGTAGAGGGTAATCAATTGGGCTTACACTTGGAAAAATATAAGAAAAATTCTCACCTCAAGACTCAAGCTATAAATGGAGTTCTTTCAAAATTTCCCCAAGTTCCAAGCACAACAAATTGTTCCTTTTGCTTACGCATGGATAGGAAGTGTTGGCTGACATCCTTTAGTATTGACAACAACAAATCTTTGTACAAGGGTGGACCGACACGATCGTGGTTGGATTGGCGTATCAACATTTGGGTTGCCATTTTGGGAATGTCGTAGAATTTTATGTCCACCAACTTTATTTCTACAATGTTTTGAAAAGTGCAAAGCGGGAGGTGGGCATACAAGATCTTGTTGTGTTTAAGCCCCACACGGGTGCTTAAGCGGCCACTTTTTTTTAGAAAACTAGATTCTAATCTATGTTTTTTACAAAATTGTACACATGTATGTATAAGAGTTTTGTGCACTTCTACATATTTGAAGCCATGAATGTAGAGCTCAATATCTATTTCTCATACTGTAGTTTCTAATAGCATATAGTAGTGAGTATAGTACCAAAAAATTTCACCTAGGGCTAGTTTGGTAGGGTGTAATCGGGCTGTAGACTGGACATTTGTTGTGTAAATATGTACATCAAATTCACATTTTGTCATCCAACTACACCAACCAAACAAGCCCCTACTGTAGTACACTAATAGCAATACTATAGCATAGAATTTCTATGATGAACTTTAATTCTCTAAAACTATATATAAATAAATGAATACCTATATATTACTATATTGATCTATTACATTTACACTACTAATACGTAACTCCAAACTATAATATTATGTATAACCAATAGTAAAATATATTAACAATGCTCACTTAGATGTTACGCAACCCTTGGTTTGTTACCAAGAGGTCTCTGGTTCAAACCCCGTCGACGACATGAATAGAATCACCATTGAAAAGAAAGATGTTACATAATGTTTATACCATAGTAGATAACTATCAAAGTATCTTTACAATTATTAGTACATTCAGATAGAGTAGAAAGTAGTTATATTATTTAATATTGTACATTAGAGGAGCACCATATTTTTTGCAACCTTAATGGGATGCCAACTTTTTGGGACTTAAATTTGAGCCCAAAACGACCTCCACACTAAGGTGAGCTTAGGTAGACGCTTAACAACATCCCTAAGGCGCCGATTAGGTGGCTTGAGCGGGCCTTGAGTGACAACTTATGTTAGATCCATCAGGTGAGCACCTAGGCCCATTTTCTAAGCGACCAGAGGCTTGAACCACTTAGGCGGGTGCCTTACCCGTTTATTAATACATTGGATTTCTATATCGTTGAAGTGAAAAAATAACGCCTAATGCTAACCACTCTTTCTACCATATTATGACACTATGTTAGCCATTGTATCTCTGTCGATTCTTTATGGAAGATCCTAATCATCTTTCTAGAATGCGGTGCCTTGGAAACTATTTGGATGGCTATTACTAGAGGATACACATCGCATGCTAGGTAGTGCATGCTCTCTGATGATGCACATCTAAGGGGCTGGAGAAGGGAGGTAGGCATGGAAATGGGTCGGATTTTTGACGACCTGATCGGAACTCAACCTAACCTAAACAAGTCTAACCCCAACCCTACCCAACCCGAGCTTAAAAAAATTTCACTAGAATAGGTACGTCTGAGAGACAAACTATAGATGCATGCAATTAATGTGACGATATATATGCCAAAGACTACACAAAAGGTGATATATATATAGATGTTATATCATACAAATTCTAAGAAAGCGCATGTAAAAACTAATTTACACCACCAGCCACAATGTGACAACATATCCTGCAATTAAACACCATGATAGCACAAATAGTTTTATTGAAAATACTGCATTCCTATAATATATGGGAAAACAATAGACTCCAACATCAACATAGAGCACTAATTTCGATCTTGAACGAGATCATAGCTTGAACTATTGAACTAATTCTTCCATCTTGTCTATACTAGAAACAACATATCAACTAACTCTTCTGTCTTGTCTGTACCACAAACTGTGCTAGAAATGCTTTTGTCATCATGAGATAATATGATAATCATAAGCAGCAAAATCATTCCATTGAGGCACATATCATCAAGTGTCTATGAGATAATCAATATGCTGGTCTTTGTTTTGCCAATTATCACCATGTTCTTCTTATTAAACTACAACTCCACAATCAAACTAATTGTTGACCCGCAACCTCTCCTAATGCAAACACGTCAAGATCCTCCCTCTTATCCACTTTTGATGCCATGCTCTCTATCTCCCCCTTTTAACACCTCCCTTTGACGTGTCGTCGAATCAAGCTTTCATGACTACTACGTGTTGGCTGTGATGGAGATGACAATGCAAGTTTTGACGTCAGGGAATGTCTGACTGTATTTAGCAGTGTGGGAAAAGCACAGGGGATCTAAAACTTTGTGGTGTCGACCTTGAAATGAGACGTGAAAATTGGGATTGTTTCTGATCGATGATGAGGAAGGTGGGCTTGAGCATTATGGTTGATTGGGTCTGGAGCAACGACATGGCATTGGTGGAGCAATATGATTCTTACAGCCATAGATTGGTTGGGGAAAACTTGAGTTGAAGGACGAGATGCCTCGACTCATGGTGCTGGAGGCGAACTCGTTGCAGTTGTGGTGGCTAGGTTCCAGTACTCTCTGCTCTTGCTACCCTGGCTGGAATACGAAGTGGCAAGCGGCAAGCCCAGGCGATGGGCACATGCGGAAGTAGCGTCTAGCCCACATTCCACTGAGTATTGAGCAGTGCCCAAGGCTCTCACCTGATTTAGCCCATAGACCCTAAAATCCGCAATTTCCAGGTTGTTGAATCAGGTCAGGCTAGATCGGGTCAGGTCGAGTGAAATTACCAAGTTAGGGATTCAAGAAGAAACGTATGACCACTCTTATCCCTGTTATAGCATGAAGATATGAAAAGATCATAATAGGAGGCAAATTAATGATTATTGACTTGATTCCACGAAAGATGAGAAGCGGCTTTGAGAATTCTTGTAATCAATTGAAATCCTATGATTAGTGCTTGGAAGGAGGGAAGGTAAGGGTGCAATCATACAGGCAACAAAATTGTTAAGGTTTTGATGTGGTCTTTTGCTCTCTCAAGAATTTTATAGTTCTCTTTGAAAAATGCCTCAATGGGATACATCAAAAGATTCAAGTGTGATTCATTAGGAGTTTAGTTGTATGTGATTAGTTCTCTGGGGTTGAAATTCTTGACTACTAGCTAAGTGGCTGGAGATTCGGATGTCTTTGTTGTCAGACTGTCAACCACGTAACTAAAATGACTAAAGTTCATTCTAGTGTTAATGTTGGGTGTGAGACGTCGCTTTTCTAGTGGTTAAGTTCTATAAGGCAAAAGGCTTATGGAAGATAAGTAGTAGGGCTGAAACTGACTAATATCAGTTTATGTGGAGGATGGAAAATGAGGAATATATGTCGAACTCTGTGGTTACATATCAACAATGAACTAGAACTATTTAGGGGTCTTCTTAAGTAGGGTTAGTTCGGGAACGACCAACTATCCAGGTAAGACAATATGGTTACTTCACACCTTCAAAAGATCCCCTAGCTAGGCAAGACCATGGTACAAGATGTCGACTTCGAGTCAACGTTAGTAGGTGTAGAAGTGGAAGTTTGTGGAACTTCAAGGAAATTTATAAATATGTCTTCGACATGATTTTCACTAAAAATAGTGAGATTGTGATGATGTTCAATAAAACCATCGATTTACCTAAACATAATGTATACATATCTTCTTCAATAATAAATGTCTAAAATACACATCTAAATATATAGATTCTGAATTTATCATTATCGAAGTTTCTTATAACATAGTGACCGAGTACATAACAACTAACAAGTACAGACTTACAATACATTAACAAATAACAATATATTTCAAAGTACAAGATCACCATATATATGTATTTCCACAGTTCCACTTGAATCCTAATTTTTTTCCCTTTTAATCATGTTTTCATTATTTTAATGAATTATTTATTAAGAGAATCACAATGGAAAATAATATATTACCAAATCTGTGTAGGTGTACACAACTTTGGTAGTTTATACAGTAAAACTGCATAAATCGTAGTAATATTTACACAACTTTGGTAGTTTATACAGTAAAACTTCATAAATCGTAGTAGTATTGTGTGTTAAAATCCTTATCACATGAATATATTTCAAAATTCGCATTTGGGTTAACGAAGTAAAATCGAAGAGATGAAACGGTGTTAAATGACTTAGATGACACCAAATCTTGTTAAGAAAACATAAATCTAGTAGACAAAGGGTAGATGTAGTAGTTTTTAGCTTGAAAACAAAAAGAAACCCAATAAAAATACTTATCTCAAGCTCCAATAGTATTTTCCCCAAGGATAGAAGTAGCAAAGAGCTATTCCATCATAACAACAATAATGTTGATGAAGTTGTTAAAAAATGGAAAGTTGTCTTTTCTTACTATTGAGTCAGCGCTCAGCATCGTTGACATTGTCGATGTTGATCAGAATTGAAGTTTCTGAATTTAGAAATCTACCCACTTTTTACTTCCCTGACCGTCAACATGGACAGTATCGTCGAATTTAGTACTATGGCCTAAGACACCACTATGCTAAACTTGTCCCTAGACGTGAGGTTGCAAGAGACAATCCAGGCTGTAGAAGACATGGTGTTAACCTAGGCTTATACGGTAGGCTATTAGGAATTTTATTCCTATTGAGGATTATACAGCCACATATGACAGCCAACTTGTCCCTAGATGCCAGGTTGTCAACCTAAGCTGTCTAATACCTCTGATCTTTGATTGCAATTCCCTTGGCGCTGGATGAGGTACCCGAAATTATGCTTTGTAGCAAGCTTACTCAACTCCGTTTTAGAGTTGATGGGGGCGGACTTCATGTCCCGCTCAAAGTCATTTCTGTTCATAAGATTTCTGTACAATATCTTTTCTTTAAAGAATAAGATTTGGAGGCATCTACCTTTTCGAGTTGATTAACTTTATGCTTACACTAGTTTACTCCGTATGTGAAATTTGTAGGTATATTGAGTTATCTGAATCAGATATCAGGGTTGCCTGCCCACCATGCCGTGGCAAATGCTCCTGTGCAGCATGCATATCTCGTCGTACTATTAAACGATAGATGTAAGTGTATCTTCCTGCTTCCCATCTTTATTTGAAAGTGTCTTTTTGTAAAAGCTTATGTTCTACCCTGATTCCAGGAAAGTTCCTGTAGCACTGAAGTCAGATATGGAATAACCGGCCAGAATGGACTCTACAATTTATCATAAGGATTGCTACATAAGATCAGTCGGCTGATACCTTGTGTGAAGCCCTGGTGTGAACACTTATACCAAGCTTGCTTGTCAGAAATGGCATTTAACGTATAAAGTTGCAGTTGCGGGTTCTCCTCTCTTTCAGTACCCATAAAACTTGGTTATGCACTGGAAAGGACTGCACCCAGGGCTCGATGAAATAATAGGCTGCATCCTTCCTGCCGACCCCCACCCCGGCTCTTTCTCTTTCCAAGGCTTTTTAACCGCTCCTCTTATTGTGTCTATACCCCTTCCAGTCAAACTACTCTGCATATGCAACTCCCACCATGTTATTCTTGTTGAAGTGAAACCCTTGCATCTCTACTGTTAAGTGAATGATTATTCAGAGGTAATTAAACCAGAAACTTCTGGCAATTTTGTACAGTAAACATGCTTGATCTGATGCAAGCAAATATTTTGGTAATTACAGAGGTCTCAGATATTTAAATTCTCTGGTTTCTGGGGAACATTTTACTCCTAAGAAAAGTCAGAATTTACTGAACTTGGCTGGAACAATTTTCCCTCTCCTTTACAGCTGGAGTTGATTGCGAGGCATGTTATGAGCTTTTACTGGACACAATTGAAATAAATTTTGAACTGTATGGTAACAACGCTGGTAGTAGGGCTAGTGTGCCGAATATCAAATTTGAACTGTGCAAGGCGCTGGATACATTCCTAGGGCTTAGATATACAATTCAGTTTCAAACACGATCTGTACGATTTTCTTGAGTCTAAATTCAATCGCTAATGCCCACTAATCACCGTTCATTCTTTTTATCATTCTCCATCCATTGCAGACTGTTAAAAGCTCCGGGTGAAAATCTTCTGCTTTTCAGTGAAATAATCTGGATAAGTTGTCAAGTCCAACATTGATCACTTCAACAATGTGTATAAAAATGTTCAAATAGTGAGAGCAATGAGGTCTTATCAAATTCACAATGAGTTTTATCTGTCTCTCTGGTTATTGTTTTTCCTACATGATGTTCTCCACTTTCAAGAACCTCCCACTGGCGTCACCACAATTGCTACATGTGTTGGCTCCACATGCTGCGTGCATGCTCCACTTTTGTGCTATGCATTTGTCCTTTATCCTTTCCTCTCTCCCGTCATTGCCACCATGCCACACCCTCTTCAACCTCCTCCATATTCCCCTCCCTCCTGTTTTTCACTGCCGTCGGTGCACATGCCATCAACACCAGTTTATATAGTTGCTGCTGCATACAAGTGCGGTGCTGGCGTTGGAAGAGGATGGGAGGGGAGTCTGAGGATCAGGTGCGCTAGTAACAAGAATGTGGTATGATGGTGATGATATCGTGCACAGTGACTTATGTAAAACTACGGCTATTTAAAAATAAACTAGACAATGACTAAAATGATGATTCTCATTCATAAACTCTTTCTACATGGATGCTGCCTATAGAGCCTTTATATAGACTTCTGAAAAAAAGACTAAATACACGATAGTCAATGTGGGACTAAAACCGCATGACTTTACAAAAGTCCATAAGAAGAGAAAAGACATAATAAAATAAAACATGCCAATAAAGCCTAACTAATGACACGGCGACGCCTATGCTCATAAGTGTGTAAAGGTGGGGCCTGTCCTACATCAACTCCCCTCGGCTGTAAAAGACTCGACTCCGTCGAGTCAGTACTGAGGTAGAGCTCCAGAAGATCTGCATCAACACGACGAAACTCCTCCTCAGTGATCTATGTGGCGTCTGCTGATGAATGACCTCTCCAACAAATCAAGAAACGTCGTAAAATGCCTTGGCTGGTGAGGACGGTCTGGTCGTCCAAGACGGTGTCGGCGGCTGAGGAAAGCGAGGTAGAGGCGGTAACATTGCTGACGGTGGTGAAACACGGTGATGGTCTGAAGAAGCTGCTGCTGGTGGTGGAGGGGGCTCGAATGTACCACAATAAGGAGAAAGATCCTCCACATTGAATATTGTACTAATGCCCCAATCGGCTGGCAAATCCAATACATAAGCATTGGGTCCCTGTCGACTATGTATTTGGAAAGGTCCTGACGCTCTGGCATGAAGCTTCTTGAAAGAATTTTTGGGGTAGCGTTCAGGGCACACACGTACTAACACATAATCTCCCACATGATATTCTTGAAACTTGCGATGTGCAAAAGCTTATAGTTTTCATAAGACAAAGTAAGTTTTTGGCGAATCTCGGCATGCAAATCATGAATGTGTTGGGCAAAGGTCTAAACAGTGTGGGAAGTGCGGTCATTAGTGATCATAGGTACACGATCTATAGGCTGGCGGGGTTTGTATCCATTAACAACTTCAAAAGGACTCTTTCTTGTGGATCAATTTACAGAACTGTTGTAAGCAAATTCAGCAGTAGGTAGCAATAAGTCCCAGTTGTCTAGGCGCTCACCAACAAGACATCGTAGAAGGTTACCCAAGCTCCTGTTAACCACCTCAGTTAACCATTAGTTTGAGGGTGAAAGGCAGAAGAGAATTAGAGGTTGGTACCAAAGATTTTCCACAAAGTCTTCCAAAAGTAGCTAACAAACTTTACATCACGGTCGGAGACTATGGAGGAAGGAAGTCCATGTAGTTTGACTACCTCATTGAAGAAAAGGCAGGCGATACAAGAGGCATCAGAAGTCTTACTACAGGAAATGAAGTGGGCCATCTTCGAAAAACGATCAACAACGACGAACACAGAGTCGTGGCCACGGGAAGTGCAGGGAAGACCTAAAATAAAATCCATACTTAGGTCCTTCCAAGACTCATGCGGAATAGGGAGAGGAGTGTAAAGACCCATATTTTGTCTTTTGGTTTTGGCCAATTGACAAGTACGACACTGAGACACAATGCGAGCTACATCACGACGTAAGGAAGGCCAATAAAATATGTTTGTCACTAGAGTGGTGGTCTTATCCCTACAGAAATGGCCAACGAGGCCACCCGCATGTAATTCCCAAACGAGAAAATCTCGAACTGAAGTAGAAGGGATACACAACTGCGTACCACGAAAAAGAAATCCATCACATAGACTAAAATTAGAAGCATGACCGGGTGTGCTACTGAGAAGTTCAGAATGAATAGTCGCGAAATCAGGACAGGTGGGATATTGTTCTTTCAGTCGGTCGAAGCCCACAAATTCAACGCTCATATACTGTAGGGTGGTCAAGCAACGACTGAGAGCATCTGCGGCCTTGTTCTCAACACCTGAGCGATGCTTGAGGACAAAAGTGTACTCCTGAAGAAATTCACACCACTTGGCGTGACACACATTTAAGTTCTTTTAGGATTTTAGAAATCGAAGGGCTTGATGGTCAGACCAAAGGACGAACTCGTGATGGAGAAGGTAGTGCCTCCAATGATGCAGGGATTGCACAACAACATAGAATTCTTTATCATACGTGGAATATTTACGCTTTGTCTCATTGAGTTTCTCACTGAAAAAGGCAACAGGGTGCCCTTCTTGACTCAGAACGCCTCCAATGCCAACACCAGAAGCGTCACAAAATACTTCAAAAGGGAGGGAAAAATCGGGAAGGCAAAGAACCGTAGCTTCGGTCAACTTAGTTTTGACTGCCTCATAAGCATGTTTGGCTGATGGTGTCCACTCTAATTTGTCACACTTCATTAACTCAGTGAGAGGAGCTATAATGGTGCTAAATCCTCGAACAAATCGACGATAGAAAGTAGCCAGCCCGTGAAAGCTGCGAAGCTCAGAAATCAAAGTGGGTTGAGGCCAATTAGTGATGGCCTTGACTTTGGCTTGGTCAGCCTCAATGCCGGTAGCGGATACAAAATAGCCAAGGAATAGGACTTTATCTTGAAGGAACGAGCACTTCGTTAGATTGATGTACAATTTCTCAGTACGAAGTGTGTCAAAGATGAGTCGGAGATGAGTTAGGTGTTCGTCCTTGGTCTTACTAAAAACCAAAATGTCATCAAAGTATACCACTAATTTTTTTTCCAATGAATGGCCGTAACACATGGTTCATGACGCGCATGAAGGTGCTGGGTGCGTTCGAAAGGCCAAAAGGCTTGACTAGCCATTCATATAAACCGTCTGGGGTTTTGAAGGCAATCTTCCATTCATGAGACTGCTTAACTCGGATTTGGTGGTAACCGTTACAAAGGTCAATCTTGGAGAAATAATGGGATCCCGTCAATCGATCAAGCATGTCGTCAAGGCGTGGAATAGGAAATCGATATTTGATAGTGATCTTATTAATGGGTCGACAATCTAAACACATACGCCAACTATCATCCTTCTTGGGAGCAAGTAGTGCAGGAACCGCACAAGGGCTCTTGCTCTCATGAATGAATCCTTTGAGAAGGAGGGCATCAACCTGACGTTTCAATTCATATGCTCGGTCGGGTTCACACGGTAATGAGGTCGGTTAGGGAGCGAAGACCCGGAAATCAAATCAATCTCGTGCTGAATATCACACATATGAGGGAGCTCATCTGGAAGGTCGATGGGTGTCATGTCCTTAAACTCGTCGAGAAGGGAGGCAAGTTCCAGTGGGGGCTGACAATTAGACATGGGGGTGAATTCTTTGATGTATAGCACATACATGCATCCAGATTCTCGACTAGCTTCCTCAAGATCTTGTCGAGTGACAAGGTGTAGAGAGTGTTGGGATTTGGAGGATTGGGGATCAGGCGATGGACTCTTTTTGACAGGGGAAATGAAACAAGTAGGTGCTAATCATATGTGTTTGCCTTTGTGCTTAAAAGTATAAACGTTGGAGCGTCCCTCATTGTGGGCATCTAAGTCATATATCCAAGGACGTCCCAAAATGACATGGCCAACATCCATGGGCAACACGTCACACCAAATGTGGTCCGAATAAGCACCTAGAGTGATGGGTACAAGACAACATTGGGTGATGGGCAAACTAATCTGGTTCACCCAATGGACTTTGTGTGGTTGTGGATGTGGTTCAGGACGCAACTCCATGCGCTTCAATCCATGGTGTGAAATGATATTTTGAGAACTACCCCCATCAATGAGGAGTTTACAACTTTTACCAGCGTGTTTGAAAAAGGTTTGGAAGGGGGTGGTACGTTTCCATTCATCCCCTTCTGAAGGAGCAACAAGAACACGCATGACTTGAAGATAAGAAGGATCATCCTCATAATCGGCGTCATTATCTGAGGGTTCAGAGGGTGGAAGAACATCTTCATACTCAATGTCATCTTCTGGGGTGGTATCAGGAGAGTCCGAGGACACAAAAAGAGCACAACGAGGGCATTGGACAGCTAAGTGAGTCGTGATATGACAATGAAAGCATTCACAACCTCTTGGAGGAGGTTGGATTGGAGTGGACATTATCTCCTTACCTTTACTGGCTGAAGGGAGTGAAGAACCCTGGGGAGATGGTTGGGGCGGAGGATAGGCCGAACGAGACGAGGTGGTGATCGAGTACGTTGGCCAAAATGAGAAAATGAAGGACCACGAGAAGCGGGTTGTAGGTAACTCTCGACCTGTTGGGCGTAGTGAAAAGCATCGTCTAAGGAGTCATATTGTTACAATTGCATTTCTCGCTTAATATCAGGGTGTAAATGATGCATAAAACGAGCGGCTAATTTCCAGTCTGAGTCATTGTGAGCACAACGATTTTTAGCCTCTTCAAACCGTTCCATGTACTCCTGAACAGAAGATGTCCCTTGGCTAAGGGCCATCCATTCGGAAAGAAGTTGTCTTTGGTATTGGGAGGGTACATAGCGTTCACGTAGCTTGGTTTTCATCTCATCCCAAAATAGAATAGGAGGCTGACCACTACGCTCCATGTCACGTTGGACGCCTTGCCAATACCTCTTGGCAGACCCTTCGAGTTTCATTTTGGCAAACCTAATCCATTGAGCATCTGTCATGTTATACCAGTCGAAATAATCTTCCAAACTGGCAATCCAATCGAGAAAAGTCTTAGGGTCAAGTTTTCCATCAAAAGTAGGTGCATCTACCTTAACTTGGCAGGTGATATCATCCTGAGGTGGGTGTCCTGGGTGGTAGTGACCGCAAGGATTCTGGGGAAAGGTTGGGCCACGTGGGGGGCGTGAAAAGCATCATGTCTAGGGAGACGAGGACGTGGCGCAGGAGGGTGGATGGGATGATAAGGCGGAGCTATTGGTCGTTGAGGATGTGGATAATGATTTGTAAGAACAAATTGGGGGTTAGGGGCATTGCGTTGAGGGGGGTATCTCCGTGCAAGGTTTGTGTGTGGAGCAGCGGGTTGAGGCGTATAATTGGGAGGTTGATAATACGGTGGGTAGTAGTGGTGGTTTT
The DNA here is from genome assembly GCA_963693085.1 of Alisma plantago-aquatica. Lineage (NCBI taxonomy): Eukaryota > Viridiplantae > Streptophyta > Magnoliopsida > Alismatales > Alismataceae > Alisma > Alisma plantago-aquatica. The sequence goes on along the minus strand of OY856412.1, from coordinate 1,279,456,082 downwards.
CCTCATAGGCATGTAGGGAGTAAGGGGTCATGTTCAACGAAAGGGTCAGTGGCCCCTAAGTTTTGGTAGTTGGGGATCTCTTGGGGTTGTGGTGCATAGATTTGCAGGGGAGTAAGAGCTAATGGGGATCGAGGTGCATTCCCTATATTTGGTGGCATGCCATATCCCAAATAAGGTGCGGGATTCTGACCGGCCTGAACGGTATGTGTTTGGCGGATTGTGTGAAGCTCATTCATGATGGAATTGAGTGTTTGGCCAAGAGTATCTAGGTTAAAGGTGGTTTGGGAAGACGCAGGGGCTGCTTCCGGAGTGGGTTCCAACACAGGGCTATGAGACCTATGATCCGACATAATGAATTGCAACGAAACATCCAAAAATTATTGTGCCAAAGGAAAACTTAGTCTCTGAGATGTACAACGCAAAAAAAACACTTCAAGAAAAAAATGCGAACAAATATATGAAAGTAAATAGTGCGTTGAACAAAGAAAAACCTCTCACAAAATAGGACTTGGCAATTTTGCAGTGGAGGAATCAAAACTCCCTATGGACCCTTTTGCGAATGTACTAGAAATGCAGAAGAAGAACAAGGTACAATAACAATGGAAAGACCTTACCCAAATTGTAGATATCGAATACCCTTTACTTTGTGTAGAAGAGGTTGTCGTCTTTGTGGATGACGTCGATTCGGCCACAACTTTCGCCGATCCAACTCGGCCCCAAAATTTTTTTGGGGGCTGCTTACTAGTGGCCTGGGCGGTCGGTTGTCGCAGAAAATAGCAGCGACAACGGTATGTCAGCAGCGACCGACGGCGGCAACAGCGGCGGTAGCAGCAGTCGGTGACGGCGGCGGCAACATTAGGGGATGGTGGCGACAATAGCAGCAGGGGGCGGCGGCTGCAGCAGTCGTTGCAGGAGAGACAGTAGAAGCGGCAGCCATAGCAGGGGTGATAGTCGTAGCAGGGGTTGCAGTAGTAGGGGCGACAGCCGTAGCAGGGGTGACAGAAGAAGTAGCAACGGACATCGGTGGCAGACAGAGAGGGCAGCGGGCAGGGTTTGGTAGCAGCGGTGGTGGCGGCAGGTTTGGTGAAGGTGGGGGGTGACGGCTGGAGAGTGACGACTGGAGGATGGAGGATGACGGCTGGGCAGGACCTAACCCTAATGCTTTTAGGGTTAGGCTCTGATACCACTTAATGTAAAACTATGGCTATTTAAAAATAAACTAGACAATGACTAAAATAATAATTCTCATTCATAAACTGTCTCTACATGGATGCCCATAGAACCTTTATATAAGCTTCTAAAAAAAGACTAAACACACGATAGCCAATGTGGGACTAAAACCACATGACTTTACAAAAACCCATAAGAAGAAAAAAGACATGATAAAATAAAACATGCCAATAAAGCCCAACTAATGACACGGCGATGCCTACGCTCATAAGTGCGTAAAGGTGGGGCCTATCCTACATCAGTGACACTGCGTTACGATGCTGGTGGCAAGTATCATTGGACCAGTGTGTTGGTGGTCGAAGAGAGGGTGGGTGCTTTACTAGAAAAGGGAGGGCGCTTTTGTGAAAGTAGCTGTCAAATTGGATGGGATTATGAAAGGATGGTCGTTACCAATGTCACTATATGATTGAGATTAATGGAGTTTAACTGGTAGACATATGCCAATATGAACTTATTCAACAAAAATAGTAGTCATTTTAACAAATTGTCAACTGCCACGCAGCTTCTCTTGTTCAACCTGGCAAAGCTTTGCACATATAACAAAACAATTGGTAGGTTTATGCCATTTGAGTACTCATGTTTTGTTGATATGACTTTGGGGTTTGTATTTATTTAGCTGTTATGACATTGCTTTTTAATTCTTTGTGTGAAAGTTAGTGCTTGTAATTCTACAAGTACCTGAAGTTGCATCTAGGGGATAGTTTCATAAGGTATGAACAACTTTAGTAATTAGATTAAACAATGCATCATAATAGGGCTCACCATACATGATCATGGAAATATCAATAGAAAAGAATATAGTTATCATTCAAATTCCTTCCATGTAGATCTAAACTTATATAAAGTCGCCAAGTCGGAATCCCTTAACAATTGGCACAGCTATAGTAAAAGCAATATACATGTTGCAGTTTGCTACTCCATATATTATCTTACAAAAACAAGAGAATCAAAGGAATGTGTAACTGAAATTGCATTTCAAATGTATAGGACCATGCTTATGCCATTGTTAAGGACATATTTTGAACTTTCAGTATTGGCACTCGTTTTATAGGTATGAATACCATTTCATGACCCATGTACACTAATGCGTGAGAACTGTATATAAGAATTGTTCTTATTACAAGATACTTGGATTGTTTGTCAGGAGTGATGGATGAATACATAGTAAATTAGCTGTCTTTAAATTATAAGTAAACAGAATATGAATACCTGGAGTGGCCAACATTTGTAATATATCAGTACAGAATGACAATATTAAGTAAAGGTGTGCACACGTTTATTGTCGACCAATATACCCAACGTGAACAAAATGTGTATGGCTGGCCCGCAGTTTGTTTGGCAACTTAAATATATGAATTATATCTATAAGTTACGCAACTTAAATTGGAAGTAAACAGAATATGAATAGCTGGAGTGGCCAACAATTGTAATATATCAGTACAAAATGACAAATATTAAGTAAAGGATATGCACAAGTTTAGTGTTGAATGCATGCCTAACGAAAAAAAATGTATCTACATATATATTGATTGGCTGTCCCACAGTTTGTTTGGCAACTTAAATATATGAATTATATCTACAAGCTACGCAATGCACTACATTTTGTGTACCAACGTGCAGTGGAATATAGAGCTATCCACCGTTTTAACTTTTTTGAGAGCTGTCCATCCTTTTAATTGGTTTATCTTTATCTGCAACTGTTGGCTACTAAACGATGGGGAAAGTGGAGGTAGACGGCAAAGGAACGAGTACTTTGCTAACCCTGTCAGAGCCCACATAGTAGTTAACCCTATACATGACATCTTGGAGCACATTTTCGGTGGAGTTGGAGAAACTATTGTGACAGAGGTTACTGAAAGTTTCTGCAATGTGAAATCTGTGTGCTAGAGCAGGTTAACTGCAATTTGAAAACAATGCCCGAACTGCGGGGAAGGATGACATAGATTCATTCGCGAATTTAGTTAACTTTTATCCTAGAAAAAGTGGAACCTGCATTCGATTATTCCAGTTTTACTAGATGAGGGCTTGGTTGTTGTGCAATTACAGATATTTATGTAGGAATTTATCTAGTGACTCAGGTAGGTTTGTGTACAAGCTCAGAGAAAAGAAATTCTGGTTCTGAAACCAAGAGATAAGCCATCGGTACAGTGGATTCTCTTAATAAGTAAGAACTTCAGGGATAGGTTCTGTTTTGACATATAAGTTTTAATTTGATTCTTAAGTTGTTTGTAAGATAAATCATTGCAATTGATTCTTTTTCTGCAAAGCTACAGAAGAGGGCCATAAACGACGAAGGATAGTTTCGGCAATCTGTCGGCCAGAATAGGTGTTCGTTGCATACATGTTAATTTCTAAGATATACAAGATGGAAAGAGTAAAGTAACGTAAATAGGTGAGTGGCCTTTCTATTATTTTAATAAATTCTAACGGATGGTATCACATCTTATTTGCTGCACGAATTTCAAAATTTGATAAGAAAAACATAAATTATCTTTATGTGAACACGAACTTGTAGGCGGAATTTGCGAGTTCTTTTGGTACCTAGTTTATGAGTCAAAAAATTATTCCTAAATGAAACTATATATAGGAAAATTTCACATATTACATGATATTTACATGTTCTAAAAAATATATCACGAGATTTCAAAAGCTGCAAAACAATACACGTTTTATAAATTTTATTAACAAATATACAATGTCACCATACACTTTTAACAAACTATCATTATGAATTAGTTTTATACCCTCATCATGCATTACATATTCAATAGAAAAATAAACCAACCTACATCATTAGCTCAAACACAAGATACATATACAAAAATATGTACGACACTGTTCTACTTATGAAGTAAACTAGACATGTTATACAAATGCCATTCTCATACCATATAATGTTAATTAACCCTATTTTCAAAAAAAAAATGTTAATTAACCATGTTAAGATTTTTTTTTAGTTCTTGAATATATTAATATGGATTGGATAAAATTATTTTCATTGTCAGGTTAACATGTATGGCTTCATGATACATTTGTTAACCAATTCGTTAAGTGATGTGCTAGTTTGTTATTTATAAAACTTCATGATACATTTTTGTAAATAAGTGCCATGTGGTCTAATAAAAAATCACCATAATTAATAGTATCATTTTTTCATTATAGTGTTCTATGTTCTCAAAATCTTGTATCGCAACTGCCTTGCGCTGATAATTATTTTCTAGTGGATTGAAGTAGTTTCCTCTCGCACAATATTTCCGTGGTGGAGCCTTGTTGTTTTTGTTTTTTTCCTGCATTTATTTACGCCTTTCACTGAATTAGGAACAAAAACAAGGAATTATATGTACGGATAGGATCAACAAAAAGGCTTGATTTCCTTAAGACTGAACACCTCAACAATCGCCTCGCACTGCCCTGGAGGAGTCGAATTAAGTAGGATTGTCTCCTTGTGAGGGCACAAATTGGCAGTGGGGTACCTCTCAAGATTTAGTTATAATTACAATGCAGGGACCTTTCTTTGTGGTAAAGGACATGTAACAACTGCAAGATGTGGGAAACAGACGTAGTGCTGGTGCAAGAAGGTGACAATTGACAACAGAGGAATGCACAACTTCTGCCAACGTGGCCTACTTCAACAGCGGTTTGACAAACATCTGTCTGTGTGAAACTCAAAGTTGTCAATCGCTAGTTTTCGGGTATAAAAGATTCCAAATTTGTTGGTTTGCACATTGGGAAGAGGCTAATACTGCATTTGCCAACGATGACAACTAGGCCTCCATCCATAGAATGAATCATTCATTTCAGAAGAATATGAAAGCATGTCTAGTTTTCTGTCCCCGTTTTTTTTTTATATATACAGATATGCATGGAAATCATGCAAATGGGGAACAAGTCATGTATTTGTGATTGAGAGCAACCATACTTATATTCATGAAAAAGAGCATATATTTGATGCAATAACACATTATGATTGTTTCCCGGATTCATTATATCCCAATGAACCAAAATACTTGTGAATTTATTATCTTATGATGTTCTTTATATTGTTAGGACTACTGTGAATTATGGACTGCAGTTTTTTTTTAATATAAAGTATGGACTGCAACTTATTGTGTTTGCCACTCATTAAGATTTGTCAATTCACTGAGATTTGCTGGGAAAGGAAAATTGAACGAATCTGAGGACGAGGATGATCAATAGATAATTTATAAGTATTACTAACTATTTTATTGTTTAACTTCAAAAAAAAAATATTTTATTGTTTGAATGTAAAGTATAAGTTATACGAGAGTAGTAGAAAGAACTCTCTCACTGTAACATTTTGAAAGCGTACTACGAGATACACGTCAATTCAGTCTGACAGTATGTATATAATTTCAAATAAAAAACTAAATGTATGATACTATGTATACATATAAGGAGAGGTATTCTCTCTCCTATCCCATGCACGTAGTAGAGATCGAACGTCCGTGAGGATGGTAAACTAAAACGACAACTCGAATACATATCCTTTTATTACAAGACATCATATTTGATCACTTGAACCACTTCTTGTCAACCTATGCATACATATATAAAATGCCATACTTCGAGTATGAAGGTGACAAAAAAGCGATGATTTTACTACGCCAGCCAATTTACATTCTTTGTATTGACAATTGGGTGCAAAATACCGCTCCTCAATTTTTTTAAAACGTCTCCTAGTATATTAGAAAAAATATAATAAAATTGTACACATATACATACATCATTGGCCAATGATGGATGGGATGGCGAATTTCATTTTCCCAAATGAAGAGACCGGGTTCAAATATCTCCAGAGGTGAGTAGTAAGGAGAAAATCTCTCTATTACTATCCCATATATACATATATCCATTTGTACATACGTACAACGACTGATAAAGGATGGAGAATTCGAGTGTTCCCCTTCACCGACGAGGAATAAAAGATGGAGAATTCGAGTGTTCCCCAATAAGTGGGCTGAAGACTGGGAAAATGAATGATCTTTTTCTCTTAATCTCATACCAACACATCTATATGTAATGGATTTATTAGTATTGGGACATAAAAATAGTCAAGTTGCAAAAAAAGTCATCTAGGCTTCTTTAAAAAACTGTATTTTTATGGACAAATTTGATAAGAGTCACTTTGACAAATTTAATCCATATATTTCATTTAATTTCTTTCTTAATTCCTTCAGAAAATGATTTCTAATTTGCGAATCTAATTATTACTCAAATTAGAGTCCCAACTATGGGCGTGGATTTATAGAGATGTTTTCAAAATACAATGTAGTTGGCAAGTAGACTAATGTTAAGTGGATACTGCACCTATGTAGGAGGCCCATATATATCTTTCTTTGTCGAGTAAAGAGGCTACTGTAAAGGAAACAAGCACTTCGAAACGCAAGAATAAGAACTCGAAGCTGTCCTTTCTATGTGGACGTAGGATCCACATGTTGAGGATATTATCGAACCAATTTAAAACCGTCTTTCGGCTTTATCTTTTGCTTTGAATCTTCTATATGGTATCAGAACATATTCGTTTGCTCTCTTGTTCTATAATTCCACCGGGATATTGTGAGCACTTGATTTGCCGCAATCATATCCGCTGCTTGTCCTGGGCGACCCAAATTTGACACTTTTTGCACTCAATGCCCTTTTCTCTTCATGCCTTGAGTCTTCTATATGGTATCAGGACATATTCGTTTGAAGCGTGAAGTTCTGCAGCCCTCCCTTGTCCGTCGTCTCCTATTTATTTTCTGCTGATTCTCCTTGGATCTTGAAGTGATCAATAAGTGCGATAATCACGATCGACGTCTTCCTTCAAGCAACCACCAACGTGCACGTGCACCTGTAGGAGTAGGAACATGACGTTATCCGCTAATCAAAGGAAAAAGGCAAGTCACGATCAATGTTTTCAACAAACAAGGAAATAAAGATAAGGCAAGTTGGGGACGAGGATCAACGACATCATTGACTTGTGGGACAATAAATGACTATAAAGAAGACAATCTGTCTTATGTAGCTAACTTTGGATGAGACGTATGGCCACAAGCAGGATACAATGATGGTTTATTAGTTAGCTACTAAAATATTGGTATAAAGCAAGGCTCTTGTCGGTGAGTGCTTACATTAGTTCTCTCAAATCCGAGTGGGAGGGATTGGATTATTATCTTATAGAAGTTTGAGGTTGACAAAGGCTCCAAAAAGATTTTAGAAAATCGACACAAGGAAAAGGATCATTCAATTCATACTTGGCTTGAACACTAAATATGAAGGGATAAAAAGCCTTGTTATAGGCCTTGATCTCCTTCCCACTTTTGAACAAGCATCGTACAAAGTCTTAAAATTAAGAAAAGACATGAAACTATCGTGATCCCAAGTTTAGGAGCTGAAATATTGAACACACTACTTTGATCACCCCACATAAGGTGAAAGTCAAGACTCCACGTTCTCATTGTGGTCACGAGACTCACAATACCGAATATTGTTGGTTATTACATCCTAAGAAGAAGACAAGAAATCTCTGCCAAAAAATGGAAGAATAACACATGCTCTAACAAGGGTGTTCATATGGTCACCATAGAGCAATCTTCTAGTGGAAGGGATTTGTCGTGGTTATTTACCACTAACATAGAAAATTTACAAAAGCTCTTGTCCCACCTTGATACTTCTTATGCTAGTGCAAACTCTGTTGTGATCCAAAAATGATATAGAATTATATAGACCCTATGTTTAGTAAATAGATATCGATATTAAATCATTGATTGTAGATCCACTGATCATATACCATGTACATCAAATATCTTCTCGTCTTATTTTATACAATCTGGAAAAGAGATCGTCACTGATGGTTCTCATATATATATATAAGAGTCAGGCTAGAATACACTCGAGTGTACAGATCGCACGAATACACTCAAGTGTATTTGTATATCAACACTATTTTTTGCAAAATGTAAACCATTGATCTTCACCGTCATACGATAACTAGGCTACATACAAATTTTGAGCCCATTTGGATGAGTGTAAGTCACCCATCCAAGGACAACAAAATCGACGCGCAAAACTAATTTGAAATGCATAATTTTTGCGGTCTTTATAGCATGACCTATAAATGTCCAAATGTGCTCAAATTTTGCGTATGTGCTATTCACAACATGTTTAAGAAGATCAACGGATTAGATTTTTGAAAAAAATATTGCATCATAAAAAACTACTTGAGTGTATTCTGCTCCGAATACACTCAAGTGTATTCTAGCCTGACTCTCTCTCTCTCTCTATATATATATATATTCTTTCAGAAAGGAACTATAAATATCTCTCATTTATCTTTGTAAGACTCTATATATACTAATCCTAATATTGATCTAAATCTTATTCCATTGAATATATTATTGATAAACTTTGCTATATTACCTTCCATCCATCAATGTGTATCTTCAGGACTTGAAGACAAAGAGAAAGATTGGGCCTGGTCGTAAGATAATCAATCTCTACTATCTCAAGAAAGATGGGATCAAGTCCTTATTGGTGATTGGCCAAGAAGATTAAGATGATTCAGTTATGACATGAACTACTAGGGAACTTAATCTATTGTTCTCTCAAAAACTTGTTTCTTTAATTATATGTGTCTAAATTAACATGTGAAGCTTGTCATTTGACAAAGTACTTCCGTGCCTAGTTCATTGCACGACAAACTATATGTTTGATTTAATCCTCTCTAACAACCGGGGACCTACAAGTATAATATCTATTAATGGGATGAACTATTTTATCAATTTTATTTATGATTTCTCATTATGAACTTGGATACAATTATTAAACTTGTGTGAAGAAGTTCCTCCAATTGTCAAAAATTTGTAAAGATGGCTAAAACACAATTTGGAAACAAAAAAGGTTCTCAAAACATACAATGGTAGAATACTTTTCTAGCATCATGAAAAAGTTTCTTAATGAATATTAATTATTCTTGAATCTTATTGAGCCTACACACCTCAGCAGGATGGAACAACTGAGAGAAAGAACCACTACATGGTAGAAACAACTCGGTTTCTTCTCTTGCACTATAAGTTTTCAAAAGTTTACTGAGGACATGTTATTATTACTGCTAGTTACATTATTATTAGAATGACAATGAGAGCCCTAATGGTGCATATTCCCTATTATTCTTTTGTCTAACAAGATTTTATTTCATCTAACGACATAGATGTTTGGGTGCCTTTTTTATTCAACAACTTGGCCCAAGTAGGACCAAGTTTGATCCTAAGATAGTTAAACATTTTTTTAGGATATTGCGCTATATAAAAAATGGTAAAAATGCATCAATATGATAACTTGTAAAACAGGTACATCTCCAATGATGTCACGTTCTTGGAGAACTTCCTATATCAAAAAGCAGTAAGAACTCAAAGGAATCTTACTTCCCCTTCCCCTTACCCATTTGAAGTTACTAAGAAGGAGATAAGTCAACTATTTGATCTCATGCTGAAGATAAAGAACATGAATATGATGAAGTTCCTCAAACCAAAGCACATATTCCTCAAGGAACACAATCAACTACACACATTACTTGTGGAGGGAATGACAAAATTTTGAAACTTCATGTCTCCCTTCAGAAGGAAACACGATTTTGTTCTTCTCATACCATTTAAAGGTATATGATCGTTCTGCTTTTGCTCCATCCCACAAAACCTTTATTACTCATGTTGCATCTGAAACAAGTCTGAATAATGCATCTGAGACCCATTGTGAACCAAAATAGAAACATGCCATGGTAGAAGAAATGGAAGCTCTTGAGAGGAGCTAGACATGGAACCTCGTTCTTATACCTTTTGGAAAAAAGTTTGGTGGGTCTAAATGGGTGTTCATAATTAAACATAGGGCCAATGGATCTATTTATAGGTTTAAATCATGACTTGTTGCAACGTGATTCATTCAAACTGAAGGAATTTATTGTGAAGAGACTTTTCCCTAGTTTCCAATGTGAAATCTATCCACATTATTCTTTCATTAGTTACTCATTCTTTTAGGATCTACACAAACTAGATATGAATAATTTCTTCCTAAATGGATATCTAAGGAAGAAGTTATATACCATTCCCTCATGGATTTTCATCTAATGAAAATTGTTGCAAGATTAACAAGGCTCTGTATAGATTGAAAAATTCTCCTAGAGATTGGTTCGACAAATTGTGAATCACTATGAAAAGTCTAGGATATAAATAACACAATGGTGATCATACCATCCTTGTCAAAGGAAAGCACCCCTATATTACTATTTTTATAGTTTACGTTGATGATATGATCCTAATTGAGTGATGAATAAGAAACTGCTAACATGAGAACAATTTGAGACTAAAGTCTCAACCAACTAAAGTACTTTCTTGGAATTGAAACTACAAGAAAAAGGGACAACTACATATATGCCAACGATAGTATGCCCTTGACCTCCTCCAAGAGAATGGTAAATTGAGGAGTAAACCTACTATATCTCCCATAGGAACAAATCATAGGATCCACGAATACTCGGGGACTCCTTGTTTAATATAAATTGCAACATATATCAAAAGCTTGTGGGAAATCTCCTTTATTGTATCTTAAGTTGTCCTAATATTATATAAGCAATTAGCATCTTTAGTCAATATATCCATTCATGACTATGACTCACATGAAATCTATTGAGATAATCATATAGTACATCAAAGGATCACATTTATAAAATAAATTTTCTTCTGAAGGGATGGTCACATTAATATAGTTTCCTTCATTGAAGCTAGTTGGGCCAGATCCTTAGAAAATTAGAAATCTACAAGTGATTATTGTGTGTACCTTGGGGGTAATCTTATATTATGGAGGAGTAAGAAGGAAACAATTGGTGCAAAATTTTAATGTTGAAGTTGAATTACAAACCATCTACCATGGACCGACTAAGCTATTTTCGTTGGTGTATCTCCAAAGAAGCACACCTATGTATACCTATAATAATCAAACAACCATCAACCATTCACTTAATCTCATTCTTCATGATAGAACCAAACATACTAAAAATTATAGACACTTCATATGAGAAAAGCTTGACTAGGTCTCCAACTCATTTATATAAATTCTTAAGAAAAAGTGGTTAATATCATCACCAAATGTCTATCTCAGTCTGTTATAATATATAAATGGCAAGTTGTGTTTAAGAAATATCTAGAAAAAAATTATGGGGAGCATAAAAGGTGATGTGTCGATGAAGAATGCCAATTTTTTTCTTTGTCGGCAATTATGTAAAAGCATGTGTAAGGGAAGCCAAGGAAGACCCTGACTACCACTCCTATCTATCTCCTCTCCCTAGTCTCTTTGGAAATACAAGAATAACAAATACTCTCTCTATGTACGTGCGATCCCCACATTTGGGATATTTCTGAACCTCATTGAAGACTATATCTTTTGGCTTGCAACTTTTACTTGTGCTTTTCTACAAATACTATATAGATTATAAGAATTAATATAGTGTCCATTGATATAAATTTTATTACTAAGCGCATTAACATATTTCTTTATCTCATGTCAAGGTTATCAGCTCTTATGCTTTCTAAGATAAAAAAATAATTTCTTTCTAGAATGACCTATCTTATTTTTTTTAAAAATGTATGATGTGCTAGTTTTATGGGTGATACATAAACTTTAAGTATATAAAAAGGACACAAAAATAAATAAATTATGAAGAGTGCTCAGGTAAGGCCATAATCAACCACACAAAAATGATGTAACTTTGAGTGGTGGGTATTGACGTAACCTGTTGCATTTGAAATGACAACAATTGTATGACTATATCATTAAAATAAAAATACTGTTATATTAATTCAAGTTGTTATCATGTCATTTAACTCAAGTCTAACCTTTTACTGACTTAAAAAATCAAGACTACTCCAAAAATATGATATCATCATGTCATTGTTCATTGAAAGGAAAATATTTCCCACTAAAGATAATATTTCTTAAGAGTAGGTACATTCAATAATATGCATTTCTTGATGTAAACCACACAACAAAGTTTATGCAAGGAAGATACAATATTTTGTCTAAGTTTCCTTTTGAGTATTCTCAAGATAATGGCACAAATATAGGAAAATATTGTCAAGAGCATAACTTTGCTTTTTTGCATGTAGTTTGTTGGGTGGGCACTTCAAGAAAAACTTTTTTTTATAATTTATTCAGTAGAAAGTTTATCCTTAGTAGATATCAAGTAAATATGAGTCAAGTTATATAGCAAGTCCAAATACATGCATATGTGCTTTTATATAGAGATATTTCCTTCATTTACATGGACAAATATGAATTGATGATTGTACCCTTCTTTCTATTTATTTTTGTATCTTAATTTACCAAATGATTCCCTCCACCACTTTCTAGTATTTTTTGCTGTTTTGACTAAGTTGAAATCATTTAGTGAAACGATGCAAAACTTAAGTGAGTTTTAATTCAATATAATTATGATATCTAGTGTCTCACCATCATGCAAGATAAGTACATGTACACATACTTACATAGAAAATGATCCTTTGAACATAGTTCATACTACTTTATAGGCCTGATTTTATGTTTTAATGAATCAAAATTTATGCTTTGAATACATTTCAAGCTTGCAATTGCAATAAGTGTAAATTATTTTTTGCTGTCATTTAGACTTATAAAATGTGTTTTAGTGGAGATATTATAAAGCTTGATTCATCTAAAACTAATGATCCCTTCATCATGACAAGGGGACTCTATAAATCAAGATCAGGCCATTAGACATACAAGAATGATGTGTGCACAACTTATACCCCTCTAGATGATCACTCTAATTATCTAAGTTTCTTGCATGATGTGGCACATGACATGTGCACATAGTGTCCGACCCTGGCACATCCGAATATATTGTGCGCCACACAATAGAAACATCTTTAATAATCATCAACACACACAATAAGTTTGGTCAATGACATGTCAGGTAATCTCATTGGTAATTGCTTCCCACAACCCTTGACACAACGTGCACCTTCTCATGCACGACATGACAAAAAAATTTGAGCCCATTCTTTGACTTCTATCGAGGTACATGACATACACCCTCACATAAGTGAAGAAAAGCTGAAAGGATGTTATGAAGAGATATCTTTCATTTGATTAGTTCCAACTTGGAGAAATGGAGGGTATACAAGTCAAGTGGTGACTCAAATCCCTAAGACTTCGATTGGTTTGTTGTAACTGGTCCAGAGAACTTATGAATTGGTGTTTCTTAAGCAGATTTTCATGTTTGGTTTTATGTAAGTATTGGAACTTGAACTCCATGACATTCAGAGAGTTAAAGACTTATATATAAAACACATCTCATGATTTTCCTCTAAAAGCGAGCAAAAAATGAGTTCTAGATTAACTAATAACATTTCCTATATAATTATATTCTCCATTCTTCATTAATTGCATACACAAATTATCTATAACTAGGATTTTATAGGTGTGGATATAGTTTATGGACAAAAGTAACATAATATGAAAAAATATAATACATTATAATCACTCTAAGTGAAATATTTTACACCATAACAAAAATTATAGTGTGGGTTTTTAAATTATAAAATATATGAGCACTATGAAAAACAATCGCACCACAATCTGTGATAAAAAATATGATTTATGTAATATTTTTCTTAATCTTCAGGGTTAAGCAATATGTTGTGAAACAAATGATAACTCACTATAATATTACACAAAGAATATACTAACATTAATATTGTATATTGTGTTAAACAATGATGAAGAAACACTTATATTTACAAGCACACAAAATTTAGATGTTACTAAAATTGAGTACACTCAAAGTGAAATAAAAAATATTGTGATGTAATTTACCACAATATTTTTTTAATTAAAATTACAATTGTACCACATAAAATATTCTTTAAAGGAGCCACATCTACACCATGACCACTTAATGAGGTTATTATGTTTGAAGAAAACATTGTGATTATTCGTGAATATAATTCTTTATTTACATATTTCATATCATTATTTATATATATTACATATTAAAAATAAAAAACATGGTTTATAGATTTTATATTTACTTACAAGAAACCAATCACCCATAAGTGAATGGAACTTAAGTTACAAAAATTGAACTAAATTTTTCAAAAAATGAGTTCCGCGTAACTTATGGCTCACACCAAACCAACCAGAGCCTAAGAGGATGTAAGGAAGAAAACAAAGGCTTTGGAAGTATATCTCTCTATCTCCAAACTTGAGAAGCTTCATGTGCAACTCTATTGTAGAGGATCACTACTCTACAAATGTTCTATCTCATTTCTCTCTCTATTTTCTTCTCTTTTCTCCATGAACTTATTATTTCGTGATGTACAACCTTACTTGTGTATAAACACATATCATGGGGTAGTTTTCCTTGTGTTTGGTACCTAAATGACACCTATTAGTCATGTGAAGTACAAAAATTAATAATATCTATTATCTCTCTAGTTGTTATCAATTGTTCATGAGAATAAAAGGCCTAAGTTCTCTATGTCCGTGAAGGGTAATTAGAGATCTAAGTTTTGTTACATGAAAGTGATAAATATTCATGCATGATATAGTATATGCGTTTGTGCAACAAAGGTCAATTTACAACTCTCTTTGGAGAAATATAAGAAAGGTTAAATATCTTATGCTTGAATTATGAGTTGATAGATGGGTAATCTATCCACGAAAGAAATATAGGTGAAAACCATTCATCATACTACATTGTCAGATTTGTATAAGAGGAAATCATGCTTGTTTTTATAAACATATATCACATAATTTATAGGTATTTGGACACCTTATGCATTTATTTGAATTGACCAGTAAAAGATAAATCGTGAAAACTTAGTTTAATTAGGACTTAATATACAACCCAATCATTCTTTTTTAAATCACATGATTACCTTAGAACTATTTTGTGATTAATTGCATTGTCTTCCTATAGAGACAACCTTAAGTTGCCCCATCCTATTGAGGCCCACCCGAGTGTCATATTGGTTTTTATTGATAGAGTGCACAATCCCATGAGGTGACACCTATTTTTGGCATCATTCCCATGGGGACAATTTCGTTTTCCAAATTCAACCTTAATATGTCTTAATTGATTGTTTAAATTCCATAAGATTAACCTCCTATGCTTGTTTAGTTCATGTGTTTGATACGATTCTCATAAGAATTGAACCCTTTCCTTTTTATTTATATGGAACCATGCACGATTCATATCTTGTCTAGGTATGACTCTTTCATATAGATTCTTCATAACCATGAGGTGGGGTAACCAATAGGAAACCACAAGAAAGAAGGAGAAAGCAAAATATATCCATGGCAACTGCCATTTTACAACATCCATGACATCAAAGAAGGCATTTCTTATTTACATAATGGGGTGTTGAGTTTTATAGCAGTGACAATAGTTGTGGATGATACTTTATTCAAGTTGTATCGAAGTCTAATAAGCATTTGAGGCTTGGACAATGAAGATCCAAATTTTCATTTGGAAAACTTTCTCGAGCAATGTGAATGTGATGAAGTGAGTTTTTTTCTTCTTGATATATATATTTCTTTACTCATAACATATTTAGTTTCACTTGTAGATATCTCTCGTCATCTCTTAGATAAATTTACATCACATGTTACTAAAATATCAATTTGGGATTGATAAAAAGCTATGATGAAGATTTTTGAGAAATCTTTAGTGCATATGATACACCTTGGAACATATAAAATTTGGACCAGTATTAACATCATCTTTTTGACCACAATCTTTTTCTACAATGAGGGTACCTTTTTGTGGATATATTATTGAAATTCATAATTTTTGGACATACAATTTGAAAGTTGTTATTTTTCCAAATTTAATTCAGTTTCCTTTCTATTAACTTTGTCTTTCATTTTCCTTTTTTTTCCTTTTGACCCGAATCCTGTAACATCCCTGACCTGGGTTATGAACTAACCCTAGGTTTTTTGCTTAAATATGTGATTATATGCTGGTGGTTATCTTATGAAATGTAATTAAAGCTTCTGAGGAACTTATATTTCCATTTCAGTCCTTTTTGAATAATGTTGCAATATTGTTTTGTTAATTTTGGACTAAAGTGCAAATTACCAAACTAGAGGGGTTAAATTGCAAATTGTACATGTTAAGATGTTCCTATGATGTTGGGACATCATGCGAATGAATATAATGTAGTGGTATGGATTCCACAAGCTTGAGCACCAAGATATAGCTTGTAGAGCAATCCTTATGCTTTAAAACTTAGTTTTGGTGTAAAGTGCAATTTACCCAAAACCTAGGTTGCAACATGTAAAATGTATCCTATAGAGTATCTCTCATGTTTCTTGGCATTAAGTAGAGCAAAGAAAATGAGAGGGGCGCCTCATTTGAATGATCAAGGAGGAAAGATAATCTTGATATTTAAATAATCAAGACTTAAGCACATGGTCCTTTTATATATATACATAACTCATTAAGGTAATTGGTTTCTTTTCCTTTTAACCTTGGATAATGGAGGAGTTTTGCATAAGTATAGAAGGAGGAAACGTGGCTAAGAAGTGGAGGAGGACTTGGTGGATATGTTTGAGAAATAAAGGAAATAATCCTCTTTTTCCTTGAAAATATCCAAAAATATATATAACATCCTTATCAACAAGCAAGGGATCGTTTCCCTTAGTTATTTTCCCTATCTTCTTGCTTTGGTCGACCAAGAAGGAGCTCTGGAGCATAGCAAGGACGACCAAGCTGGTTTGGTAAGTATGGATCACCATCTAACTTGAATTCATGGTGGAAACCCTAAAACAAGGTTGGTTTATTGGTTTTCTTCACACAATTCTTCTTTCTTGCCATCTTCTCCATCCAAAACTTGAAGAACGGACCTTGGAAAACCATTGGAGATTCATCCACCATTAAATATACGAATCTTGAAGCTCTAGATCAGATTTAAAGGCGGGTTTTATAACTCTAACCCTTAAGCTTTGCTTTTGCATCTTCTTTCCTTAGAATCGTTGCTTATTCTTCTTCTTTAGACACCTTTGTGTGCTCTTGCTATGATTTCTGTGAAGAACAGCCCCTGTTCTTGAGAAAGAAGATGATGACGTTAATTACAATGTTTATCCAAAATCCAACTTTAGCAAATGGTCTCCCAACTTTTGCAAACGGTTTCTCAAATCGTTTGGGAGCAAACAGTTTCAAACCGTTTGAATGCAAACGGTTTCACAAGACCGCATAGAAGCAAACGGTCTAAGACCGTTTGGATGTGTTGACCATGCATTGACCATTTGGAGGTATATTGTAAATAATGTAGACTAATCACCTACCAAAAATCACAACTAATTCCAAGTAAATCACCAATTGAAGGCCCAACAATCATCAAAACCCAAATCGGGTCTATTGCTGATTTCAATAATTGAATCAAGTTGAAGTTTGGGTTGAGTGGCCCAAACGGTTTCAAAACCGTTTGGGGATCACCCAAATGGTCTCAAGACCGTTCGGTGATCACCCAAGACCGTTTGGAGGTCTAGGGTTAAGTAGGGTTGATCAATTGAGGGTCCAATAATATCAAGTTGATGAATGATTGATTGCTGTTTGGGTGACCAAAACTAGGGTTCAAACCTTAAGTGAATGACTTGGCTTTTGATAAAATAATGGGAAAATGGTCTAAAGACCGTTTAGAGGATATCCAAACGATCCCAAGACCATTTGAGTGTCACCCAAGACCGTTTGGAGGTCTAGGGTTGACTATGGTCAAGTGGTTGGAAATCTAAAGATAACAAGTTGAAGTGTAATCGATTAGTGACCTATTGATCCAATCAATGAGCCAAACCTTAATTGGTTGAGTTAGTTTTTGATGTTGATTTGAGAAAATGGTCTCAAGACCATTTGGAGGTCATCCAAATGATCCCAAGACCGTTTGGGGTCAGGTCATGACCAAATTGAATGATGGCTCAATGATTTCAAATCAATTAGACTCATGTTGAAACATGTTGAAGAGTCATCGTTTCCAAACCCTAATCCAATTGATCCAAACCCTAATTGATGATAAATTGAGGGTAAATTGAGTGTCAAATCAGTTGAGGGTTGACCTAATTGACTCAATTGATGAGTGGCTAACAAGTGCATGGTCGATTGAGGGGTTCAACATTGGAAACCCTAACTCAATTGAAGTGGTTGAGACACTTTTTGGTCCATGCGGTTTTGAGGTGGTTTCGACCAAACGGTCTCAAGACCGTTTGGGTCCAAACGGTCTGAAGACTGTTTGGTACCAAATGATCCCAAACCGTTTGATCTCATGCGGTTTCAAGATCGGTTTTGCCCATGCGGTTTCAAAGTCAACTTGGCAAACGGTCTTCATGACCAAACAATCTTCACCTCATCTTGGGAAAACGGTCTTGAGTGAGCACTTTACCAAATGGTTTCAAAAGTCAAACTAGACCAAACGGTCAACAACACCAATTGGTTTCAAGGTCTATCCAAGACCGTTTGGGGGTTTTGTATACAACACCGTTTGAGGACTAAAAAGGTCAAGAACGTTTGATGCCTTAGTGGTCAAGATGGTTTAGTGGTTGATTAACCTAAACCTTATAGATACCTAAAGTGATTAAGGGACCAAGTAATTAGTTGATTAATGCATGTTATAATCAAATGGTGAACATTACAAAGGTACCCTTGATGGGATAGAGTGACCAATACCCTTTGATCAAGTGAACCTTAATGACCACAATAGTAATGACACAACCCATGATGTCAATGTTGATTTGAATTAGTCTAATCAAGGGTGATGTAAACATCATCTAATAGAAAGAGGAGAGAGAAGACTCCTTATATGAATGAGAATCAAGTAATAGACTTCCAATATGTATGTATGTATGTATCTAATTAGGGTATGATCCTTCTAAGGGAACTCCTGGAGAGCATACTTTTGAGTATGTGGGGGTTATGGACGCAAATATCCTTACGTCCTAATGTAGGAATTGATGTGAGATGTACATTTAATCTCTCAATCCTTCATTATATGTTTATGTCGGGATGATGTATCACTGATCTCCCGATGATGTTGTTAATGCCGCATCGATGAGAGATAAACAAGAAATCCCTCGGTGGCAAAGAGAGTACATCATGCCACTGTAACTCTAATAGCGAAGTTGCCAGAATACCCTGGAAAGCTATTATGGAAAGAGACACAATATGTCCTGCATGATGATCCTCACACTGACTGAGGAAGATGAGGTCATAGGAATCCGGCTCTTCTGATGACCTATATATGGTACCAATTGCGATTTCGTAATGGTCGGTTGGAGTATGAGAGGTGTAACTCATCTCCTCAGGGCATAAATATGTTTGAAAAATGTAATCAGCCGTATAGCATATTTGCTTAGGTTGAACTACGAGAAACAATGATTGATGGTACATTGTTTATAGTGCCCTAGTAGAATAACTAATATACATGTTCTTCATATTCCTTATTGATATATGTCTTGTCATTCAATTAAGTTATAATTGAAATGATTGCTTAAAATAATGTTGCTTTACTTAGCTTATACAATGTTTTACCTGATGTTGAATAATTACAGTTCTACTGCTCAATGTTATTCCATTATTGCAATAACAATGCTTCTGGAGGAGAGTTATAACTCTCTCTGGGACAATTATTCAATTGTCTCACCCCCGTGGGATTCGACTTTTTAAGTAGACGTCGAGGACGAAGGAACCAATCAGTGGGTGAGCAGCAACAACAACAACAACATCAGGGACAACAATGATCCTTAGGTAGAGACACTGTCTGTCAAGTCTTGTAGATAGAATGTCCTATGTGTTGTCTCTGTACTCTCAGGTCCTAGGAGTCAGTAGATGTTTAATATAGATCTGAGATTTTGGCGTAATTCCTCGAGATTTTGTATCTTGCCTTGAACAGTCAACATGGCAGTTGATGTATGTAATCCTCGAGATGTGATTTTATAGAGATGTAATGATGGATTAGTTTGTAAAATAACTTATCATGTTTCTTTATGAAAGAGTTTTACCGTTTGTAGATCTCTTTACAAAAAGTTTTAATTTTTAGTGATTTTTAATAATTCCGCTGCTAATTAATCGCTTCTGCATTCGTTAATCTTGTTTTCTTGAGACAATCATCACAGTTTAGTGGTATCAGAGCTCTAGGTTCGCTGAGTCTACAGAGACATAGGACTTAGGTTGTTGAGTCTGTTCTAGTATCTTCCAGTATATATGATCGTGTCTTCTGCTCATCAGGAGGAGAAGATAAAATTAAAGATGTCTGGACCACACGAGGAACATGTTGTAGAAAGTAGTGTTGCTACACCCAGAATAGGTGCAAGAAACCCAAATAGAGAAGAACATGTTCCTGAACCACCCCAGTTCAATCCAACTGACATGGGGAACCCAGCCGTCCAAGCCATGTTTGAGCAGTTCATGACTTCCATGACACATATGACTGATATGATGCCTATACCTGCACCTAGGGCACCTATCCATCCTGAAGGACAAGGATCCGACAAGACATTTGAACGACTTCGCCGAGTTGGAGCCACAGAGTATGCTGGAACAGCTGACCCAGCAGATGCTGACTTGTGGTTGACTGAATTAGAGAAGGCCTTTAGAATCCTGAACATCCCAGAAGCTAAGAAGGTTAGACATGCTGTGTATCTTCTCAAAGGGAGTGCTGGTCACTGGTGGACCATGGAAGAACAGAAGAGGCCAGGTGTGGAGATTGCATGGGAAGTTTTCCGACGGGAATTTATCAACAGATATTTCCCTAAGACGTTTCTGGATGAGAAAATCTCTCATTTTGAGAGGTTAAGACAGGGACCTATGAACATTAGTGAGTACGAGGCTAAGTTCATGGAGCTGTTGCGGTTCTGTCCGCACATGGCGACCACAGATGAAGAAAGGATTAGGCATTTTGAGAAAGGATTAAATGTTGAGTTGACTACTCCTGTGTCTGCTCTGGAGAATAGGGAAAGGTTTGCTACCTTTGTGGAGTCAGTTAGAAGGGTAGAGAGGTCTTTGGAAGAGAAGAGACAGACCAAGAACAAGAATATGTATCCCCAGTTTCAAGGATCTTCATCTAAAGGTTTCAAGAAACCTAGGTTTTCTGTACCTACACCACCACCTAGATTCAGTACCCAGACGCAGTGGACATCAAATAGGGGTAGAGGATGAAGTTTACCACTATAAGGAGCTCATAGCTCAGCATCTATGTCGGTTATAGGACCACCCAGACCACAACAACTGAACAGAAGTTGTTACATATGTGGGAAGATGGGACATCTGATGAAGGACTGCAGAGCTAGAGAAGTGAGTGTGACTTAAACTCAAAGGCAAAGTCAGCAAGGATCTCAAAGGCGACAGTTTCTGAGTAACGCTAGAGGACGTGGACAAGCATCCCAAGCTAGATCATCGACACCTAGTCATCGAGTACCGAATCAACCACATGCAATGACGAGATTCTATATAATGAATTCACCTGATGCAGTAATCAACCCTCGGGTTGTGGCAGGTCAGATGGAATTGTTATATCCTGATATGTCTACATCTTGCGTTGTATCAGTTTTAATTGATCCAGGTGCTACACACTCCTTTATCACTCAGAAAGTGATTCTTGACTGCAATCTGACTATAAGTCATAGAGCAGATAATTTGTTGCTAGAAACTCCATTGATGGGATCTGCCGTATTGCAGGAGGTGTGTTCTCCCTGCATTCTCTTCTTTTCTGAACATCACATTCAAGTGGATCTTATACCACTTGAGATGCATGGATTTGATATAGTCCTTGGGATGGATACCTTAGAAAGGTATAAGGTTGTCTTGGATTGTGAGTCCAAGCAAGCTGTGTTTGCTGATGATAGTGACACGTGGATCTTTCAAGGAGAAAGAAATATTCTACCCACCTATCTTGTGTCAGCTATGGTTGATGAGAAGTTGATGAGGCAAGGATGTTATGCATTCTTGGCCCATGTGGTAGATACTACCATGGATACTTATAACCCTGCTGAAGTTCCTGTAGTTAGGGAATTTGAAGATGTATTTCCTGAAGAAATTCCAGGTGTACCACTGCCTCAGGAGATTGATTTTGAGATTAATCTAATCCCGGATACGCAACCTATAGCACACACACTATATAGGATGGCGCCTGCTGAGATGGCAGAACTCAAGAAACAGCTGTAAGAATTGCTTGAGAAGGGTTTTATCTGACTGAGTACTTCACCCTGGGGTGCTCCGATCCTCTTTGTTAAAAAGAAAGATGGATCAATGCGGTTGTGCATTGATTACAGACAATTAAATAAAGTAACGATAAAGAATAAGTATCCTTTGCCGAGGATTGATGATCTCTTTGATCAGTTGCGTGGTGCAACCATCTTCTCAAAGATAGATTTGAGATCAGGATATCACCAACTACATATTAAGGATTGTGACATACCAAAGTCTGCATTTAGGACAAGGTATGGTCACTATGAGTTCACAGTTATGTTGTTTGTACTAACTAATGCACCAGCTGCATTTATGGAACTCATGAATAGAATCTTCCGACCTTTTCTCAATCAGTGTGTTGTTGTCTTTATAGATGACATTCTGATCTACAGTAAGGATGCTCAGTAGCATGAACATCATCTTCGTCAGACTCTAACTTTGCTAAGAGAACACAAGTTATATGCTAAGTTTAGCAAGTATGAGTTTTGGTTACCAGAAGTATCTTTCCTTGGACACGTAATATCTGCCTCGGGTATTCGTGTTGACCCTAAAAAGGTAGAATATGTTCTACTATGGGAGCAACCGAAGACACCGAAAGAGATCCGTAGTTTCTTAGGGTTGGCATGATATTACCAGAGGTTCATTAAGAAGTTCAGTTCTATAGCTTTACCCTTGACTAAGTTGACCAGGAAGGATGTTCCTTTTACCTGGAGTGATAAGTGTCAAAAATATTTTCAGTTGTTGAAAGAGAGGTTGACAAGTGTACCTGTGCTTGTGTTACCTGAACAAGGGAAAGGATATATAGTTTTCTGTGATGCTTCTAAGAATGGACTAGGATGTGTGTTGATGCAGGATAAACAAGTGATTTCTTTTACTTCTCGACAGCTTAAGAAACACGAGGAGAATTATCTGACATATGATCTAGAACTAGCTGATGTGGTTCATGCCTTGAAGATCTGGAGACATTATCTTTATGGAGAAACATTCCAGATTTTCACTGATCATAAGAACCTTAAGTATATCTTTTCCCAGCATGAGCTTAACATGAGGCAACGCCGCTGGATGGAATTAATCAAGGATTACGATTGTACAATTGATTACCATCCAAGGAAGGCCAATGTAGTTGCTAATGCTTTGAGTTGGAAATCAGCAACACCAGACCTAGATAAAGCACAGCTAAATTCTTTAGTGTGCTCAAGGAGAGAGATGCTTATCTCCTTAAGGCAAAACAATGTAAAGTTAAAAGTGTCATTGTTAGCCGGGTTGTTAGCTAAGATGCATATAAAACCTACTCTGAGACAGTATATCAAGGAGGCACAACAAGTTGATGCTGCAGTTCAACCGATTAGATCAGGGTATGGTAGTGAGAAATGAGATGGTTTCCATGACTCCGATGATCAAGTAGCCTGTTATCATGGTAGAATGATAGTGGCTGATGTGGATAACTTGAGGAAGTTAGTCCTAGAAGAAGCTCATTCTTCGATGTATGTTATGCATCCAGGAAGCACCAAGATGTATCGAAACTTGAAAGATATGTATTGGTGGCCTGGAATGAAGAAAGACATTGCTGAGTTCGTTACGCGGTGTCCTGTGTGTCAGCAAGTTAAAGCTGAACACCAAAAACCTACAGGAAAAATGCAACCTTTACCCATACCACAGTGGAAGTGGGACCATATAAGCATGGACTTTGTGGTTGGTCTACCCAGGACAGCCAAAGGACATGATTCTATTTGGGTAATAGTTGATAGGTTGACAAAGACAACACATTTCTTACATGTCAAAACCAACCTATTCTGCTGAGAAGCTGGCACAGTTATATGTTGATGAGATAGTGCAGTTACATGGGATCCCAGTTACTATTGTTTCTGACAGAGGTCCCCAGTTAACGATTCATTTTTGGGAGCGACTTCATAAAGCCTTAGGCACACAGTTAAGGTTTAGTACAACCTTTCATCCTCAGACTGATGGACAGTCAGAAAGGACTATACAGACTTTAGAAGACTTGCTTAGAGCATGTGTTCTTCAGTTTACAGGGAGTTGGGATCTGCACCTAAGCTTGATAGAGTTTGCCTACTATAACAGCTATCAACATAGCATTAACATGACACCTTATGAAGCTTTGTATTGTAGACATTGTAGATCTCCCCTATGTTGGTATGAAACCGGTGAATATCAACTTTTAGGTCCTGATCTTGTGCAGCAAACCACCGAGAAGATTAAAGTAATACAACAACAGATAAAGACTGCACATGATAGGTAGAAATCTTACGCTGATAAGCGTCGTCGACCTTTAGAATTCCAGGTTTGAGACAGAGTGTATCTCAAAGTCTCATCTTCGAAAGGAGTTCTGAGATTTGGAAGGAAAGGAAAGTTAGCTCCTAGGTTTATGGGGCCTTATCCAATCATTGAACAGATTGGAAGAGTAGCTTATAAGCTAGAGTTACCACCAGAGCTACAAAAGTTACACCCTGTGTTCCACATTTCCATTCTTAGGAAATGTCACCCTGATAGAGAATCAGTTCTGCAACCTATGGAAGTAGAACTGAATGATGATGTGTCTTATGAGGAAGGACCTGTATCGATCCTTGATAAAAGAATTAAAAAGCTGAAAAAGAAAGACATAAGTCTTGTGAAAGTCCTCTGGAATCACCGTGGTGTTGAAGAAGCCACATCGGAACTAGAGGAAGAGATGAGAAGGAAATACCCTGCTCTTTTCTCATAATATGTTTTTGATGATTTCGGGGACGAAATCCTTGTAAGGGGTGGATAATTTGTAACATCCCTGACCTGGGTTATGAACTAACCCTAGATGTTTTTCTTAAATATGTGATTATATGTTGGTGGTTATCTTATGAAATGTAATTAAAGCTTCTGAGGAACTTATATTTCCATTTCAGTCCTTTTTGAATAATGTTGCAACATTGTTTTGTTAATTTTGGACTAAAGTGCAAATTACCCAACTAGAGGGGTTAACTTGCAAATTGTACATGTTAACATGTTCCTCTGATGTTGGGCCATCATGAGAATGAATATAATGTAGTGGTATGGATTCCACAAGCTTGAGCACCAAGATATAGCTTGTAGAGCAATCTGTATGCTTTAAAACTTAGTTTTGGTGTAAAGTGCAATTTACCCAAAACCTAGGGTGCAACATGTAAAATGTATCCTCTAGAGTATCTATCATGTTTCTTGGCATTAAGTAGAGAAAAGAAAATGAGAGTGGCACCTCATTTGAATGATCAAGGAGGAAAGATAATCTTGATATTTAAATAATCAAGACTTAAGCAAATGGTCCTTTTATATATATACATAACTCATTAAGGTAATTGGTTTCTTTTCCTTTTCACCTTGGATAATGGAGGAGTTTTGAATAAGGATATAAGTAGGAAACGTGGCTAAGAATTGGAGGAGGACTTGGTGGATATGTTTGAGAAATAAAGGAAATAATCCTCTTTTTCCTTGAAAATATCCAAATATATATATAGCATCCTTATCAACAAGCAAGGGATTGTTTCCCTTAGTTCTTTTCTATATCTTCTTGGTTTTGCCGACCAAGAAGGATCTATGGAGAAGAGCAAGGATGACCAAGCTGGTTTGGTAAGTATGGATCACCATCTAACTCGAATTCATGGTGGAAACCCTAAAACAAGGTTGGTTTATTGGTTTTCTTCACACAATTCTTCTTTCTAGCCATCTTCTCCATCCAAAACTTGAAGAACGGACATTGGACAACCATTGGAGCTTCATCCACCATTAAAGCTACGAAGCTTGAAGCTCTAGATCAGATTTAAAGGTGGGTTTTATAACTCTAACCCTTAAGCTTTGCTTTTGCATCTTCTTTCCTTAGAATCGTTGCTTATTCTTCTTCTTTAGACACCTTTGTGTGTTCTTGCTATGATTTCCGTGAAGAACATCCCCTGTTCTTGAGAAAGAAGATGATGACGTTAATTAATATGTTTATCCAAAAACCAACTTTAACAAACGGTCTCCCAACTTTTGCAAACGGTTTCCCAAACCGTTTGGGAGCAAATGGTTTCAAACCATTTGAATGCAAATGGTTTCACAAGACCGCATAGAAGCAAACGGTCTAAGACCGTTTGGATGCATTGACCAGGAATTGAACATTTGGAGGTATGTTGTAAATAATGTAGACTAATCACCTACCAAAAATCATCAACTAATTCCAAGTAAATCACCAATTGAAGGCCCAACAATCATCAAAACCCTAATCGGGTCTATTGCTGATTTCAATAATTGAATCAAGTTGAAGTTTGGGTTGGGTGGCCCAAACGGTTTCAAAACCATTTGGGGATCACCCAAATGGTCTCAAGACCGTTTGGTGATCACCCAAGACCGTTTAGAGGTCTAGGGTTAAGTAGGGTTGATCAATTGAGGGTCCAATGATATCAAGTTGATGAATGATTGATTGCTGTTTTGGTGACCAAAACTAGGGTTCAAACCTTAAGTGAATGACTTGGCTTTTGATAAAACAATGAGAAAACGGTCTCAAGACCATTTGTAGGATATCCAAACGATCCCAAGACCGTTTGGGGGTCACCCAAGACCGTTTGGAGGTCTAGGGTTGACTATGGTCAAGTGGTTGGAAATCTAAAGATAACAAGTTAAAGTGTAATCGATTAGTGACCTATTGATCCAATCAATGAGCCAAACCTTAATTGGTTGAGTTAGTTTTTGATGTTGATTTGAGAAAACGGTCTCAAGACCGTTTGGAGGTCATCCAAATGATCCCAATACCGTTTGGGGTCAGGTCATGACCAAATTGAATGATGGCTCAATGATTTCAAACCAATTAGACTCATGTTGAAACATGATGAAGAGTCATCGTTTCCAAACCCTAATCCAATTGATCCAAACCCTAATTGATGATCAATTGAGGGTCAATTGAGTGTCAAATCAGTTGAGGGTTGACCTCATTGACTCAATTGATGAGTGGCTAACAAGTGCATGGTCAATTGAGGGGTTCAACATTGGAAACCCTAACTCAATTGAAGTGGTTGAGACACTTTTTGGTCCATGCGATTTTGAGGTGGTTTGGACCAAACGGTCTCAAGACCGTTTGGAACCAAACGATCCCAAACCATTTGATCTCATGCAGTTTCAAGATCGGTTTTGCCCATGCGGTTTCAAAGTCAACTTGGCCAAACGGTCTTCACCTCATCTTGGGCAAACGGTCTTGAGTGTGCACTTTACCAAACAGTTTCAAAAGTCAAACTAGACCAAACGGTCAACAACACCAAATGGTTTCAAGGTCTATCCAGGACCGTTTGGGGGTTTTGTATATAAGACCGTTTGAGGTCTAAAAAGGTCAAGAACGTTTGATGCCTTAGTGGTCAAGATGGTTTAGTGGTTGATTAACCTAAACCTTATAGATACCTAAAGTGATTAAGGGACCAAGTAATTAGTTGATTAATGCATGTTATAATCAAATGGTGAACATTACAAAGGTACCCTTGATGGGATAGAGTGACCAATACCCTTTGATCAAGTGAACCTTAATGACCACAATAGTAATGACACAACCCATGATGTCAATGTTGATTTGACTTAAGTCTAATCAAGGGTGATGTAAACATCATCTAATAGAAAGAGGAGAGAGAAGACTCCTTATATGAATGAGAATCAAGTAATAGACTTCCAATATGTATGTATGTATCTAATTAGGGTATGATCCTTCATAGTGAGATCATGGAAACCCTAATTATGATAGTTAATGAATCTAACCTAATTTGAGGGCATTAATGGAAGTAATCCTCATACATGATGATGGTATGATCTTAATTCATTGTAATGTGAATAGTAAACCCTAATCTAGGGTAATGTGATGAAACATGAATAGTAAACCCTAATCTAGGGTAATATGATGGTGTAAACAGTAAACCCTAATTTTGGGTTATGCTTTTAAGCATGAAACTCTATTCTTGAATTATGAAATGAGTAATCATTATGCCCTTGTAAGTTAAAGGGGTTGAATAACCCTAATTGAAGTGAATAGGGAACCCTATCCCTAGAAACCAGCCGTGGTAATGTGACACGGTCGTGGTGATCTTATGTAGCACGACCGTACAAGGTAGCACGGCCGTGGTGGCTTACTCTTACACGACCGTGCAAGGAAGCACGACCGTGGTGTTCTATATTTGATTTGAAAATAATTTGTATAGTGCTGAGATAGATACAAAGTGCATGTTATCAATTATATTAATCATGCAGGTCTTTATAAAGAATTGAGCATAGGCAGGTAAGGGTTATGATGCCATATTCATTGAAAGCATTTTATAAGCTTTGAAAGTAATGATATGCTAGGTTGCCTAGTAAGAGGTAACATATGAGATTGATTGGCTATATGAACCATGAGAAATATCTGCATTGCTACAATCATGTTCATGCTGTCAAATGACTTGATGGCAATATGTTACTAGGTAACAAGTGTTTTGATGATCTAAGGGTTTGTACACCCATATTCCTGAATCATAATGATGAGATGGTTAGGGATTGATATCCCAATGATAACAATATGTGATATGAACTGATACAATTAATACTCTTTCTTTATAGCAATTATTTTAATGGTTTATGTTTGAAAACATGCCTGATGATAAAAGAATGCCATAATGTACTTAAATAATCAAGTATAATGATATCATGTAGAGCCCTGACCATAGATCCATCATTGTCAGAAGTTAAATGATGGTGAAACAAGTTTTCCTAAGGGAACTCCTGGAGAGCATACTTTTGAGTATGTGGGGGTTATGGATGCGAATATCCTTACGTCCTAATGTAGGAATTGATGTGAGATGTACATTTAATCTCTCAATCCTTCATTATATGTTTATGCCGGGATGATGTATCACTGATCTCCCGATGATGTTGTTAATGCCGCATCAATGAGAGATAAACAAGAAATCCCTCAATGGCGAAGAGAGTACAACACGCCACTGTAACTCTAATAGCAAAGTTGCCAGAATACCCTGGAAAGCTATTATGGAAAGAGACACAAGATGTCTTGCATGATGATCCTCACACTGACTGAGGAAGATGAGGTCATAGGAATCTGGCTCTTTTGATGACCTATGTATGGTACCGATTGCGATTTCATAATGGTCGGTTGGAGTATGAGAGGTGTAACTCATCTCCTCAGGGCATAAATATGTTTGAAAAATGTAATCAGCCGTATAGCATATTTGCTTAGGTTGAACTACGAGAAACAATGATTGATGGTACATTGTATATAGTGCCCTAGTAGAATAACTAATATACATGTTCTTCATATTCCTTATTGATATATGTCTTGTCATTCAATTAAGTTATAATTGAAATGATTGCTTAAAAGAATGTTGCTTTACTTAGCTTATACAATGTTTTACCTGCTGTTGAATAATTACAGTTCTACTGCTCAATGTTATTCCATTATTGCAATAACAATGCTTCTGGCAGAGAGTTATAACTCTCGCTGGGACAATTATTCAATTGTCTCACCCCCGTGGGATTCAAATTTTTAGGTAGACGCTGAGGACGAAGGAACCCATCAGTGGGTGAGCAGCAACAATAGTGGCAGCAACATTAGGGACAACGGTGATCCTCAGGTGGAGACACTATCTGTCAAGTCTTGTAGATAGAATGTCCTATGTGTTGTCTCTGTACTCTTAGGTCCTAGGAGTCAGTAGATGTTTAATATAGATCTGAGATTTTGGCGTAATGCCTCGAGATTTTGTATCTTTCCTTGAATAGTCAACAGGGCAGTTG
Organism: Alisma plantago-aquatica; assembly: GCA_963693085.1. NCBI lineage: Eukaryota > Viridiplantae > Streptophyta > Magnoliopsida > Alismatales > Alismataceae > Alisma > Alisma plantago-aquatica. The sequence continues at coordinate 1,279,425,847 of OY856412.1, read as the reverse complement.
ATGTATGTAATCCTCGAGATGTGATTTTACAGAGATGTAATGATGGATTAGTTTGTAAAATAACTTATCATGTTTCTTTATGAAAGAGTTTTACCATTTGTAGATCTCTTTACAAAAAGTTTTAATTTTTAGTGATTTTTAATAATTCCTCTGCTAATTAATCGCTTCCGCATTCGTTAATCTTGTTTTCCCGAGACAGTCGTCACAAATCCTATGAATCATTGGAAGATGATTTAGAAGTTGAACCAGGGATGGGGGATACCAATCCAAGCATTTGACTGGAGGATGCCTGTAACGTCCCAGGATTTCAGGCCTCGGATACATGATCTTAAAAGGAATGATTGGACTACTCATATCACCAAGGTGCACCTCCTTTTCAGGGAGACCATCTCTAAAGAACTCCATAGTTAAGCGTGCTCAGCTTGGAGTAGTACTAGGATGGGTGACCAGTCGGCAAGTTGGAAAGGGCTATCCGTAGAGACGAGATGGAGCCACCCTTGCGCTGGTAGCCATGGACGGGAGCTGGGTGTCCATGGGCCATTGTGGGTCTGTACTGAAATGGGGTCAGATTATGAGACCATATAGTTGAGACTTGACGAGGACGTCAAGAGTCTAAGTAGGGGAGATTGTAACGTCCCAGGATTTCAGGCCTCAGATAACATGATCTTAAAAGGAATGATTGGACTACTCATATCACCAAGGTGCACCTCCTTTTCAGGGAGACCATCTCTAAAGAACTCCATAGTTAAGCGTGCTCAGCTTGGAGTAGTACTAGGATGGGTGACCAGTCGGGAAGTTGCTCCTGGCTTGCGCGTGAGTGGACAAAAAGCGTGCAGTTCAGGCTAGTGGTGGTCTGTGGGGCCAGTCATCATTCCTGAAACTCTACTAGAGCCTAGGGCAGTGGGCCCAGACGTTACAATGCCCCTAACCAGCTGATTGAGAGGTTGCAGATCACACTATAATCAAACAACTGTGAGATCATAACCTACCTCTTGCATTGTCACGGATAATGCTATATGGGAGAAGACACCTTATAGCACGTTGCCACCATGATATTCAGTCCCATTTGAGCTCATAAGTTTCTAACCTAGTCATCTGACCTCTCCTCTACCACCACTGAGCATCATGGACATCACGAGGGTGTTTGGGCACCAACTCCGGCCATGCTTGCCATGTTTCCTAAACGAGAGGGCAAAGGCAATCCTCCATGTGTTCTTCACTTCTTTTTAAGATCCCTTTAACCTCACGAGCCCATGCACTTTATCCCCCCCATTTTCCAATCACTTCCACCTTCCTAGACCTCTCATTGAGCTCGCCTATGAAACCCAAAGTGTTGAGGCACGACTTGAGATTTTTCTCCCCTAGCCACTCTTTGCCTCATATGAGTCCCACCGCCATCCACAACGTTCCCCTGAGCTTACACGACCGCTTCCCTCTCATTTTTTTTCCTTTTCCTCCTCTATATCCTCCTCTCTACGTAAAGCTCTACTATTCCCAAACCCTAGACTCATAATAAATGTTTAATTTAAGGTGCTTTTGAACATATTTGCTCATATGAGGCGAATATAAGATGCAATAGTTACCAAAGCCTCAAGTTTGGTAATTAGGAATGTGACTAAGCTCATGGAGCCTTTGGAAGGCCCAATATGTGGTTCATGGGCCTTAGGGTCACTTTTCAGCCCAATTGGATAATTAGAGTTTACATATGGGCCTTGGGCCCGAAACTCCATACACACCCAAAATAGTTATTCAGGGTTTACAAATGAGTCCTTGCAATACAATTTGATGGAAAAGAAATAGCATGTTTGATATGGGAAGGCTATCCTACAAATCCCACACTACTAGGTATAGATGGGAAAGGATTTTAATGAGTTTATATATTTGATTTAAGGAATATATTAAAGAAAGAGGAAGAGAATAATCTAGGATTCAAGAGTGTCCTAGATAGATTAAAAGATAAGAGTTTTATAGAAGGGAGTTGGCCAATTCTAAAAGAAGAAAGGAATAAGTATAATTGGGGGTTTTTATGTTAGGAATATAAATGATCGTGAAGGAAGATTAGGGCATGTAGAACCAGTGGTGAATATGTATAATTGCCTTCCTTTCCTTTGGAAACTAGTATGTGAGTGCCTTTCTCTCTCTCTTTTGTGTATGGGGAGAAGGAAAGTCTTATCGTACGAGGATTTCCACTCCTTTGCTTTCGGTCCTCTCTTCCTTGAACCACTAGGACTCCTCATGTGATTTGTATATAGATAGGATCCTCTTGAGCCCAGTCTAGAGGGAGATATCAATCCGCTGCGGGATCAGGAAAGGACCTACAAAGGGCCCCTGTCCCATGTATGTCAGCCTGAATAGGAAGGAGCAGTAAGACTGTACCCCTCTGTGGATTTCTCGGGCCGTCACTATAGAGGTCATGACCCTAATTTATGAGGATTTCCTCTCCTTTTCTTTCGATCCTCTCTTCCTTGAACCACTAGGACTCCTCATGTGATTTATATATAGATATGATCCCCTTGAGCCCGGTCTAGAGGGAGATATCAATCTGCTGTGGGATCAGGATATGACCTACAAGGGGTCCCTATCCCATGTACGTCAGCTTAAATAGGTAGGAGCTGTAGGACTGTCCCCCTCCACGGAGTTCTCGGGCCGTCACTACAGAGGTTGTGACCCTGATTGAGGAGGAGGAGGCGACTGCTACAGGTCTGACGCTTCATCTCCAGATATCTACCATCACGACAACGAAGAACACAATAGGGTTCCGTGGTGGATTCCAAGGAGCAAGAAGGGGATATAGACTCTGGCGAGGATGTTCAACTATTGGGTTATGCTCATTGGATTCTCGGGTATGGCTCTAAACGCTGCTCTCTATCAACAATCTGCCGCAACCCTAACCCAAAGACCCTTTCTCTTCCATCTTCGACAACCACCAATCACCCTAAGGGATCTCCAGGTCCAGCGGCATCCACTGGGGTCATAGAGACCTCCTTCGGTGCCCCGTGGCCACGAGCTGTGGGCTTGCCACCTCTGTGTGCCGGCTGCGGCGTCAGGCGGGCACGCGTGAGACGGTTCTCGCAAGGTTAGGGTTGAATTGGAGTCAAAAGACTAATCTACCCCCATCCTGTACACGTAACCTGTAAGGGTATAAGGATCTTTAACCACTAACTCAAAGGGGGGCGCCGAGTTGTTTTAATTAAACATGGGATGCTGACGTGTCAACATGTGATTGGTCCAAATCAGTTTATCTTGCAACTAATGTAGATAATTATTGGTAACTCTGATGGGGACATATAATATATGAAAATTGATTAGGAGAACAAGAGGAATCCAAATAAAATAGTTTGAGAGTTTATTTATGCTTCTATTCCAAAAGTATAGGCAATACATGTTTAGATGTGATTAATAGAAAAGAAGGCATATATCTACTTTAATATGATGCTTAATTGATTAGATTTGGTTATGTTGAGCTAATACCTAATCTTTCTATGTATAATGAAGAAAATACTTGATAATAATGAATAAATGATGATTCTAGATTGATAATCTTATTCATGCTGATTTAGGGTTTTAAAACCAATGTCGACATCTTGCTATGATCTAATGTTGATAATGTGATCTAGGTATCATAAACAGTATAATATGCCTAAGTTGATGATTAGGGTTTCACCTAATATGCATATTAAAGGTTGTAATCTTAGAAATCATGACATGATGGAATTAGGGTTTGTAACCCTAATCCCTGGTCCAAACATGAGACAACCCTAAACCCTAGTTTAGGAGCACATATAGATCTGATTAATGTAATGAGAATACATGGTGACACATATGTAGTATGTATATTTCAGATTGAATACTTTGTTGCTTGGATGTTTGGATGCACTCTTAAAGTATATGAGACTTCTGCATGGTTTCTGCGATGGCATAAGGTACGTGGTTACGCTTATGAATACATATATCACATTCTGAGTTTGCAGAGGTTTCTCGATGAGATTGAATGAAAGATAAACTACTTGCTTGTTTATTTACTTCTTGCAAATTATAAAGTTCCTATGAGTATCATGTAAAGTAAATAACAATATTATGAACCCTGGGTTAGACTAATCTTAAGGGTAATGCACACGGGCCTTGAAGGGACAGTGATTACACCTGAGGTAGTAGACCAGATTTGGGTTAGAATATGAAAACAAGTTTATGTTCTTATATGCAAGATAAAGATGTTTTCTTATATGTGTACTTGTGATTATTGTTTGAACCCACATACTAGTATAGAAATATACTGATCGCGTATTTGTTTGTCGGCATTTTAGGTATCAGGTATACTTGATTCGTGGACATGAGGTTACAGATTAAAGATGTTGAAGATACTAAAGTTATTCATGAAGGTTTAGATATAATGGTATATCATCATGCATGTACATGTTAACTCTTTCTAAAAATTTATGTAACTCCTTAGTGGAGCTTTTTATGCAAACATATAAGTATTTGTTCATTAATTGGAATTATTTACCATTCTGTATTATTTCTTGAACCTGATCTTGGAATTTATGAGTAATGATTCACGACTTTAAGGTCTTTTAGACCCTCAAAAGTGCAAGTCGTTACATTTGGTATCAGAGCACGGATCCATCGACTAATACTTAATAGTTTATAATTTCAAATCATCCTTAGAAATTTAAGGGAAAATTAGTAAAGAATAAGGTATCTTTTAGGTTTCTCATCTCACATTTCGTCTACTTCTCATCTCTTTGCTTAATTAAGCCTTGAAAAGAAAATTGTTAATTAGAGAAGTAAATGTGGAAAGATGTAACCTTCTCTGTGGGTCCCTCTAGAGTGGGTAGACACTAGAAAGATACAAGTATGGGTAAGCCCTTTCATAGAGAAATGACTTGGTTTGAGATAACCCATTAGGGTATGAAAACCCTAGAGGGTCGAGGGACATGGAAACTCTAAGGGGTAGAGTATCCCTAACCCTAACCCTAAAACCTTAACTTTAAATAATGAGAATGGTGTGGTGGTATGGGACATCACCCATATAAAACTTGAAATCAGGAATAAGAAAGATAAAGTGATGGGTTGAGGTAACCCAGTCTCCCATGCATGTGTGCACGAGGAGCATAACATGTATGTAAGAGGTCTTAAAAATATATTTGAACTCAATAGTTATATATGAAAATGAAAGTTTGAGTATAACTTGCTCAAACCCCTCATGTTGTCTTTGGAAGTTTGGTGATGGTGGCTAAGCCCCTGGAGGGGGAAGGCTAATGTAGCACCAAGCCCCTGGAGGGGAAGGTGACCCAAGTTCACAGAATGGACAGAAAACATGAGGGGGTATTCTAGAAATTGAGCAAACATGGGTTGATATGTTATAATGATAAAAGTTATGCCTAATGAAAAAAGGAGATATTTATGAAACCTTTAGGGTTAGTCTGCCAACCTGGGGTGGGTCAACCCGAGAGTGGGAAGATGACCTATGAGGGAGGCAAAACCTTAGATCTAGGGATCAGGTTGTGGATAGAGAGCCTAACCCCCTCCTATGAGCCAAGAAGGCACCCTAGGCTAGGACTTTCCCTTAAAAGGTAAGTGAATAAACATATTTCAGTGTTGAGAAAACCTTAATCCTCACCTAGAGGGGTGAAGAGTTAAAGATATAAAGATGAAAACACTTACATTGTTTGAACCCAATGATGTCATCTCTGAGTAACACAACTGGTCAATCCTAGGATTGGGAAGACCAGTAAGGCACCAAGCCCAAGAGAGAAGGTGGCCTGAGTAGACAACCAAGCCCAAGAGGGAAGGTCATGAAATGGTCAAGCCCAGAAGGGAAGGTCGTTAAGGCACCAAGCCTAGGAGGGAAGGTGGCCTGAGTGGACGGCCAAGCCCAGGAGGGAAGGTCAGGAGATGGTCAAACCCAGGAGGGAAGATCAGAAAAGCACCAAGCCCAAGAGGGAAGGTGGCCCAAGTCCACAGTGTAGTTGTTTAGGATCAAGCCCCAGGAGGGAAGATCACAAAAGGTCAAGCCCAGGAGGAAAGACCGACATGGCACCAAGCCTTGGAGGGAAGGTCGCCCGAGCCCAATGTTGGGACTACACTGCATAATGTCTACTCAAAAGTGAGAGGTGAAGGCAATCTGGGTTAAAGAATTAAATAAGAGAATAATGTTCTTAAAAGATGTGACATCTCAAAAGAAACCCTTAGGGAGGGTAGATTCCCAATGTAATCCTGGGGTCAAGTAGGGTGTATTAGAGGTACATAGGACTGATGGGTTGGGAGTTGATATGCCCTGAATGCACATGACCATGTGGTCGCGAGATAGCAGCTAGATTTTCCCAAGGTACATGACTCAGGAGATTAACTACCTCTATGAGGATCATGTGGCCTAATGGGTGAATGCGAAAGGCACTCTCTTGATGCATAAGGATGAGATCACTCCAAAGGTACCTATACCCCTAGAGACCTCAAGGATTTGGCTAAGGATCATAATGATACATGAGACGTAAATATAAAAGATGTAATGAAGTCATGAAAACTTGAGAGAAGTTGTGACCTAACTTAAGAGTAAGAAAAGGGACACTTGACTTCATGGAATGTATGAATACTATGAAATTAAGAACAAGTATGTTTAGAGTCATATTGAGTATGATTCAAAATAAAAAATGTGAAATTGAAAGGTACTGTGTGGATGTACCATCTCCAATTTTGGAATGGAATGAACTTTGTGTTTGAGCTGCAGTCAAATACTTATTTCATCTTATTATGATGGAAGGAGATTGGGTAGACACACATTATGCTTAAAAATTTAGATATGAGGATGAATATCCTACATTGAATGTGTAATGACATGAACTAGGGCTAGAGGTGTCACCTCACCCTTATGAGAAAATAATGAATAATAGGTTGGAAACCTAGGTGAAAAGAGAAATCACCAAGTAATAATGAAATCACCAATGAGAAGGAAATTATCAAGTGATGATAATATGCGTATACTAGAGATGTGGATACACTTGAATTAGTAATAAAATCAAAAATTGATATAATATGGAAAATTTGTTAAAGATATTTAAGTAGGGTGCTAACCCTAACTTTTGAAGATAAGAGGAGTCGTCATTCACCTAGGCTTAGTAGGCCTGAATTTTGAGGAAAAAATTCCTTTTAAGGAGGGAATGTTACATCCTTGGAATTTGTAGATTTCAAGCCTAAATGAATTAGGGAACATATAACAATGAAGTGGTTTGAGGGATCTTGATTGGTGATTCCAAACCCTAGACTCATAATAAATGTTTAATTTAAGGTACTTTTGAACATATGTGCTCATATGAGGCAAATATAAGATGCAATAGTTACCAAAGCCTCAAGTTTGGTAATTAGGAATGTAACTAAGCTCATGGAGCCTTTGAAAGGCCCAATATGTGGTTCAAGGGACTTAGGATCACTTTTCAACACAATTGGATAATTAGAGTTTACATATGGACCTTGGGCCTGGAACTCCATACACACCCAAAATAGTTATTTAGGGTTTACATATGAGTCCTTGCAATACAATTTGATGGAAAAGAAATAGCATGTTTGATATGGGAAGGATATCCCACAAACCCCACACTACTAGGTATAGATGGGAAAGGATATTAACGAGTTTATATATTTGATTTAAGGAATATATTAAAGAAAGAGGAAGAGAACAAATGTTAGCCAAGGAGAAATCTATGATATTCTTCTCTAAGAACACACCCCACCCAATCCGGAGAGCGATCACGAGGATCATCGACATAGGCCAAACAGAGAACATCGGCAAGCACATGGGAGTTCCAATTTTGCATCAGCGCACAAATAAAGAGATGTATCTCAACACTATAAATAAAGTGGAAACAAGACTATCAACATGGACAAACAGATCACTGTTCCTAGCCGGCAGAGTGACCTTGATCAAATCCGTTCTCAACACAATGCCCATATACATCATGCAATCAACTGCCTTGCCAATGGCGGTGTGTGACAACATTGACCAGGTGGTGTGCTCATTTCTATGGAAAGGGGCAGACAGACAGAAGGGAATACACCTAGTATCTTGGGACAAAGTCACAGCGCACCGAGGAGACGGCGGTCTTGACATCAAGAGAGCAAGAGTGCAGAATGAAGCTTTGCGAATACAAAACGTGCTAGGATTTCTTGTCACAGTGGGAGGCAATGTGGAAAACAATCACAATAGAGAAATATTTGCATCGTTCTAATTTGGAAATCGTGAGTGCTTCGCGACTGTGGAGAGAAATTACAAGTATCCAAACTGAGTTGAATCCAGCGATAGGGAAGGTCATGCTGTCTGGGACGAATACCAACGTGTGGAAGGACAAATGGGTCGAGGGAGGTCACACTCCTGTTATCAAGACAGGCAGAATGATACCTGAAGACATTGAAGATTTAACAGTCAGCTCAATGGTTGATATGAGGGGTGAATGGGATGAGGACTTTGTTCGACACTGGTTTACGGAAGAGACGGCCAATACCATCCTAGCCATGCCGCCGCCGGACCCGGCGGCGGGGGTTGATGGATGTTGGTATACAAAGAGCGCGACATGGGAGGTCACTGCCAAAGGTGCTTACCGACAACTACTTAAGGATAACACGACGAAGACCCGAGGTCGTTGGAACACGCTGTGGAAACTAAAGGTGTCGTAGCAAGCAAAGACGTTGCTTTGGCTAGGCCTGCACGGAGGGATCATGTCTAACGAAACAAGATACAGGAGGGGCTTTACGGATGACAGCCAGTGCCCACGATGTCGGAAAGGGGCCGAGAGTCTCCTGCACCTATTCATCACCTGCCTAGAGAGTAAGAAACTATGGGAAAGGATACAGGCGTTCACGAAAGTTGAGTTGATTCATGGTCAAAATTTCGAGCGATGGCTGGGCGGAAGCATGAAGAAGAAGGCTGAGAACTCAGACTAGAATGTTTGGGTGGCAATTACAGTGTGGAAACTTTGGAACCATCGATGTAATCTGGTGTTCCAAGATGTAAGAACTAGCGCGGAAGGACTTTTTGAGATCATCATACAGGAGGTAATGTTTTGCAGGAGGGCTTTCGCAGAAAATAGAACTTATCCTGACAAGGATAGGGAGGTTATTAAGTGGAGTCCTCTGAGAACTGGACAGGTGAAACTGAATGTAGACGCATCTATAAAGCACGGGAACATGTCCACAACGTTCGTAATCCGGTATCATACAGGTCGATGGCTCGGAGGTGGCTATGACCGAGGAACCATAAAAGACATCCTGAAGGCTGAGCTTAGAGCTATCACGTCTGGTATCCGAGAATGTCAGGGGAGATACAACATTGTGTGGGTAGAATCAGACAGCAAGGGAGCCATTTCAATGTTGCAGAAACAAATGAAGATCTTGATCCAATATCGACAGGAATGTCTCTTCATCGAGAAGCTTGCAAACTCATTCCATAAGTTAGAGTTTAGTTTTTGTAGACGGAAATGTAATAGGGTGGCTGATTGCATAGCCAAGCAAGGTCGATCTCAATGGGGTAGAAGAAGTAGATGGCAGCAGTGTCCGGACTTCCTCTTCGACATGATAAGAGAGGAGGCCTCACTGGGCCATGAGTTGTGTGTGAACGTTGGTAGGCCTGTACTGAGGGAGCATGATGAATAAGACGATCCCCAGGTTATCAAAAAAAAAAGAGGAAGAGAATAATCTAGGATTCAAGAGTGTCCTAGATTTATTAAAAGACAATAGTTTTATAGAAGGGAGTTGGCCAATTCTAAAGAAGAAAGGAATAAGTATAATTGGGGGTTTTATATTAAGAATATAAATGGCCGTGAAGGAAGATTAAGGCATGTGGAACTGATGGTGAAGATGTATAATTGCCTTCCTTTCCTTTGGAAACTAGTATGCGAGTGCCTTTTCTCTCTCTCTCTTTTGTGTATGGGGAGAAGGAAAGTCTTATCGTACGAGGATTGCCACTCCTTTGCTTTCGGTCCTCTCTTCCTTGAACCACTAGGACTCCTCATGTGATTTGTATATAGATAGGATCCCCTTGAGCCCGGTCTAGAGGGAGATATCAATCCGCTGCGGGATCAGGAAAGGACCTACAAAGGGCCCCTGTCCAGTGGTGTAGCCAGAAATATCTGACGAGGGGGGCACACTCAATTGTAAGAGCATGATGGGTGTTTTTAGGTGGGGCACCAATGATAAATTTCATGTATATTTGTCTACATTCATATAGAGTTTTTAATAAATTTAAAATTGGGAGTAGGGCACTTGCCCACCCTACTCTCTATGTGGCTCCGCCACTGCCCCTGTCCCATGTACGTCAGCCTGAATAGGAAGGAGCAGTAAGACTGTACCCCTCTGTGGAGTTCTCGGGCCGTCACTATAGAGGTCGTGACCCTAATTTAGGAGGAGACGGCTCGAAGCCGCAGGTGCGAGGAGGCGGCAGCTACAGGTCCGACACTTCATCTCCGACTATCCACCATCACGACAATGAAGAACCCAACAGGGTTCCGTGGTGGATTCCAAGGAGCAAGAAGGGGGATACAGACTCTGTGAGGATGTACACCTGTTGGATTATGCTCATTAGATTCCCAGGTATGGCTCTAAACGCTTCTCTCTGTCAACAGCCTGTCGCAACCCTAACCTAAAAACCCTTTCTCTTCCGTCTTCGACAACCACCGATCACCCTAAGGGATCTCTAGGTCCGGAGGATCCACCAGGGTCGCAGAGACTTCCTTCGGCGCCCCATGGCCACAAGCTGTAGGCTCACCACATCTGTGTGCCGGCCGCAGCGTCAGGCGGGCACCCGCGAGATGGTTCTCGCGAGGTTAGGGGTGAATCCAGAGTCAAAAGACTCATCTACCCTGACCTATGCACATAACCCGTAAGGGTATAAGGGTCTTTAACCACCAACTCAAAGGGGGGAGCCGAGTTGTTTTTATTAAACATGGGATGCTGACGTGTCAGCGCATGATTGGTCCAAATCAGTTTATCTTGCAACTAATGTAGATAATTATTGGTAACTCTGATGGGGATATATAATATATGAAAATTGATCAGGAGAACGAGAGGAATCCAAATAAAATAGTTTGAGAGTCTAGTTATGCTTCCCGTTCCAAAAATATAGGCAATACATATTTAGATGTGATTTATAAAAAAGAAAGCCTATATCTGCTTTAATATGATGCTTAATTGATTAGATTTGGTTATGTTGAGTTAATACCTGATCTTGCTATGTATAATGAAGAAAATCCTTGTTAATGATGAATAAATGACGATTCTAGATTGATAATCTTATTCATGCCGATATAGGGTTTTAAAACAAATGTCGACATCTTGCTATGATCTAATGATGATAATGTGATCTAGGTATCATAAAAAGTCTAATATGCCTAAGTTGATGATTAGGGTTTCACCTAATATGCATATTAAAGGTTGTAACCTTAGAAATCATGACATGATGGAATTAGGGTTTGTAACCCTAATCAGTGGTCCAAACATGAGACAGCCCTAAACCCTAGTTTAAGAGCACATATAGATCTGACTAATGTAATGAGCATACATGGTGACACACATGTAGTATGTATATTTTAGATTATATACTTTGTTGCTTGGATGTTTGGATGCACTCTTAAAGTATATGATATTTCTGCATGGTTTCTGCACTGGCATAAGGTATGTGGTTACACTTATGAATACACGTATCAAATTCTGAGTTTGCTGAGGTTTCTCAATGAGATTAAACGAATGATAAAATTCTTGCAAATTATAAAGTTCCTATGAGTATCATGTAAAGTAAATAACAATATTTTGAACCCTGGCTTAGACTGATCTTAAGGGTAATCCACACGAGCCCCAGAGGGACAGTGATTACACCTGAGGTAGTAGACCAGATATGGGTTAGAATATGAAAACAAGTTTTGTTCTTATATGCAAGATAAATATGTTTGCTTATATGTATACTTGTGATTATTGTTTGAACCCACATACTAGTATACAAATATACTAATCGTGTATTTGTTTTTCGGCATTTTAGGTATCAGGTTTACTTGATTCGTGCACTTGAGGTTACATATTAAATATGTTGAAGATACTAAAGTTATTCATGAAGTTTTAGATATAATGATATATCAATCATACATGTACAAGTTAACTCTTTCTAAAAATTTATGTAAATCCTTAGAGGAGCTTTTTATGCAGACATATAAGTATTTGTTCATTAATTGGAATTGTTTACTATTCTGTATTATTTCTTGAATCTGATCCTAGAATTTATGAGTAATGATTCACGACTTTAAGGTCTTTTAGACACTCAAAAGTGCGAGTCGTTACAAAAATACCTGATTCATACACTACTAATTTAGACCAAAGTTTAGAAGTATTAAAAATTATTATTAATACATATCACTCATAGGTTTTAGGGTTATACATGTAAATTTCATATTTTAATACCTATTACTACTTACAAAATAGGACTATGGTTATTATTAGAGTCACAAATATAGTAATTAGATGTTATGAGATTATAATAATACCAAAATACGTTCTTAGTGATATTAACCTATTAAATATATTTACAAGTGGGAAAATAATGGAATTATATTTAATACTCTACTCATCAGATGTCAAGAAGACTAACTAAGGGTCCATTAGCCAGATTACATTTTTAGGAGTCTATGGTTACAATTTCATAATTTTCTGATGTAATAATGATTACTATGATTTGATCAAGTTTAATTAGCTACTGACCAATAGGGAAAAGTTAAAGAAAAATTCAGATAAAATAAAAATCCAGATCTATTTGTGAAATATAGATATGACCTTGCAGTCATTTTTAGGCCATAGTGTGACGTGGGGGTAGAATGGTCAAAAAACTCATTTGATTGTTCTAGCACACCTCAGAACTGGGTGATGCATTCGACCTTCCTTCGTGCAAAAATCAGTTCTCATTTGATCGAGTTGAATCTCCAACCTCTTCCTGAGATCAAGGCAAAGCGAACGAGCCCTTGCTCGTCGCCTGTTGTGCATTGAGACACACGGAAGGATCGCCGAAAGCTACTACTTCCAAGGACAAAACACGGAGACACAAACACAAGGCAAGGTTCGACAAACTGGGGATTCGTATGACTTCACAAAGTCACCACAAATTCGGTACACTAAGTTGGATGTCACGACAATGATCAGAAAGGCAACATTGTCAGGTTCAGGTCAAAAAGCTTGAAATTGAGGGTTAGTTGTTTACCTCCCCTCTGGTGGAATTGAGGGTGTTAAAAGATCCTAGGGAGTAATGCACGAAGTTCTGGACCTTTTCCCAGGTTGAGGAGATGTGGTGGTTGATATCTGGCCTCTGGGTTTAGTAGGTTGATGACGACCTTGTCGACCCAACTCCTCGCCAAAACTCAGTACAAGGTGAGATGATGCCCAAGCTATTGGAGCCTTGAGGATGGTGTGGTTGCATTTAATTGATCAGCAGTAACCCATAGGTGGGGGAATGATGGTGAGAAGCCAAAGGTGGAAGGTGATGATGGGGAGAACTCGGGAGTAGCTTCAAGTCAATCGATGGTGGAGGAGGGCTTGGGGAAGTGCGGCGGAGATTTTCCAACACTTGGGAAGTCCGAGCGATGCTATATGATGGTTCTGCAAATTTGGGATGAGATGGAGGCACTGATGGATTTAGGCGTTTCTTATACAAGTATCTCTAGGGTTCAAATGATGGGTCAAATGGTGTGGTTTCGTCTCTAGAAGACGATGGAAGAAACAACGTTGAGAATGGTCAAGGGGACATCACAAATTCGGGACTTGAATGCCCGACTGCTACTCCCGATATGTTCGGAGGTAAGGGACGATGATCGGGCAGCCGGATTTAATCCAATTTTCACGCGCCCGATCTGACGACTAGGGTAAATCCTCTTAGAAAAAAAACTGAGTAATTAGTTAATGCTTATTTCCATTTTGGCTATTAACTTTCTAAATTTATTTCCCTTATCAAATAAAGTCCTTTTGATCTCAAAATTTGACCAAAAGATCTTAATAAAGTCTAGAATATTCTCCTACAGTTATAGTACAAGTAGGGACAAGAAATACATTAACATAATTAATGATAGGTAAACCTTTGATATTGCACAATTAATTATTTAAAAGTAGTTAAATATTGATATTTTGGGTTTCTCCTTATTTACACATTATCTTCAATTAGTAGAATTTTAAGTACAAAATAATAATCAAAATTAGGTAAAATTACCCTTTTATAATATGTGACCATAAAGGTTGTGATATTAGGGAAAATGAAATTAAATACATGAAAAATGAGGATGTTACAATGCTCTCCCCCTTAAGAAAAGCCCATCCTCAAAATTTAGGGGTTAAAGAGCTCTAGGAATTTCTTTAAAATCTCTTTCTTAAGTTTGTAAGTGGCTTCGTTTAGATTGTGATTTTTCCATAGAGCTTTGACCAGGACAATGTCTTTCTTCTTTAACTGCTTTGTTTGGGTATTGAGGATCCTCAACGGAATCTCTTCATAAGATAGATATTTCCTGATCTCAATAGGTTCATGAGAGAGAATATGGGAACCGTCTTGGACATACTTCCTCAACACCGATGCATGGAAGACATTATGGATTTTCTCATAAGAAGGTGGTTAGGCTAGTCTATAGGCACTCTCACCTACCCGATCAAGAATCTCAAAAGGATTGACATATCTGGGACTGAGCTTGCCTTTCACTTTGGGCTTGGAAATGGACTTTATCATCTTGACTTTTAGGAACACATGATCCCCTACAAGGACTTTGTATCATATTTGTGTGCATCAACATACTTCTTTTGCCTATCTTGAGCTGCTTTCATTCTTTTCCGAATGAGTGCCACCTAGTTAGTATAAAATTGTAGCTCTTCACTTCTTATCAAACTTCTCTCACCAGGTTCATGCCAGAGCAGAGGTGACTTGCACGACCTCCCGTGGAGGGCCTCATATGGTTCCATGCCTATACTTTCAAGAAAACTATTATTATAGGTGAATTCAGCAAGTGGAAGATACTTCACCCATGAACCTCCCCAGTCTAGGATACATGCTATGAGTATGTCTTCCAAAGTCTAAATAGTCCTCTAAGACTGACCATCAGTCTGAGGGTAATAAGCAGTACTGAAATGAAGCTTGGTACACAATTCTTCTTGGACCTACTTCCACAACTTTGAAGTGAACTTCAAATCTCTATCAGAAACTAGGGAGGAAGGAACTCCATGCAATCGTACAATCTCATGTTTATAAAGCTCTGCCATATATGAAACGGTAGAAGTAGTCTTAAAAGCTATAAAATGAGCACTTTTTGTCACACAATCCACGACTACCCAAACAACATCAAATCCCTTCCGGGACTTTGGCAAATTGGTGACGAAGTCCATGGTTATCTTGTTCCACTTCCAGGTCTTTGATATTTAGCTTCCACCTACTGTCATGTGAGGCATTTAGACACAAATTGTGCCTTATCTCTCTTCATGCCTTCCCACCAGAAGGCTCACTTTAGGTCCTGATACATCTTTGTAGAACCTGGATGGATAGTGTACTTAATCCCGTGTGCTTCTGACATAAACTTCTATTGTAGTTGAAACGTCAGTACCCATAACCTATCTTTTATCAAAATCTCACCTTCCTTGCCCTTGGTTAGGTAATAATAATTCTTCTATAGTCCTCCCATCATGATAGGAAAGTGGGGACTATTTTTTGTGCTAGTATAATTTTAGAAGTCCAATCAGGACAGATAGTAAGATGTGCCATTTTTAATTCTACCTCGTTGAGTTGTGGCCTCCATTCTGCCAAGGCTTGTTTCATCTTCCATTCATCGATGATTGTTGAGCAATGACTACTTCCTTCTTACTACTCAAGGCATCAACTACCACATTGGCCTTACCAAGATGATAAGAGATAATGAAGTTGTAGTCTTTTAGAAATTCAATCCATCATCACTGCCGCATATTCAGATCTTTTGGACTCAAAATGTACTTGAGGCTCTTATGATCACAAAAAATCTGAAACTGTGTACGTACAAGTAATGCCTCTAGATTTTTAATGCATAATACACTATAGCTTCCAGCTCTAGATCGTGGGTGGGGTAGTTTTCCTCATGTGACTTGAGCTGTCTGGATGCATAAGCTATAACTTTTTCCTTTTGTTGCAAACACAACCCAAACCTAACTTTGAAACATCACTGAAGATGAGTGAAGCTGTCATTTCCTGAAGGAAGTACAAGTACATGTGCTGAAGTGAGTCTCCTTTTCAGGGTCTGGAAACTCTGTTCACATTTATCATTCCAGACGAATTTGGTTTATTTTTGTGTGAGTGCTGTGAGAGGCTTTTCTATAATAGAAAAGTCTTGAATGAAACACCTATAGTATCCTGCTAAACCCAAGAAGCTTTGGATATCAGAAGGAGTAGTAGGGGTAGCCCAATTCATTACAGACTCGACCTTGGCAGGATTAATAGAAATATGACCATCAAAAAATATATGTCCAAGGAACATAACATTGTGAATCCAAAATTCACACTTAGACAACTTCCCATACAATTGATGTTGCAGAAGTGTCTTGAGAGTGATGTGAAGATGTTCATTGTGTAGCTGGTTATTATCACAATAGATGAGGATATCGTCTATGAAGACAATAATAAAATAGTCTAGATACTGATGAAAGATACAATTCATTCGGTCCATGAAGATTGTAGGGCATTGGTGAGGCCAAAGGACATGACAAGGAACTCAAAATGCCCATTTCTGGTCGGAAGGTTGTCTTCTCTATATCTGAGGGTTTGATCTTCAGTTGATGGTATCCACTACGTAAATATATCTATGAGAATACCTTGGTTGTCTTTAGTTGATCGAACAAGTCATCGATTCGTGACAATGGGTACTTGTTCTTTATTGTCATCTGGTTCAACATCCGATAGTCGAAACACATACATAGGGAACCATCCTACTTATTTGTAATATGTGCCTAATTATTTCTGCCCATTAGGGTTAAGTTCATTTCCTTGTATTGGACTCCTCTCCTATATATAGGAGGGGAGTTTTCCATCAATCAATAAGAAACATCTCAATAGTCTCAATCTTATTTTTCATGTGGTACCAGAGCATTGATCCTAACCCTAAGGTGAAAAAGAGAGAGTCTCTACATTCATGTGGTTGTCTACTCCTCTTGGCTTGGCCACCCACCGAGCATCATCGAAGCCTTACAGTCATCTCCTCTCTTGCATTTATTTCATGAAATTTCATTTTTCTATAGTTGCATGTCCTTCTACATGTTCTTCTACATGCTTGACATGCCGCATGGAGCTTGGACCCACCCAGATATACATGGGATCATAGATCTCTAAATCCCTCCACATCTAGACCATCGTCCTATATATCTTCCTTACCACAAGCTATACACATTATATCGAGAAAATAGTTACCGTCTCCATCTCCTTCACTACATGTTGTGCTTTCACTAACTCATATCTCTATCTCAACAACTCAAGAACCAACGACCAAACTAAGAATGTAAAAACCAACCTGAACATGTAGCATGTACCCATGCCCACAATTGTGCCATCACCCTGAAGCATTTCAGAGCCCACATGATCATGATTGGGATTACTCTATTCTCGATCAACATGATTGGAAAGGATCACCTGCTTCGTTCTTCTTGAGTTTACCTTTGAGGATCATTTTTGGAGGTAGTACGAAATCATGGTCATGTGCATCTGTGGGAGGTCGCCGCTAATGAAAGCCTTGTGGATCAACTTCTCTACTTCCCCCACCATAGAGCTACCTTCCTCTTCTAGGTTTTAGATTGCCTTACACACAACTCTATTGCTAATAAGATCTTTAATTGGATATCATTTTTGACCTAATCCATACTGTAGGGCTATGTGTCCGCACCCTCTACATTTTTCAGCCTAACGTCTATACAGATATGTTGTTCTGATTGGCACAATGATCCATTTATGTTTCTACCAATTCCTCTCTAATATGGTCATGTGGCACACTGACTCACATTATTGAGTATTATTAGTGGCATATTGGAGATAAAAGATCACATGCTAGTATATAAAGCACCCCAAAAAAGAGAAGCGACACCACACAAATTGTCCTTCCTCTCCATGTGATTCCCCTAACCCACATTGTTGAGTGCTTGCGTCTGAATAAGGGATTTTCTATGTTTCATATCACAATGCCTATATTCCTATGATTTTATTTTTCCTACAATACCTATTTACCAATAGTGCTTTGTTCTTCCTACCTTGCCTTTATACCAGTAGATTTATTCTAGTGCCTTCCTTTACATATTCATTCCTCTACCAATGTTTATGGCTCTCCACCCCAACCACTCCCATGAACATTTTCATTGTTTACATGAGGGTGAGAATAAAGAAGAGAAGCAGACGGGAGAGATGATATGGAAGAAAGAACATGAAGAGAAGAATCCATGTCATCTGACCATGTTGTCTAGTTTCTACATATTCATCTATGTTTTTGACACCTAATGTAGTTGCATATTTCCCATAGTAGCACATCTCAAACACGTGCCCATATGCTATTGTGTAATATTCCTATAGAAATTCTCTTATCCAAACTACCACACATTATTTCAGTCTACTTCTTGTGTAGAACTTCTTTGACAATAATGACAACTTTGATGAATTCTACACATATTATCCGCCATTTACTACTTTGTATGCTCGCCAAAGATTCTAGTTTTCATTCATGATTTCTCTTATTGGTATGACAATTATCAATTTCAAAGGGAGTCTATCTAGTTGTTATTTCTTCTTCTTTAGTGTTACCTTCATTAGGGTGATAAGACCACTTACTACCCTGCCAACTATCTTCTTTAGGGGGAGTGTTAAAATGCTTTGAATCTTCTATTCCAAGATTCAATAAGATGCCATTTCTTGTCAATGGAGATTAGTTTATGTATGGTGTTTTTTATTTTTTCTTGTATGTGCAAGATGGACACGTGTTTCATCCATGTTCTAGCTTGAGGGTGAGTGTTAGAGTTATTAGTTTACATGTAATATGGACCTAATTGTCTTAGATGATTAGGGTTATGTTTGCTTTCTTATACTTACCTTCTCTCCTATATGTAGGAGGGGAGTTTGCCATCTATTAAAAAGAAACATCTCATTATCTTCCATCTTAATTTCCACAACTAGGATGAATATATAATTATCAAATAACCCCAAACATAAATGTTTCTCATTCTCGAGTAACTCAAAAACTAAAATAGTTGCCAAATGATTACTTTCAACCCATGTGTTTGCCTCACTTTCAGATCATGTTCATTTCCCTCTCACATGATATGGACAAGTCATCTAACTTCCTAAGATCACATAACACATCTATCCATGTCTTTGTTTTGGATCCCCCCAAAAAAACACTTCCTTACCACTATCCCCAATACCAATAATGTCTAAGCGTTTCATGAGAGTTTAGAGATTCCCTTTAAACAACAATAATGCATATGCTACGACAATGGAATACTAGAAAAGGATATCAAAATAAGATACATTGTGTCCCTAGGTGGAGAATGGAGAGAAAGGGTGCAAAAGGAGGATGTCAATGTCTTATCTATCGACTTGAGATTGAATATTTTTGTTTTTTCTTGAATGAATGAATGATAAGATTTGATTATTTTGCACATTGGAATCTTTTCTTGTTTCTAGCAGTATGCCCTCATTACATAGAGAGGGATATGGAAGAAGAGAATGGAGTGGGAAGGGAGTGTGCCACCCCAAACTTAAGGTTTGGAACTTTTTATTATTTTTATTTTCATTTTGGTGGATGGAAGGTAAGAAGATAGACAAAGAAGTGTATTAGAGGGGTCTAATCAAAATGCAACTTGATTTACAATTCAATGCACTGGGTGGTTGCCCTCATCCCATTACACTCATATAATGGCATGCTATGGGAAAAGGTGATGACTCCATGAGTTTGTTTCAGTAGTCAATAGGAAGAACTATGTGTTTGATCCCTCTCAAATTCTCAAATACTTTCCATCTTTTTGTAGGAAACATGTTTGTAGGTTACATAGGGTGATTTCTAGGAATTGGAATGCTTCAAAAATAGGCCAGTGTGAGGTTTTTCTTCAAATAGGGGGAGTTACGTGATGATAACATTAATGTATGCAAAAAACAAAAGTTGAATCTAATCCTATTAGATAATGACATTGATTACTCCATAAAAGATTTTTTTTTATTTTTTTAGCTAATTGCAAAGTGGAGATTAGTTGATGAAATCATAAGTCACAAGTTGATAGGTGTTGGAAGAAATTAAATACATACCACCCACCATCCACCCTAAACTTAGATATTTTCTCATCCTTGAGCAAACACTAAATATGATACATAGGGGGTGAATGTGTTGGTTGACCATAAGTCATGGTTGCTATCCCTTCAGTCAGAAAAAGTCATCCACCTACAATCATATTATTAGAGCATGATCTTATCTTGGGATACATTATCTAATTACTGCAAAGACGATGCAAAAGGTAAAACATCTAGAAAAAGAAATCAATGCTCAGATTGCCTCCAAAGAGGTACCTTTGTTTAGTGCAAGCGGCTCTACAGCTGTAGCTCAATCATTGGGTGGAGTTGGAAAGAGTTAGAGTGGTTGGTTAGTATGGATATCAACCATTGTGAAGTAGTGCTTGATACACTGGTCATTGACTTTGAATTCACTAGACTCCTCTCTCTAAATTGTAACAACTCCATGAGGGAAGATGTTCTTGATGATGAATGGACCCGACCATTGGGTCCTCAACTTCCCTGGAAGAGTCAGAGATGATAGTTGTGTAGTAAGACTTGATCTCCCACATGCATACTTTTCCTCTTCAAGTGTAAACCATGCCAAATATTGAGACACTCCTTGTAAATGTGTGCATTCTCATAAGCTGTCAGTCGTAACTCTTATAGCTCTTGTAGTTGAAGCAGTCAATTTTCTTTTGCATGGAGAGATCACAGTTGAGCTGTTAGATGCCCCACAAAGCCTTGTTGTGTCCAAGATCCATTAGTAAGTGACAAGATTTCCCATAAATCATGCATAAAGTTTTAGTTCTTAAAGAAGTCTTGTAAGCAATTCTATAATCCTAGAATGTGTCATTCAACTTGTGAGCCCAATCCTTTCTTGTCCTAACAACTATCTTCCCCAAAATGGATTTCATCTAGAGATTGGAAACCTCCACTTGGTCACTTGTTTGTCAATGGTATGGAGTAACCATGTGGTTAGAGACCTCATCTTTTTCAAATGAGTGCTTCAAGGATACACTCGAGGAAGTGGGATCCTCCATCAAAAATGACAATGCAGGGGACTCTAAAGTGTGGTAATACTATGTCTCTGAAATTTTGGTGATTAGATTGGAGTCACTAAAAGTTATGGGGATTGATTAAACCCATTTGTAAACATAATCAATAATGACTAGAATGTAGGAGAATCCATAAGAGGAGGGGAATTTACACATGTTAGTCCACTCTTCAAGCATTTAAGATTTCAATTTCTTGCCAAAGATTGAGTGGCATCTCATCCCTTTTGAGAATATTTCCAGATCCTTAACATGTATCATATGACTTGAATAGTTGTGAGTTGAATATATAGGGACACAAGAACCCATATTAAAGGATTTTGGTGGTAGTCTTTTTGGATCTCATGTGGCTTACAGTATTACCAAAATTGACATTGTTCCATAATGAGAGGAGGTTCCTCTATGGAGATGCACTAATGCTAGAGGCTATATGAATGCAATAAGAATAAATAAGGCTCTTCCCAATAGTAGTGAAGGATGTATGACATTATATTCTTATGTTTATGTCCTAGTGCAATCTAGGTGAAGCACTCCCACAACAAGGTAGTTCACAAAATCAGCATACCACAGGGTGAACATGGTCACCTTCAGAAATTGGTCATTTCAGAGGGAATCATTGACAGGGATTGTGCCATCATTTTGGATGTGTAACCAAATGAGATGACCAACAAAAACATTATTTAGTTCTTTTGTTGTCCCTGATCTCTATATTAAATGGTGTGGTATTTCTTGTTGATGTGTTGCCCTGTGATTTCACCTAATACTTAGTCATTGACATTGTACACAATCTAAAAAACAAGAGAGAAATCTGGGTAAAGGGTGATGGGGGTAGAGATGAGAGCTTCCTTAGGATAGGTGAATCTCTTCGTGTAGTCAAAGTTGAAGATGGAGTCAATTTCCTTCTAGACCAAACTAGTGAGAGGCTTGGCAAATTTTTCTAAAGTCATAAATGAACCTCCTATAGAAAATGGTGTGGACTAGGAATCACCAAATTTATGTGATAGTGGATGGAGGGGCCAAAATCACAATTCTTCTATCTTTTCTTTGTCAACTTAAATTCCTATGGAGATGACATGATGTGACATTTCTCCCAGTTGGGCACCATATATGATCCTTCAAAATGTTCAAGAACTATGGAGACATGGCAAGGCATGCTTTAAAAGAGTCTCATCAGTGGATAGAGAAATCAACCATGAATACTTCCATGTTTGTCTTGGTGTAGCTGGTGAAAATGTCATACATGCATTGCCGAAAGGTGGCCATATCATTGCATAGTTCGAAGGGCGTTTGATGAAAAATGTACATGCCAAACATGCACATGAAAGCTATCTTCTCTTGATTTTCAAAGTGGATGGGGATCTTATAGAATATATAGCATACCCATCTAGGTAGAAAAAGAGCTCATAGTGTGCCAATCTTTCTAGGACTTGATCAACAAATGGGAGGCGGAAGTGGTTGTTTTGATGTGGAATTGAGCATACTATAATCTATGTACATACGATACCTAGTCACACTATGTGTGGGTATCATCTCATTTTCTCATTCAAAAGAACAATAGAGCATCCTTTAGTTGTACAACATATATATTGCTCATCCATGGTGAATCACATATAGGATAGATAATCCCTACCAACAACTTCTTGATCACTTTGTTGTGCATCACTTTCTTTATGAGAGGATTCATAGGAAGCTTGTGGTTTTAAATCATGTTGATTTGGTACACACAATTCCTAAGTAAAATCCAATCAGATATGTAATCTTGTATCCCAACATATTCTACCTCTTTCTAATCTCAATAAACAATATATGTTCTTGCTCAAAATCTGGGTCAATGTTACTGATGAATGGGTAGACCATCTTATCATCTAGGAAGACATTCTTCATCCCCTTAGGTATATGATTCATCTTTTGTAATATAGTTCCTTGTCTTTTTCTCCAATGATGGAGACAAATTTAATCTCTTAAAATTCTACACTAGATTCTTCCTCTACTTTGTCTAGATGAGAGAGAAATTTCTCCACCTATTGGTTAGTTGGAATGCCTCTCCTACACTGGTCTGTAGAGAATGAAGCTCAAATTTCCATGAAAATCAGTGGATTATGTCAAATCCTTACAAGTTAACATAAAAATACGGTATATGAAGTGGAAGCTAATTCTAAAGTAAAATGATGAGTATGAGTGCAAATCTGAGCTAAAAATGTAACTAAAATTAGGATAAATACACATTCATCAAACTTGTCTAGCCTAAGAAACCCCAAGTGATAGTCACAACAATAGAAACAATAATTCATAGACAGTGTTGGCCCCTCTTCAACACCACATGTTGTACTATACTCCCTTTGTTTGGGATGCATACAAAGTATACCCAATCCATACTCAACTGGAAGTAGATGTATACGTTCATGACAGCCTAATTCTAGAAATAGTCGACGAAGTTTAAATACTAGGACGTAGAGATAGATTTAGGCCATGCACAATCAGTATTAGGACATCTCCTATGTCCATAGTCAGATGGATGTGTGGCACATCATCTAGTAGCACTACCCTGACTGATATTCTCTAGAGGTAGGCCCCAATGACCAGACATCGTACACTTGTTCCACTTGGCCAGGACAACGTACATGGTCCTTTGACCTCAACACACCACAATGAGCATCCATGTGTGCCTTACACAAACTTATTCTTCCACCATGGACATTGTTTTGAATAAGATTATACAGGATGGCAACTGAGTTTCTTTTTAGTTGTCTATTGTATTTTTTTCTTTCAACATTTCTATCATCATGCATGCCTTGTACCATTTAGTGTAGCATTTTTTTCTCCTTGTATAATCATGTTTGACTTTGCCATATAACTTTGTTTGTCTTTACACTCAGTGTAGGTACATTTTTTTGTGATAGTGTAATTGCAAGTTTGTTTATTAAAAAATACAAGGAATTTTATTTTTTAAATATATCATGTAAATGGGAATATAGTTTTATTTTTGAACTAGTTCATTATTCCATTGCCTATATCTTTATATTGTCCACTCTTTTGTCAATTTAATGATGAAATAAACATGCTATATTATAAGATATTGAAAATTTGAACTTTTCAACATGAAATTATTATAGTGTTGTAATTATTTGAAGGACATAAATGATGAAAATGACTATGCCAATTGTTGAAAATAACATAGTCCATCAAAATCTTATCTTGAGATCAAGAGTCCTCCCTCTCCTTTATCAACTTGAATCAAACAATCTAGAGTGCTTCATTATGGAGCCCGATGACCGTACCACTTAGAGAAAATTATATTTAGCATACATATTTTAATTCTTTCACTTAATTAGCAAAAGAAACTATATAGTTCCCACTTTGTATGCTACCCTAGATTAAAAAACGTTATGGTCATGATGTTTAGGTGATTTTTTTAAAAAAAACTAAAATTCTAATTCTTTAAGTCCACACAGAGATGTAAAAATGCACTTGGTGTGCCAACCCACTTTAAAATAACAATACGGTCTTGACGGTTGGGTATGTTGAGCTAGACTAAAAAAATGTACTGATGTGACCCAATGTGAAATTCTAGACTTCTTTCATATGAAGATAGAAGGCACAATTGAGATGAGATGAAAGGTTCCTAGGTGGGAGTCTTTTGCTAATGTATGGAGGTACATCTTACAAAATAGTGGATTGTTGAGGATAGGGAGAGAACTTTGATCTTTATATCATTAGAAAAGAATTACACTTTTACATAATAATATTTGTCATTCTTGCCAACAATCCATTAAAAAACAAAAGTTTCAAATCATATTATTTCAATTTCAACCTTTGAATGCATGGTATATTTTTTTAACCTAATTCTAAATCTTAATTGCTTCAGGGTCATCTGTGGTTTAAGCTTAGACCGGTTTGATGAATGTAGTTCATATTACTTTATATGTCCTAATTTAAAGCATTTAATGAACCAAAACTCATACTTTGTATGCATTTCGAGCTTGAAATTACATAATTAGCCTAAGCATTCCAATTATTGTCATTTAGATTAAATGAAGGTGCTTTAATCCACATATTATGAAGCTTGGTTCATCTAGAATCAATGTTGACTTTGTCACCAGAAAGGGGACTCCAGAAATCAAAAGTAGACCCTTTTACATAGAGGCACGACATGTATCCAACCATTCACGAGACCCTTTTACATAGAGGCACGACATGTATCCAACCATCCACGGATTGAACCCATCCAGGCACTCACTCTAATTCTCCAAGTATATTGCACAACGTCCCACTAAGTATGCACGTAATGTCTGATCCCAAAGATACTGACAAATTCAAACTCAAAATTCACAAGGTATCACATTTGAGCATGTTTTGCACCACATCAGCAGAAACAACTTTGTCAATCATCAACATGCACAACCTGTTTGGTCATGACACATTAAGTAATCTCGTTAGTAAATTATGTCCACAACATCCAACATGACACATATCTTCAGTGCATAGTGTGCCATATAGTGTTGAGACCAAACTTTGGCAATTTTCAGGTGCATGACATGAAACATGTTTTTCACAATGTGTAACATATTTTGCAAGAGTTGTACTCTCACGTCTGTAAAAATAAAGTTTTAAGTAGATGGACAATCATACATTTCATTTGGTTCATTTCAACTTGGAAAAACATACCAAAGGAGACACAAAAGGTGACTCAACTTTGGAAGAGGCTAAAATGAAGAAGAAGTATTTGGAGGTGGATATTTCTCTCTCCAAGCACGGAAGCTTCAAGAGTATCTCCATTTAGAGGATAAAGTAGGGTTTTGGGGAAAGGGATGCAATCAAAATTTGAAATCTTCCAACAAAACTCTTAACCAATGGAGACATTGTAGCCATAAAATATCAGTACATTAAATACATAGAAGGGATATCAATTATACCTTAATGAACACTAGTTGTTGAACAAATAGACACGTCTTATGTTGGTGTAGCACTTGCACTTATAGATCAAGATTTGAGGTGGTTGTTTTTGTTTAGACCTTGACTTCTCCTTGGAAGAGTTTTTTTCCTTAATCCTCAACCCAAGGGCCTTGGCCTCTATGTCATCCATGCAGATGTGGGGAACTCTTTGGGTACAACCTTGGTTACTAAGTGTAATAGGAACTTGAATTCATTGACATGATAACATTGCTCTCTCTCCTCCTCCTATGATGTTATGCTAGGGGTGTGTTTTTCTCTCTCCAAGAGGAACAACTGTTAGACAACTTGTCTCATAATGTGTATCTCAACTATGTTTCATCCTCTTCGATGTATACCATACATATGGAAAATTCATGGTCTTGGAATTCCCCAAATCTAATCCCATTCTTGATCACGACTTGAAATCATATCAATATAGGAATATTGCACGAATTCTCAATCGAATAGTTCGTTGACCAATCGACCTATTGGGACTAATTGGGTCATATATTCAAATGGTTGGCATGAATAATCAATCAATTTTCCAATCCAAGTTTGATTTTAATCAAACAATTTGATTCCATATCAAACATGCCACAATATCATTGCTATCCAATCTGGTCAATCGACTTGGTTATCCTGACGATTGGCCAGCCAGTTTCCCAAACTAAAAGTCAGTTGATAGTTTGATTAATATCAATCGATCCATTGATACAAACCATCAAATGATAGGATAGGAAATCATTCTTTACATGATTATGAATTATTCTAATCATAGGCTTGATTGCAACATTCAATTCCTTTACAAGACCCTATTTGTGTGACCCCGTAGGTTCCTTATTACATTGTTAGTCATGTTCATAACATCACAAGCAAAGATTGCTATCTAAAAACACAACATTGCTAACCAAGTAATATGAATAAGTTGAAGAACAAATTTGATATGTAAAGTAACCAATGCTACCCTAACTGCAAAATCTACTTTTTCACTGATATCCAGATTGAAACCAAGACATTGAGTTGTCATCCTCTTAACATTAACTCTATGCTTCTTGAATTGAAATAGATTATTAAAATATTGTGAGCTCAAAATCATATATTCACTCACATGAACATGACAACATGTCTCATAGTCACACTTATCAAGTGACCATGATATTACTCCAATGGAGGGACAAGTTCCATCTACGTCACTCATAATAATCAACAAGTGTCTGAATGTACCCAAATACTACATGTATGACAACCCTTATTCTGCGTCACGTTAGGTAGTGTTAAAGTAAATAGAAAAACATGTTATTTTAGTGACTATAAGTGTAAGTATCACTATCACCACTATCAGAGATAGATATTACTATGAATTCCATGACATGGATTCCATGTGTCGTCATTAAAGTGGATCTATCTAGTAGAACTTTTTATTTGACAAGTACCCATGTATCTGAACTGATATCCAAACTTATGACTAAAGAGGCATAACCATCATTAAACATGCACACTAGTCTTATGTATTATTGTTGGCATATAATATCCACAAAAATAACTGATTGTGGACATAACAATACATATGATCTCATGTTCAAGTCCTTTATTAAAACCGTATGTGATTGAGTCAAAATAGGAAATAGGACATTATTACATTTATTCACTATCTCAATAATGTAACAAACATAATAAGTGGAATTTCCTTTTATTAATAATAAAATCATATGTAATTCATCCCTATTACAATATTCACATGATGACTCTCAAGGCATACAACCAACAATATCCCACTTATACTAGAGTCGATCACTCATAAGTTGAATTTCAAGTGATCTAACATGACCATCATGCTTTTTTTGTGAAAGTGCTTTTGTCAAGGGATCAACAACATTGTTTTCAGTTGGCACTTTGCAAATATTTACATCTCCTTTTTGTACTATCTCTCATATGAGATGATATCTTTGTAGTATGTTCTTGAAATGCTGATGCGATCCTGGTTCCTGAGACTATTCATGGATCCATTATTGTCACAGTAAATCTCTACCATGTCCTCAATGGTTAGAACCACCCCAAGTTCATTAATGAACTTCTTGATGCCTATTATTTACTTTGTTGCATTAGATGTGCAAATATACTCAACTATTGTTGTTGAATCAACCACTATCTGTTTCTTGGAACTCTTCCAACTTATGGCTCCACCATAAAGGTAAAACACAAAATCTAATTGGCATTAGCAATCGTCCCTGTCAATTTGGAAGCTTGCATCAGTGTAGCCCTTTACAACTCTTCTTCACATCTATATATCAAGAATCAATTATTTATTCTTGTCAAGTATTTCAAAATATTATTTGATGCAACCTGGTGAACTTCACATGGTTTTGAGTGTGTCTTCTCATCATGCTAAAAGAATGCAAGACATATGGGCGTGTACATAACATTGCATACATGATAGATCAATTGGACATGCATATGTAACCTTGCTCATGCATGGCTTTTCTCCCAAAGAGTTGGGATGTTGGGATTCAAAGTGACTTATTTTATGAGGCATGGCTCAATTTTCTATCTTAAAATATTGCATGCCGAACCTCTTCAAAACCTCGTCAATGCATGTCTTAGGCCAAGAAACCATCTAGATCTATCACTATATTTCTTGATTCTTAGAATATATCATGCTTCACCCAATTCCTTCATGGAGAAGGTATTTCCCAACCAATTCTTGACCAATTGTAGAGTAGGTATCTCATATCCCATAAGTAATATGTCATCCACATATAATATGACAAATGAAATTACACTCCCACTACCCTTCTTGTAAACACTGATTCATCCTCATTTTTTAGAAGACAAACTATTTGAATACCTCATAAAAGTGAAGATTATAGCTCTCGATTCTTTTTTAAATACATAGAATGATCTTTGTATGCTACATAATTTTTTGGGTTCATTTGGAGTGGTAAAACCTTCATATTGTGTAATATACACATTCTTAAGAAGATTCTCATTAAGGAAATCAATTTCAACATTCATTTTCTAAATCTCATAGTCATGATGAGATGGAATGGCAAGCATGATCCTAATTAATTTAACTATGGAAACTAGTGAACAAATTTCATCATAGTAGACACCTAGAACTTATATGAAACCTCTTGCAGACAATCGTCCTTTATAGGTTTGTACATTACCACCCATGCCAATATTCTTCTTGAAGACACATTTTCACCCTGTGGGATTTTTCCCTTCAAATGCATCCCCAAAGTCCATACTTTGTTGGATTATAGTGTGTCCATCTCATATTGCATGGCCTCTCATTTACTAGAATCTGGTTCCTCAATAGCCTCATTGTAGGTTGTTGTCTCATCATGATTCATGACCAAAAAAATTTCTATTTGAGTTGACAAATCCAAATCACTCTGGCTCCAGATATTTCCTACTAGACCTTCAAGGTTCCCGTGCTACATGAGGACTTCGATATTTCAAAAAATCATGTATTCTCTTTGTTCCTCATCTCATCCATATGATCAATGTTGTCTTTTTGGCCTCAAACATATTCAAGATCCATTTTACTCACACTTGTTTCTTTGAAAATGAATTCCTCTTCAAGGAGTACAATATTTGTGGCAACAAATACTTTGTTCTCAGATGGAATGTAGATGTTATAACCCTTAGTTTTCTTAAGATATCCAATAAAGGAATATTTATCCAATTTGGGTATAAGATTTTCCAAAACCATTTCTTAACAAAAGCTTCTCATCACCAAAATTTTATAAAAAGAAATATGGGATGCTTCACATTGCACATCTCATATGGTGTGTTTTGAACTGATTTGGAACATACTCAATTACTATGAATATGACAGTTTTAGGAGCATGTCCTCATAAGGAATTCAAAATATTGGTTAAAACTCTCATTGATCCTACGATGTTCAACAAGGTTTGATTCATTCAAACTAACACACGATTATGTTGTGGTGTTCTAGGTGGAGTCAATTTTGATACAGCACCACAGTCTCTCAAAAGGGCCTCAATATTTTAGCTTAGATATTCTCTACCATGATCAAATCATATTGCTTTAACATTCTTGCCAAGTTGGTTATGTTCTTCATGAATTCCTTAAAATTCCCAAGAGATTTCGGCTTGTGTTTCACAAGTCACAAATATCCACATCTATTGAAGTCATAAGTTGATGTGATGAAGTAATGATATCCACCTCTAGCACTTATGATAAATGGTCTATAAACATCAATATGGATGAGTCCTAATAAGTCACTTGCCCTCTCATTGTTACTAGTGAAGGGTGATTTTATCAATAAATAATATTTGAATATCTCTATTGATTTAAAATAAGATGAGTCCAGACAACCATCTTTACGGAGTCTAAAAATACATTTGTCATTTTATGTCCCCTATATGACAATGCCATATGTCAGTTTTGTTTGAGTCATAGAATTTTAACTTATTAGTATTTATGTTATACACAATTGTCTCGGGATCCTATAAACCATAGTGAAAATTTTGGTATTATGTAAATTTTAGGTAGCTAAAAAAATAAAAATAAAAAAACCCAAAAAAATCATGAAATTTTTGATTTTTTGGGGTCAAAGTTCAGTCAACTATTCAGAATAATAGATGATAAGTCAGATTTATATGTGTGTATATTTACACACATCAATACACACACACACATATATATATACATAAATATACATATACATATACATATGTATGTATCTAATATATACATACATATTAGATACGCATCTAACTATTAAGGTCACTAGACATACAATCATATTGAATGAAGAAAGTAGGAAAAGAATTAAATATTAGTTGAACACTAACAATTGACTATCTAGAGAGTGCGGATTTGAGGTTTAGTGTATATATGTAGTTCTTAGTACATGGTTTGGTAAAAAAAGAAAATGTCTTAGAAGATAAAAATCATAAAAATCGTAAGAAGTCATGAAGAATCATGAAAAATTGTATTAATTGCAAAAAAAGGAAAAAATCGTGAAAAGTCATGAAAATTAGCGATCGACTTATTAACCATGTTTAACATTTCGTATGTTATACATCGTGAAATTGCCAATTTTTTGTAAAATTCAGAGACTTTTGTTACTATGCTACAAATAAAGAACATAATACATTTGATACTTTCATAGAATATCTCATCTCTTGAAATAGAAATTCAACCATTCATTATTAGAAATTCAAAACCTTTCTCGTCCAAACAAGATGAAAAAAAAATGTTTCCATTTATAGAAGGTAATAATAGTAGTTCTATAA
The DNA here is from genome assembly GCA_963693085.1 of Alisma plantago-aquatica. NCBI lineage: Eukaryota > Viridiplantae > Streptophyta > Magnoliopsida > Alismatales > Alismataceae > Alisma > Alisma plantago-aquatica. The sequence continues at coordinate 1,279,394,339 of OY856412.1, read as the reverse complement.
CTTTATCACAACCCCACTAGGAAGAGATAAACTATAAGATCCTACAGGTGTGGCAAAAACTCTTGCTCCATTAGATACTTATATATCCACAACTGCCTTTTGGTAAGGGTTAAGTTCTTTTCAGATCCTACATAGAGCATATGTGAGATTTACATATGTATCCAATAACCGTGATGAAGAGGTAAATAAGTTTATCTATATAACATATATACATGAACTGGATATCTCTATCCCCTTCTTATTCTTCTTTAGTTCCTCAAGGTAAAGAGGGAAATATGTGGTTCATTGTCAATATACAGTATGGTGAAAATGGTGACAATTTCCCATCTTATCTACTCCTCCTTTATCCTTAATTGTAGAAGACTTGGACTCTTAGATTTGGTTTCCCTTTCACTTGCTCTTTCTTTTGTTCACTATCAACAAAAACTTTGTCTTGTCATTCTTCATCTCAGTCTTAACAGTTTCAATATGCCAAGGAACTTTGAAAATGGTCAAACATAATTGTTCATGTTGTCATTCACATTAAACAAAATGTAAGATTCCGATAATGATTACAAGGTTACATCAGAAACCAACTATTTTCCTAAGAGGAATTCCAATCTCTCTAGGATTTCCACATACTTAACTAATTTGAGTACATGGGACCCAACTGGACCACCTTCATTGATGTGGAGCTTGAATAGGGTCTTGAAGACATCATACCTCTCTTGCCTTTTTTTTCTTGGAATATATACCTAAGATGTGTGGCCATATTTGGAACTCTCATGTTGTCATGTTCCTTTTAAAGATCATGATTCATAAGGCATAACATGAATTATTGATTTCAATAGCATCATGAATATGCTTACAATAAGATTTCCTTTCCTCTCTAGGTGCATTTTGAGCTAGTTCCTCTAATTCTAATGATTTCAAGACATGGAGCTTATACTCATATGTGATAATGATTCTCGATTCCTACACCAGTCAAGGAAGTTATTTCCATTCAAAATTTCTTACTTAAGGGTCGATAGCAATGCAAATTTGTTATGTGGGTTTGTCGTTAGATCTAAAATGAAAATATCTAGACAGGTCAACAATTTGATTTGAAAATATTAACTCAAAATTTAATTAATAAGGATCCCACTATTTTGATCAAACTAATATCCCTCTCTATTAATTTGTAAGATTATAGCGATCAGGCCTATAGTGAGACAAGATCTAAAATATATTAAGTTACGAATCAAGTTTTGGTTGACTGCTCACATCTTTACTTTTAGGTAGGTAACAATTACCAATGGCATCCAATGCAAATCTTGGACAGATGGTTGCACAACTCCTTGTCATAAATTATATTTTGATGTATATTTTACATTTATGACTCTAGGTGCTTAAGCCTATGAAAATCACCTATTCAAGTCCAACCCAAAGGGAAAACAAATAATTTATGCATCATGTATTGGTAGACCCACATGCATATTATATCACACTTCCCTGAGATAGATGGTACACCATGTTTTCATATGACCACATGTAGTCCATCGAGGTTTTCACATGCATTGTATAATTGAAGGCATCTTAAAGTTTTTTAATATTATATTGAGGAATTTGATATAACAATAATTTGTATCAAATCACCATTACATATATTGTATTGTATGTATCATATACTATGATAGTTCCACATGAGATATGAAAAAGATATGAAAACTAGTACACCAATTGAGCCAACAAGAGTTGTTGAAAAACAACCAAGAGATTCATATTTAATGTAACCCTAGATTTTCATTTACAAAGTTTTCTAGTTGGTCGATAGGAAAGCCAGTGGCTTGGTTGGATTTCATGTTTGGGAAGTTGTTTATTTGTTGATGGATTCATCACTTCATCTTCATCACAAACCCTTCGGGGACATTCCTGGTTGGGGTAGGATTTTGATCATCTCCTCTTGTCCACCATTGTCCACCGGTGATATGAATATAACATCCTATTCTTATTTTAAAAGTTAAATTTTACATGGAGAATTGATGCACTGTATAATTGTTACTTTTTACAAGCCATAATATTATGTATTGTGTACACTTATTTCTCATTTTCATATTAATTGTGCATATTTATCATAAGTAGCCCTTGAATCTTAATTGCATCAAATATTTGTTATTTTTACTATTCCGATTGATTTATCATTTTTTTAGAGCTTGTGTTCTTTATTATTTACATTTCAGGTGAATTTACAAGAAACGAATAAGCTCAGTACTACAGATAGGTAGTCAGTGGTACCAACATTTGATGAAAAGGAACAAAGTTGAAATGAGGAAAATCAGTAGTATCGATACAAGAATCGATACTACAAACATTCTAGTAGTGGCGCTAAAAAAGGATATCGATACTAGCAAAGTTCAACTCAGTAGTACCGACTTGTACCAAAATTCCAACAAGAAAGGTTAGGAGAAATCTCAATACTATCGATGGTCAACTCAGTGGTGCCGATGGATTACAATTGATTGTGAATATTCGAAGGTGTCAATACTATTGACACCAAGTCAGTAGTACCAACTTGACACGATCAGGCCAGATTAAAGATCATTGCTATTCCAAAGGTCTAGAATTAATGATGTGCTAAGTCAATTCTATGACTTAGGAAGAGTGTGGATAGACTTAAGTATCATGTTCTTTTACATTGCACGACAATCGGGATCCAAGAGAGAAGGAAGACACATTCTAGGAGATTCAAGCACCTCCTGTGGACGGATTTGCAGCCAAAGGTTAGCAAATCAGCATATTCGAGTGACAGAGTCATCCAGACCATCTTCTTCAAGGGTTACTTCATTTTCTAATGTTTCCTACATTTTTAATTGCTTCTCTCATATATTTGACAATGGTAATTATGCGAGGCTAATCCCCTTTGTTCCTTAGGATCTGGGAGTAGCTCGATTTTGCATTGTAATTGGCAGTATGAATTAATACACTTATTGCTCTTAATTACTAGACATGTCTATATGATTTATTCATGAATTGTTTGTGCCTGATCACTATAGGTGATTTCTTAGACCATCAATTACTTTGAGAGAGGGATTAAGGGTTGGAAATATCATAGATATATATAATTTATACTACGCCTTGAGAGAGGGCATACAATTGTAAAGGGAATAACCCAGAGAATTTGGTAAGGCACCTAACTAACAAAAAAAATGCTATGAGAGTGGGATTTATATTGGATTAGGTAGTGAATTATGCTATGAGAGTGGTTAATTCTTGCTATAGCTCCCTTTTTCTAGGGTTGGGAGAAATCAATATTAATGAAATGATGTTAATTGCAATCTAAACTGTGGTGAAACTAAAAATCCTAAGGAATTCATTCCATTTGTGATCACAACCAGTAATTTTAGTTTTAATTCCTACAATTTAGTATTTAAATCAACTAATCACTCTTTTTCATAGGCCTATCTTATTAGGTCATCGTTAGTAGTAGTATCCGGATACACATTTTCGTCGTGTTTGATATTCGGGTCTCTTTGGACCTATATTACATTGATACGAGCACTTGTGTTTTAGACGTGTAGTTTATGCACGTGCATCAAGTTTTTGGTGTCGTTATCGGGGAAAATGGTGTCTCCAGCACAACGAGTGTTTTGACCAACGACTCTAAGTTATAATTTTATTTTATTTATTTTATCATTTTTAAAGCTACAAAGTCCAATTTTTAATTTTACCACTAGAATCTCATTCTCACTGTAATTTTTTTATTTTCATGTACTAGTGCATGGTGCAGACAAGAGCCAATGATTAACCACACTCAACTCTGCAGAGTGCATTCCAAGAGGAATTCTTATGCAGAGCACATGAGTATAGTAGCTCTGCACCAAGACTAATTCAAACTCCACCGCCTGAAACTTCACCACCTAAAATTCCACCACCGTAGGTGGTTCACCTAGAACATCCAGAAATGGGTGATGACAATCCAATAGTTGAAGAGCGGACTGTGTGGGACAAGACCAAGGCTTCTTCTTCCACAATATAGTTAGGACCAATCAAGAGGTAGGACATTAATATGGGCAGTTATGATTGGTGGCACTAGTCAAATCACAAGAATTTCATGGCCACAACATGGAGGACTCGATGAACCACATTAATAACTTTGTGGAAAGATGTGATATGGTGAAGATTGACATGATTCCAACAAAAGTGATTTAGTTGAAGTAGTTTCCTTCTTCATTGGCAGACAATGCAAAGTCATGGTACCTTATCCTTCTACCAGAGTCTGTAAATATATGGGACCAGATGATTGATGTATTCTTTGAATGCTACTTTCTGCCCCAGAAGACTAATGAGTTAGTGGGGAAGATTTACAACTTCAACCAGTACGTAGAGGAGTCATATTCTAAAATATGAGAGAGATTTCAAAACATGTTGAGGAAGGTTCCTCATCATGGGATTGACATCTATGGCCAGACAAAGACCTTCTATTACATGACGCACAAAGGAGAGAGGACCACACTTGATAGTACTAGTTTAGGATTTTTCCTCAACAAAAATCCATCTAGGTGTCATGAGATATTGAAGAACATGGCTAAGAACCAGCCATGGGTGAGGAAAGAGAAGTCCCACCATATATTAAAAGCGTTGGAGAGTCTAAAGTCATTACATCATTGATTGAGAAGTTAGACAAGATTTCTAGGAAACTAGATCAGAAATCTAGAAATACATCTGAAGGATAGGAAGAAGAATTCATATATGCGTGATAGCAGAACTACAGGGGCGGAAATGACTATTCTTGAAGGAAGGATCCCAAGTTTTCTAGGAAGGATCCCAATAATTTTTAGTAGGACCCATCTCCAGAACAACAGGCCAAGCCACAAAAGGGAAGTGTACAACAATAAGACAGGGTCCCCGGTAAGATAGACTGCATTGAAGACATGCTAGGCAAGCTGGTCAGAATGAGGTGATCATAGGCCAAACACAGAGAGATTTGTAAAATCAAGGAGCTCAGATTTGCAATATTGAGAACTAGATTCCACAGTTGGCAGCTAAAGTTGCATCTTTGAAGAAGCTAAGACAACAAGGATTCCCAAGAAATACAAACATACCATCGAGCAACCATCAGGTGAAGGCAGTGTTGCTACGTAGTGTGATGAAATTATTGAATGAAAAGAAGATAATACCAGAGGCGAACAACAATGCAGGTAATGCATGGTCAAATTCCCTTGAGCTAGCAACTACAATACATGAAAAAGAAGCTAAGGAAGAAACTTATGAGCCAAAGGAGGCTAGGAAAGAGGCATATGTCCCATCACACCAAAGGAAATTAGTGACTCTGGTGACATTCACAAACATCTTGAAGGCGAAGAAGGTTGATTAGCAATTTCAAATTTTTTTGGATTCTTTCAAAAAACTACATGTCTGCATTCCCCTCATTGATGTGATAGATTAGATTATGTCTTATGGCAAGTTTCTAAAAGACATAATCAACAAGAAGAGAAGGATAGATGATTCAGATGTAGTGGTGTTGAAAGATCAAGTTAGCACCTTCATTTTAGAAAGACTACCACCAGAAAGACAAGATCTAGGATGTTTCAACATATCATGTTACATCGGGAAGACCAAGTTTGGGGAAGCTCTATGTGACTCAGGGGAAAGTATTAACCTCATGCCCTTGACTAATTTTAAGAAGTTGGGAATTAAGGAATCCAGGAAGATAAATATGACCATACAACTAGCAAGTTCAGTGGTTAGGTTGTATGGTATATGTGAAAGTGTTCTTGTCAAGGTGGACCCATTTTTGTTTCCAACAGATTTTGTGGTTATGGAGATGTAGGATGATTATGGCAATGAACTAGTACTCGAAAGGTCATTTCAAGACACAAGTGACATGATCTTAGAGATGGGCAGAGGAAGACTGACACTGAGTATCAAGGATGATCGTTTTGAAATCAAGATGTCCGAGTCCGCGCAAACGGCTAAGGAGAAGGCACAACACCATATGATGCATTAGGTCCAAGGAAAGGTGTCTCTATTTCTAGGGAAGCCATTCCTAGATATGTCTCATGTGATGATTATGGTACATAGAGGCACATTGGCATTGGACATCATGGAGCATACCAAAGAAGTATCATTGACCAAGGCGGTGAAATATCTTGATGATGAAGAGGGGGCATGCCCAATGACAATTGAGGAGGCAACGTCTTCTGTGCTTACCCAAGCATGTCCATAACTATCACTGGAGGCATGTATCATGAATGTGATGGACGATTACACTCGTTGTCATTCTCTAGAGGAGTGTGCCCTTTTCCTGAAGGAATTGCTTTGTTACTATATAAGGCACTATGAAGATCTAGGGCCGCCTCCACCACCATTGATTCCATTCCTATAGAGTCATCTAGAGCTTGAGTTGAAGCCATTGCCTCCACATCTAAAATACATATTCTTGGCAGAAAATGAGAAGCTTCCGGTCATTATCTCAGTCCACTTGAGCATCCATGAGGAAGAGAAGTTGATTGTGGCGCTAAAGAACCACAAGGCTATATTTGGGTGGTCCATTGCAGATATCAAGGGGATCTCCCCTAGCTTTTGCCAGCACAAGATCTTCATTGAAGAAGGAGAAAGTCGATATTGCAACCTCAAAGGCATCTCAATCTAATCATGATCAAGGTGGTGAAGAAATAGGTAGTAAAACTTATGTCGGAAGGTACAATTTATGTCATCTCTGACTTGAATTGGGTAAGTCCTACCCAAGTGGTTCCTAAGAAAGAGTGGATAACTATCACCACAAATTTGGCTAGCGAATTGATTTCTACGAGGTCAGTGACCAGATACTGTGTATGCATTGATTACCGTCGTTTGAATGATGTCACACTAAAATATCACTTTCCACTTCCTTTTATTGATCAAATTCTAGAGCGGCTCACTAAACACTCCCATTTTTATTTTCTTTACGGGTATTTGGGGTATAATTAGATTTCTATTGAGCCACAAGACCAAGAGAAATCTACTTTCACTTGTCCCTATAGTACTTTTGTTTACCGCCAGATGCCTTTTGGTTTATGTAATGTACCGACAACTTACTAAAGATGCATGCTCGCTATTTTTTCTAATATAATAGAGCATTGTCTCGAAGTTTTCATGGGAAATTTTTTGGTGCATGGAGAGTCTTTTGAGGACTGTCTTGATAGTCTTGACATGGTTTTATAGTGGTGTGAAGACATTCACTTAGTTCTGAATTAGGAAAAGTGTCACATGAAGGTGAGTGAGGGAATAATCTTGGGACACAAGTTGTCCAAAAAAGGAATGGAGGTTGACCCAAAAATAGAAGTCATCTCTAAGCTACCTCCACCATCATTAGCGAAGGGAGTGAGGAGTTTTCTAGGCCACACTAGTTTTTATCGATGCTTTAATAAACATTTTTTAAAGATAGAAAAACCACTTTCGGAATTGCTAGAGAAAGGCTTTGAATTCAATTTTAATGAGTGATATTTAAAATCATTTGAGGTGTTGAAGAAAAACTAGTATGTACACCTATGGTTCAGTCTCCAAATTGGATTCAATCATTTGAGTTGATGTGTGATTCCTTGGATTATGTGGTAGGGGTTGTTCTAAGCCAACGCAAGGATAAAACACCAATCTTTATCTACTATGCATCAAAGACCCTTAACGAAGCCCAGCTGAACTATACAACCACCAAAAAAGAATTGTTGGTGGTAGTTTTTATTTTGATTTCTTTTCCAGTATTTGATAGGGGCAAAGGTCATTATGTGGACTGATCACGCAACAATTAAGTATTTGTTGCAAAAGAAGGATGTCAAACCTAGACTGATTAGATGGATTTTGCTACTGCAGGAGTTTGATATTGAAATCAAAGATAAAGTAGGGACAGAGAATGTTGTGGCATATTTATTTGTCTAGGCTTGAAAGAGTGGATGAAAAGGATATTGATATACCTATAGTGGAGGAATTTTTGAATGAGAGTTGTATGACACTAAAAATAAGGATCCACAGTTTGCAAAATACCGTGAACTACTTAGCTTGTGGAGAGCTGCCAGAAGATTGGAGGTATCAGGATAAAAAAGAAAATTTTCCACTCCTTGAGATATTATGTGTGGGATGACCTTATTTTGCTCATACAATGTAGAGATGAAATTTTGAGGAGGTGTGTTCCCAAGTGTGAGTTTGAGAGTATTTTGGCACATTGTTACTCCCTACCCACTGGGGGGACACCACACTAGCTCTAGGATAATGAAAAAAGTTTTAGAAAGTGGGTTTTATTGGCGAACTCTCTTTAAGGATGCCTACAATTTTGATCTTCATTGTGATGTGTGTCAATGGGCAGGAAATATGAAATGCCCTTAAACGTATTTCAAGAGGTGAAGTTTTTATCTATGGGGAATAGATTTTATGGGTCCTTTTATGTCATCTAACTCTAATATATATATATATATTCCTTGCAGTTGATTATGTATCTAAGTGGGGTGGAAGCAATTCCAACCCGCACCAATGATGCTCAGCTTGTGTGCAGACTTGGTGAAAGATCATATATTTTGTAGGTTTGGGATGCTATGTGCAATGATAAGTGATGAGGGATCTCACTTCACCATTAAGAAATTTGGTGCATTATTGAGAAAATATGGAGTGAGGCACATGGTAGGTACCCCATATCTCTCACAAACCCAGGGGTGGGTTGAGGTGTCTAATAGGGAGATTAAGAAGATATTGGAAAAACAGTCTCAACCAATAGGAAAAATTGGAGCATGCAATTAAATGATGCTCTTTGGACATATATGAAATCCTATAAGACACCTATAGGAACATCTCCTTTTGATTAGTCTATGGTATAGCTTGTGACTTACTAGTGGAATTGGAACATAAAGCCAAGTGGGCTCTGAGAAAGCTAAATTATAATTTGGATGAAGTAGGAAAGAAGAGAATGTTGGAATTTAATGTGTTGGATGAACTTAGGTTCGATGCCTATGAAAGCTCAAGAATCTATAAGGATAGAACAAAGAAGATCCATGACTGCCATATCTTGCATAGAGTTTTCACTCCATGATAAAAGTTACTTTTATTCAATTCTAGGTTGAAACTACGCCCCAGGAAAATGAGGTCTAGATTGAGTGGTCCGTTTGTGGTGGTTAAGGCTTCACCCCTTGGAGTAGTGGAGATTAGAAATGGAGTTGAGCCATTTCTTGTAAATGGTTAATGGTTGAAACACTATTTTGGGGGAGATTTTCTATGTGAGAGAGAGGAGTTAAAGCTCCTTGAGCTTCATTGATTCGTTTGGATTTATCGTCGAGCATATGACGTAAAATAAGAGCGCTTGTTGGGAGGCAATCCAACCATCTTTTACTATTTTAGGATTTTGTTCTTTACTTTCGTGTTTTTAGTTTTTATAGATTTAGTTTGCATTCTATTATTTCCATTATAGCAAAGGTGCCTTGATCATTTTTTTTGTTGTGCAGACAGTGGAAACGTCAGTACCACTGATTGTATAGTCAGTAGTACTGATGCAATCAAAGGGACAACAAGGGTGAGTTTTACAAAAACTTGGTACTAACGCCAAGCAGGTCGGTAGTACCGATGGTTATCAACAAGGACAGCCAAACATTTTCTCATAATTATGACTTTCTGCAAAGATGAGTCGAGTTACTAGATAAAGCTCAGTAATACCAACACCATACTTAGTAGTACTGACACCATAGCCATGCTCTAGGTTTGCGATACCAAGTGACCGTTTAAGAGTATCGAGGTTTTTAAAGACTTGGTACTACCGACACTGCTATCGGTAGTACTAAAAACATTTGACAGGGGCGAGCATAATTCAATTTTGTACTACTGACACACCCGTCGATAGTACCGACAACCAAAAAACCAGAATCTGTGTATGCGCCATCAGCAATCCAAATTGTCCCCATCCAATGGTTGGTAGTTCTGATGTGATGCATACCTTCATATGTCGTTACTATTGAAGCCCATTGCTACTACTGACATAGGGCAATCCATGCACATCGACATCAATAGACGAGGGACATCAGTATCAAAATTTGGTACCGATTCACAGGGATCATGGAGGAGAAGTCGGTACTTACGACACCCACGTTGGTACTACCGACGTGGAGCCTGAGGAAAATTTGACAGCTACAAAAGGAAGGGCGTGGGTGGTGTTCCAATCACACCCACACCACATCCTCTCCAAACAGAAGTGTGCAAGTGCTCTTGGGCGATTAAGGCCTTCACCAAGCTCTTTCTTCTACACCCCTTTCTTGTACTAGCCTGATGGTGTCCAGACAACCAACTTCCTTGGCGACATCACCATGTTGGTAACCAAACCAACACACATTGCTCACATCAACACCAACCAGAGGAAGATCTATGAAGGCTTGATGAATCAAGAGCTCATCCCGACATGGTATGGGGATTGTGCTTTCCTTGCCTCTATAGGCTTCATCGACAACCTCTTCCAGGTATGCATAGCCCAAGGCTTGGTTGGTGATCACCCTTTCATTGGTGATTGTCCCACTTACCAAGAAATCTTCTACAAATTCCTAGATTCCTTGGAGATTTGCTGTTGGGAAGGATTGTGGGAAGGATGGGTAAAGTTCTATCTTTTCAACACTTCTTATCAGTTGACACCGTAGGAGTTCAACGCCATCTATGGGTGGCTACTTGGAGATGTGCGCTTCACCAATAGAAAATTCAACTACACTGGTGCATGGAGGATTTTGACGGATTTGCCACAGGGCTACACGATCAGTTGGCATAGGAACTCTATCACCGACATTGAGCATCCATTCACTCGTATTCTGCACCGCTACCTCACCCACACAATATTCTCCAGGCCCAGCCAGGGATAGGGGAAGATGTAACAGGTGGACCTTTATGCCCTCTGGTCTTTGTTGGCCTTAGTGAAAGAGACGTTTGAATTTGACTCCTTCTTTCTACAACACATGATGGCATTAAAGTGACAGGTGTAGAGGAAGCCATTGGTTCATTTTAGAGGGCTCGTTACTCCCATTGCTGTGCATCTCAATCTTGACTCTCCACCTCCAAGCCTTTGAAGATATCCTCCAAGTTGAATATGAAGCACTTCAAGAGAGAAAACCTTGTTAGTGAGCGCCATGGGAAGGTGTATGCTTGTTGTACACTTAGGGAACAGTAGCGGGAGAGGGAACTCCCTGAACCCATCTTCAACTTGCAAGGTGTGAGACACATGAGGTTGCAAGAAGATGATGCAATGGAGGAAGATGAATAAGAAGAAGACAACTCTGATCAAGATCAAGAGAAGAAGTAAGATGAAGAAGAAGGAAGAGGCTACCATGCCATTCACGAGGCGGCGGGTCATCCAAAAGTTCATTAGAGGACATGGTGCCTCCAACTCTTCTTCTCCACCACTGACCCAGGATGATGACCCATACTCAACGACAGGTATGTATGGGATGTTACAGGATATACAGTAGGGGCAACAACAACAGACGACAACATTGGCGGGCATCCAAGATGTCCAGGGACAGCTATACCAGAACCATCAAGCCATCTTTGAAAATGAGTGACTTCTCTTGGCCAACCAGGAGAACATGCATACACGCCTGCAATAGATGGAAAACTACCAACAACCATTCTTTGACAACTACTGGAGTCAAGGTTATTTTGGTAGCTATCCACAACCTCCAAAGATGTCACAGTAGCACCTGACATTTCAGGTGACTTTCTACCCCCATGACCTGACCATGTCGTAGCCACCACCATCATCGTTTTGATCAACATTACTATTCCACCTTTTTCTATGGATTTTGACTATGATTACATAGTCAAGTTCAAGCTTAGGGGGTGCTGGAACAACTCTATCTTTTATTGCTTTTTTGTTTTATTATTTTGAGTTTTTTAGGATCCACATCTATCTAGTGCAATTGTGGAGCAGTAGAAGCACGATTTCTATCTTTTCAATAATGGAATGTGTTCTTCCATGCCTATGCAATGAAAAAAAAGAGGAATTAGTTGCAATTTCTTGAGTGGCATCACCTAGAGGAAATGTATGGGTTAATCAGCTTAAGGACATTTGGTATGAATGGAAGTCTTAATTATCCATGTTAAGTGGATGATGATGGGGTTTGAGTCTTAATTGATCAAAAAATTAACGGGATCTTAAATTGAAGTTTTAGAAAGAAATCATAAGGTTACCTTATACACAGGTCAGTAGTAGAGGGACATATCATAGCTTAAGAAAGGCATTGTCTCTTAATTATGTGATTTCATCCATTTTTTCATCCATTTTGATCCACCGCCTTAAGACGATCAAGTAACCTAAATTATTTCCTTTTGATTGCATTGCATGGCATAATATGAGACATGATAGTTAGTTCACTTTATTGCATTAGTTACAAAACTGGAAAAAAGAGAGAGAAAATCTCTTATGCATATCATCTAGTTGCATAACAAATTCCATGTATATTGTATATATTTTGCATCATTCATTTTACACCATGTATTTGTGTTTCTCTTATGAAATTAAAATGTAGGAATACACATCCGCACCTCTCAAAAGAAAAAAATAGTGAAGCCCAAGCATACTCTTCAATCATGCTAAAGAAAAGGGACAATGAAAAAAAACAAAAGCAAAAAAGGGAAATTTTCATGAAATAAAGAGGTAGAAAAGGATGCCCCGAATTCAAAAGAAGAAACTCATGTACATGATGTATTCTTTATTTCACTTTCATCAATCAGATGAAAATTACAATGCATACATCATTCCACCCACAATAGTAGGCATTAGATTCATGCATTTACTCACTTTTATCATGTTAGGTTCATCATGTTTTATTTTTGCATAAATGATTCAAAGTTACTTGTGATTCTTCATAAGACACCTACTTCATTCCATCCATTTCTCTTATTGGTAGGTCACAAATATGACTAATCTCCTTATTCATTCTTATAAGGAGAGATGGTTCTAATTGGTTGGTAGTTAGGAAAGAGAAATGTAGATAGGGAATTACATGATGCACCAAGTGAATGCCTGATTGACTATGATATTAACTGCTCTACTAACAATGTTTCACAAACTAAAGGGTGGACATCTTTTATAGATATTTTTTATCACTTGAGAGTATTTGATTGTTCAGTGGTCAGTAAAGGCTGGGTTGGGACTGCAAGGTGGGGTAGTTGAGAATGGAAATTCATATCTTGTGTCCTTTTGTTGACTTGTCTCAAACGGATCTGAAGGTTTGTTGCTCGAGGACAAGCAACATTTAAGCTTAGGGGATTTTAATGTATTGAATAATTGTTGCTTTATGCAGGCCATTTTACTATGTTTTGTGTGTACTTATTGCTCATTTTCATATTAATTGTGCATGATCTATCATAAGTAGTTTATGAGACTTAATTTGCATCAAATATTTGTTATTTTACTGCTATCGATTGATTATTTTGGATCTTATGTTCTTTATTGCTTACATTTCATGTGAATCTATAAGAAACAGATCAACTTGGTACTTCCGACAGGTTGTCGGTGCTATCAAAATTTGATGAAAAGGAACACAATTGAAATGAGAAAACTTGACAGTACCAACACAAGAATCAGTACTACCGACAGTCTAGCAGTAGCGCTCAAAAAGGATCTTGATACTACCGAAGTTCTACTCGGTAGTACCGACTTGTACTAAAATTCCAATAGGAAAGGTCGGGAGAAATCTTGGTACTACTGACGATCAACTTAATGGTACTGATAGTTTATGATTCGACTGTAAATAATTGAAGGCGTTGATACTACCGACACCAAGTCGGTAGTACCGATTTGATGCAATCAAGCCAGATTAAAAATTGTTGTTAATCTAACGGTTGGGACTTAATGACACCCTAAGTCAATTCTATGACTTAGGAAGAGTGTGGCCAGACCTAAGTATCATATTCTTTTCCATTACACGACAACTGGGAGCTGAGAGAGAAGAAAGAAGAGAAGGAAGCCACATTATGGGAGATTTGGGCACCTCCTGTGGACGGAATTGCATCTAGAGATTAGCAAATCGGCACGTTCGAGAGTGGGAGTCATCCATACCGTCTTGTTCAGGGGTTACTTCAGTTTTCTAATGTTTCCAACATTTTTCCTTGCTTCTCCCATGTATTTGAAAATGGAAATCATGCGGGACTAATCCCCTTTGTTCCTTAGGACCCAGGAGTATCCTGGTTTTGCATTGTAATTGACAGTATGAATTAATATATTTCTCTTAATTTTTGGACATGTCTATATGATTTCTTCATGAATTGCTTATGCATTATCACCATAGGTGATTTCTTAGACCATTAATTTCTTTGAGAGAGGGATTAAGGGTTAGAAAACCCATAGATATACACTATTTATACCACGCCTCGAGAGAGGGCCTACAATTGTGAAGGGAATAACCTAGAGAATTTGGTAAAACACCTAATTAATAATAAAACTACTATGACAGTGGAATTTATTTTATATTAGGTAGTGAGTTACGCTAAAAGAGTGGGTAAGTCTTGCTACATATCCCTTTGTACAAGATTAGGAGGAATCCATATTAATGAAATGATGTTGATTGCAATGTAAAATAAGCTGAAACAAAAAAATCCTAAGGAATTCATTCCAATTATGATCACAACCAGTAATTTTAGTTTTAATTCCTACAATTTAGTCTTTATATCAATCAATCACTCTTTTTCATAGGCCTAGTTGATTAGATCGTCATTAGTAGTAGTCTCTGGATACACATTTTCCCTGTGTTCGATATTCGGGCCTATATTACATTGATACATGCACTTGTGTTTTATACGTGTAGTTTACGCACATCAAGAATATATATATATATAGAGAGAGAGAGATGGCATGCATGACATATACTTGTTGCATATTTTGATCGCAATCAAAAACCATGGATCACATGCTTCAGATTGTAAGCATTCACAATAGCAACTTAGTTCCCATATCCACCTACACTAAACAAAACAATATCATTTGTTGCATTGGTTTATGTAATATAGATATATTATATCGTGTATCATAGTTGGTGACTAACACGGATACAATTGCATCTTATTCATTCAGTGAGGCGTACACTAGTTATCCAACAACTAGACATGTCTTATATCAGTGTGGTGTTTGCACTTATGGATCAAGATCTGAGGTGGTTGTTGTTGTTGTTGTGTTGTCATCACAAAAACACCTTGTCATATCATTGGAGAAGTTGCTTATCCTCAAGTCTCTTCCCAAGGGCCTTGACCTCTATGTTGTCCATGTAGATGTCAAAACTCTTGATGCACCACTTTGGATGTAAGAGGAAGAGGAACTTCGAGTCATCAGCTTTCTAGCATCTCTCACTTTACTTCATCTCCTACTATGGGTTGTTGTCCTTGGGGTAAGCTTTTTTTTCTCTTCAAGAGGAATAACTGTTACAAAACTTGTCTCATAATGTGTTTCTCAAGTATGTCTCATCCTCTTGTAAGTACACCCTGACGTGACTTTTATCACACAACAAAATTTGCTAGGGGTAAAATCAGTAGAGTTTACCTTTATCAACATACAATAATCACCATATAACAATCGGGCCAACTTCCCTAAGCTTTAGTAGAGTTTCAAGAATGACGACTGACCCCACAGACCACCACTAGCCTTAACTGTGCACTTTTTCCTCACCCATGCACAAGCTGGGGTCAACTTCCCGGATGGTCACTTATTCTAATACTACTCCAAGCTGAGCATGCTTAACTATGGAGTTCTTTAGTGATGGGATCCCAGAAAAGGAGGTGCACCTTGGTGATGGGTAGTCAAATCATTCCTTATAAGATCATTTTATCTGAGGCCTCAAATCTTGGGATGTTACAATCTCCCCCACTTAGACTCTTGACGTCCTCGTCAAGGCTCAACTATATGGCCTCATAATATCACCCCATTTCAGTGCAGACCCAGAATGGCCCATGGACACCCACCTCCCGATCACAAAATACCAGTGCAAGGGTGGCTACATCAACCATGGACATCCCTTTCCAACATGCCTGGACCGCACGGCTCAAGACTGGCAAGCCACATGCCCATGTGGGCCCCACCTACTGGAAAGGTTATGGCTCTGATACCATTTGTAACAATCAGGCCAACTGCCCTAAGCTTTAGTAGAGTTTTAGAAATGACGATTGGACGCACAGACTACCACTAGCCTTAACTGCGCACTTTTTCCTCACTCATGCGCAAGCCGGGGTCAACTTCCCGGATGGCCACCCATCCTAGTACTACTCCAAGCCGAGCATGCTTAACTATGGAGTTCTTTAGTGATGGGATCTCAGAAAAGGAGGTGCACCTTGGTGATATGGGTAGTCCAATCATTCCTTATAAGATCATTTTATTCGAGGCCACAAATCTTGGGATGTTACACACCACCTACAAGCAGATGGATCTTATTGCAATATAGTTCACGATCAAATCCAAAGGACAACATTTTAAGTTATCTGATCAAAGTAATAATGCAAGAAATTATATTTAACACAAGATTGGGTTTGTTGTTGACTAAACTAAGGTTGTAGATGATAAAGGGCTGAACTACGTGTTGATTATCGATGATGAGAACATTGGGGTGAAATGGGATTCACAACTGCTACCTATCATTTGCTCTCTTGTTGCATCATATTAAGCGTGAATGATGTATATATTGAGGCCAGGAAAATCCCCTTTTTGATGTTGGGATTAAAATCTTGACAGATTTCACTCTACGTTCTCCATTACATTACCTAGAGATCATAATCTAGTGCTTCAACAAATACCTATGAAAAATTCTCATCAAGGGTTTAGCTAGAATCTAATATATAGCCTAAATTCTGGGTTCAGAATTCTCTACACCCAAGATCATTATAAACATATAAACTTGTTGATTAGACAAGAATACTAGCAAAAAAAGACCAATTTTAAAAATGTAATGGTCCATACAATACAAATGCAATAAGAAGAAAACAATCAGGTAGTGGTGCTACTCCCTCCACACTAGAGAGAGGAAAACTCGCTCATGGCAACAATATCAATAACATCAAAAGAATAGAGAAAGGAAGTTGTGATCACATAAGAAGATAAAAGTAGATTTGTGGTGTGTGAAAGCATGTCTTCCTTCTAGAAACCAATGGTGGATGATGCAAAAACATGTATGTTGTAACAACCCCCTCCTCCTGTTATCCCCAATTAAGTTGTACCAATACAGAAAGGGCCATTACTCTAATACAATATCGATGGTTTAGCAATAAACCAAAAATAATTAATAAATTTCACTAAATGGGAAAGCGTTTGAACAATATAAAAGGTAAACTCTCCACTAAGGAGTTACATTGAAAAGGTAAAACTATTATTTATAACTAGAAATAAAATCTAACTATCTATATCCTCTAGGATTTACATAAGATCTTTTCTTTTGGTGCCTTCTTCTATAGATGTCCATTTTTCATCATACTTGCAGAAAATGATAGCAGATTATCCTAAAACACTGAGAAACAAAAACTTGGTCAGTATAACAAGTTATACTGGTATGTAGGGGGGGAGGGGAATGTTTGCATTTAGATGTAACAACATATCCACAACAGTTATGGTTACAGAATGAAAATTAATATTTTCATCATAATTACTCAACCCTTGTCTATCTAATCTCTATCAAACCCTTTTAGGGTTTTGTCCCTAAAGTGGATATAGGCCACCTTCTCCCCCATGAGCTTTGTGTCAAAATAGTCTTCCCCACCTAGGGGTTTGACCTTTAGTGATCTTCTCCCACATGGGCTTGATCATCACCTCATATTTCCATAGATCCAAAGGCGGCATGGGGTTCAAGATAGTTACGTTCATATAATATGATATCCATAGTGACTTTATGAGTTGCAGGAAATAAATAAACAAGCAAGCATTTATTTGCAATCATTTTGAGAAAAACTCTAAGAAAGCCACAGAAATTGGTTAAGTCAATTGGTCATAGGCGTAACCACATAACTTTGCTCAGAAGTAACTTGATGTCCAAGCAAAAAGGTAAGAAGAGCAACCAATCAAGAAATTGCCCTAAAATTAAAGCATAATATCCATGTATTATTATTTTATCCAGAATCTACCATTCATACTGACTTGGGTTCCAAGTTAGGGTTTCATTAGGTTTTTGGCTTCCCATACCCTAATAATCACTTTTCATGTCTTTTGGTTTACAAACCCTAATCTTATCATCATATTCATTTTTAACTCAAGGTAATCCTAATTCATCAATTTATGGGTTGTTAATCTCAAATTAGATTCAAGTTTTCCTTTTATTCAAAAAGATTAATATTTGATTAATAGGATCTATTGAACATATTAAGATCATCAAAACCTAGAAACTAGGGTTTACATGCATTAAAACATTAAAGATAGCAAGTTTGGGTACTTTTAAAATTAGAGATAGATCAAGGTCTTGATTATATTTTTATTGCATTCCGCATATTTTTCTGATCATATTTCATATATTACATGCCATCTTGGATCATCCTATGATTTATTATCATTTTTACAAATTAAATTCATACGGGCGAATCACAGGCCGCCACCTAGGCAGCACGCCTCGGTCCTGACCTTGCCAACTTGGTTGGGCCAGCTAGTGGGCTTGCACCACCTGGGTTGGGTGCCTGCGTGACCTCACTTGGCGGACAAAGAGAAAAATAAGGGAAAGGGAAATAGTGCCCTTACCTAGGTGAAGAGATGTCGAGTGGCCAACCAGTCTTTCCCCTTATTGTCTTATTCTTCCTCTGGTCTATTCGCAAGCAACTCCAGTGAGTCAATAGAGGAGTTGACTCTGAGGATCCCGCCTTTAGAGAAATAGGCAAAGGTACTCTCTCTTTCATCTTGACCCAGCAAAGTCGATGAGACCTTCAATTGCTCAGAAGATGGTTTGGGGGAGGAGAATGGCAAGAACGTCCTCCGGCTACACAAGAAGGTATTGGGATGAAGGGTGGCAGGACTATCGACAAAATTGAGGGTAGAGAAGCAAGTCCTAGATCCCATAGAGCCTGGTGATCATGATGGTGGTTTTGCATTGGATGCATAGGCCCTTTATATAGCGCTGGGATCGAGGGTTGGTCCCTATTGTGTGGGTGGATTTGGGAAAAACTACTAGGGTCCTATAGATTAGGGGAAACTTGGGGTAGGTAGGTTCGTAATGACTTCACAAACTCATATGACTTGTTTCTTGATTTGTTCGTGAATTAACTCGCTAGGGAATCGATTTGGAAAGTTGCCATAGTTGAGTACATGTTTCCTTTTCTGATCCAGGTAGACGATGACCATGAGCCTTTGGATCTGGGATCCTATGGCTCATATTATTCGTTCAACTAAAGAGGCCAAATTATTACTATTTCCAGAAGAAAAAAATTAAATCATGACATTTAATACAATTCCTTTATAAACCACTCACTTTAGGAATCGTAGAAAATTCATAACTCATATTCTATTAATCCTTTCAATCCCAAATTTTAAGTGGAAGTCTTTAATGACTTTATCTAATTGTGGGTAAGGTTTGAGACCAAAACTCAAAAAAGGTACTTTTCTTAATATCCAAGTCTTCCTCTTATAAGGCACATTTTAGGCATTAAAGCAACCCTTTTCTCTTTCTATCTTTTCTGTATTCTTTAGTTTGATGGCTTTTCTCATTATGAACTATGTGAAACTGAAATCAAACCATTAAGGGTCATCCAAACTATTTTCTAGAGAATTCCACATATTTCACACAAGTATATTATTCATTATCTATTATATTTTGACTTCTTCTTAATATTGGATTTTCTTCTCTTCCTTTTTGGTGCCAAACCATTCGTCTACCTATGGTTTTACTAAACATCGCAAGACCCCTCGTCTACTGCTGGAGTTACTGTAGATTGTGAACCCTTTCTCTTCCTCGCTCTTCCATCATCTCTTCACCTCCATGGCGTCCAAGAGTGCACTGGATAGTGGTTGGGAGGGTTCCAAACCCTACCACATGCTTATAAATAGAAGGAATTTGCCTCCAAGAAAGGGATTGACCGTCGATACCACCAGTTTGGTGCTAAACCATTCGTCTACATATGGTTTTACTAAACATCGCAAGACCCCTCGTCGAGTCGCAACACAATCATCGGAAGACTAAGCAGGAGATTCATCAATTAATGAAATAAGGTTGTCCATCAGAAGATAAAGTCTGACTGACCATCAATAAACAAGTGTATAATAACCATCTACTAATGTCTCTTCGGAAGGTGATGCTGGGAAACCATTGGATGGTGTAGAACAACCATCAAAATACAAGCACCAAACATCCATTAGTAGTAGGGATGCAGAACTGCCATCAAAAGGCAAGTGATGGGCTTCCTCTGGTTGTCAACCGAAGGAAGGAATGGGTGATGTAACTCAATGGTTTGGTTGATGAAGCCCATCCCGGGAGGGTGGGTATTGGCGTAAGGTTGATGACATGTGCCGATGGAGATTCTATTGAAATAATGACGACCAATTGCTTGGAAAAATAATGAAAATTGATGGCTTGGCAGGTGTAATGCAAATCAATGGCTTCACAATCGATGAAGGAACATATTATCAAAAATATGGTCCATTTATTCAAAAGTTTCTTGTGCCCACTAGTCAGTTTGCGGGACCATCGCCTCCTAAACTCCCACCATGCAATGGAGCCCAAGTATGTCATGGAAACTAGAGAAATGAATCAAAACCTTATAAATTATCATAAAATCAAGAAAACTAAATGCAATCTAGTTCTAAGATAAAATGAGGGAAATGAGTACAAATCTAAGATGAAAATATAACTTAAATTAGGATGAATATGTATTCATCAAATAATTCTGAACTCAACGTTTCTCATCCCAAAGTGACATAAAACATCTATACTTGTCTTCCTTTCCAACTTGCTTTCCAGAAACACTTCCTCACTACTGATCCTAATACTATGCACGTCAAAGAATTTTTATGAGTGTTTAGATAATGCCACAGAATAATACATATGCATATGATCTGACACTTGGGTGTGTGAAAAGGATGTCAATGTGAGACATTCAATATGTCTATGGGTAGAAAAATAGAGAGAAGGGGTTGTAGAAGGAAGATGCAAAGCTCTCCTCTATTCAACTTGAGATTGTTTTTATTTGTGCAAATAAATGTATTACAAAATTTTTGTTTTATTTTGTGCATATTGGCATCTTTTCTTTTTGGTGGTATGCCCCTATTATATAGATATGAGTACGGAAGAAGCAAATAGAGTAGAGAGGGGATGTTCCATTGCAACCTAGAGTTTGGCACTTTTAATGGAATTTTATTTTCTTTCTCATTGATGGAAGGTAAGAAGATGGAAGAAGAAGTGTAGAAGAGGGGTTAGATTAGCATGAAAATTGATTTTAAATTCAGTATGTTGTATAGTTCTCCTAATCTCACTATGCTCAAATAGTGACATGATAAGAGAAAAAATGATGATTCCATGAATTTGTTTCACTAGTCAATTAAGATAACAATGTGTTTGATAGCGACTAGTCAGATCACCACCTCCTACGCTTCCAGCATGAAATGAAGCTCAAGCATGTCATGAAAACTACAAAAATGGAGAAAAATCTTATCAATTATCATAAAACTAAGAAAACCTAAATGCAATCTAGTTCTAATATAAAAAATGAGGGAAATGAATGCAAATCTAAGATGAAAATGCAATTAAAATTAGGATGAATATGCATTCATCACAGCCCTATATATAGGAGAGTCATGGACTTAGATTTTCGAAAATTCAATCATGTGATCACAGCTCAAGACAAAATCAAATGAGGAATACTACCAAGATTCCATGTTGACTAGTTCATTAACCAATAGATTACTTGGGATTTCAATTGACCAATTTGAAACATTGCATATATTCCTTTTTTTAGTTCAATCTAGTCATTTGATTGGGTTATACGGTCGACCTGACCTAACCAACTTCCCAAATTAGTTATCACTAGATCATTTGACAATCTGTCGTTCCATTGATCCAAACCATCCCATCAACTGCTAGCTTTCCCAATCGACCAATTGGATAGGAAATAAATATGTACATTATTTAAAACCATTATTACCATGTGATTGATTGTGAACTTCAATTCCTTTATCCATACTTATGATTGTGACATTGTGGGTTGCTTATTACTTTGGGAATGATGTTCACAACATCACAAACAAAGATTGGTATGGAGAAGAACATGATTTCATCCCAAGTAATAGAAACAAGTTAGACAACAACTTTAACATGTAAAGTGACCAATGTTACCATGATCATATAATACCTTTGTCACAAATATCCAAATTGAAACCCTGACATGGAGTCTCCAACCTTTTAACATTGAATGTGCATCTCTCAAACCATAATAGACTAGTGAGGTTATATGAGATCAATATTATCAGTTGACTCACATGAGCATGGTCACGCATTTCATAGTCACACTTATCAAGTGACCATGATATCACTCCAATGGGGGACAAATTCCATCTACACCACCCACAATAATCCACAAGTGCTATAGTATACCCAATAACTAACTGTATGACAACCCTGATTTAGAGTCACATTGGGTAGTATTGAAGTAAACATAACAACATGTGATTATCATAGTGACTTCAGGTCTAAGTATCACAATCACCATTGTCACATTGAGATGTGACCTTGACTCCATGACATGGCTTCCATGTTTCATTCTTAAAATGGGTCTGTCAAGTACAAGTGTTTCTCTAATAAGTACCCATGTATCTGAATTGATATCCAATATTATGACTAAAGAGACATGGTCATCATCCATTATCACAGTAGTCTTATGTCTTATTTATATCCTATATTATACATAAAAATAACTTAATAGGTACATTATAAGAACATACTCTTGAGTATACATAAAATATCATGTTCAGATGCTCAACCAAATCCATTTTTCATTAAGTCAAAGCATTCATAGGACATTATTTTATTCATTCACCATCCTAATATTTAAACAAACATGATAAGTGGTATTGTTTTTATTAGTAATCCAATCATATACAACATATCCCTATTAAAATCATCATGTGATGGCTCTCAGGAAATACAACCAATAGATATCTCCTCTACAAGTGTTTTATATCATGTGTCTCCTTCTCCTACTTTGTTTTCTTCTCTTTGCTCCATGGAACTTGTTAATTTTGAGATGTATAACTTGTTTGTGTATCTCCCCCTAATTGGAGTACTTTTTTCTTGTGTTTGTAACCTAAATGGGACCTATTAGTCATACGATGAACAATACTTTTTAATATCATCTTTTTCTTGATTGTTTATCTAATTGTTGCTAATTGCTCATGAGAACTGAAGGCCTAGGTTTTCTCATTTTTAATGTTGGTATCCCGAGAGGGATATGGATTTAGTGGAGAGCAATTGGATCTCTAAATTTCTATCAAATGAAATTGAATAGAGATTCATGCATGCTACAATCTCCTTGTTTGTGAAATGATATGGTGGATTCAGGACTATCTATCGAGTGATATAAGAGAGCTTAATATCTTGTGCTACAATTGTAAGTTGAGGGGTCAATAATCTAGCCACCTAGGCAGTTACTAGGTGAAAATCATGAACCATAATGTAGTGTTAGATGTGGACAAGAGGAAATCATTTTTTGTATAATTCTATATAACATGATTGATAGGTGTTTAGGCACCAAATGCACTTATTTGATATGGACATTTAAAGATAATTCATGACAACTTTCGTTTCGTTCAGGACTTAGCACCTCCTTTTCTATCGGAAAAAATGCATTTTCCTCTAATATATAGAAACAACATATTGACTGACAGTGAGGAGGCCCGATTCCATAGTGATTTTGTTTGCTTTTGAAACTTTATTCCTTACATCAAGAATAGAATCAGTTGTGAAAGAAGGGTTGCTCGGTAACATGTTGATTGACTGATTGGGTGAGATATATAGGAAAGAATGAAGGTAGCCAATTCTCTTAGCTTAGGAATTAAAGGGAATAGAGTTGTGGAACTGAACGAGCTCATTCCATCAAAAGAAAAGTGGATAATAGAAGTGACTACCTTCTTTCATGATTTCAACTGACCAACTTTTCTTGTTATGATTGCATGACAAATTTATAAATGTTTTATGTTGAATTGCATTGGCTTCTTGTGGGAACAACCTTGAGCTATACTACATGTTGACTCATCCTATTGCAGGTTGTTTGAGTGTAGTTTAGCTTTTTATTGTTGATAGCATGGGCACTCTCGTGTGGCAACTTTATCCTTTTCCCAATGATTATAACATATTAAATCAAATTGTCTATCTTGCCTTATATTGAGATATAGTACTATTCAGCCTATTCTTGATCACGTATTAAGGACTTTTTTGTTTACTAGATATCTATGATTTTCATTCCATATGTCTAATTTAATCTTGTTCCAATAGTATCATATCCAACCCCCTTGTAAAGATGATGTGGTTCTTAAGATTCTTTATGTTGGAATTATTACTTATAGAAATCAAAATGAGGAAAGAAGCTATAAAGTAATTGTCATTGAGAAATATGATTCTAAACTAACAGTATATAAGTACGCAAATATGTTAATTTAGGCTGCCATGACCAACATGTTGTATAGTAAAGTATTCTCCATAGGCAGCATGATTTGCTTTATATTAGAATTTATACGTTTTGTCTACCCAAGTTCTTCATTATGGATTCATTTTCCCATTTCATAATGTGTGATTTTCTAAAAGTGGATTCATGAAATCTTATCAAAAAGTACATGAAAACTTTCAATCAAGATTCATCTTATTTCCATACTTTTTATATATGTCATCAAACCAGTCCTACACTTTAAAGCATACTCATCTCACTTTCACATATGTGATATGTAATAAATCTTATATTAAATGTATATTATGATGTCAAAAAATTCACTTGCTTTTTTAGCTTGAGATAATTCTCTTCCATGTGAAGAAAGCATATGAGTAGGCATAGTTTTCTTCTACAATTCCAAGTCCAAGTTGAAAGTCAAAATTAGGAATATTTTTGTATCTTTATCTACTACTAGACTATATACCAATACTTTCAAAATAATTTCATAATTCTCTTTTCCAAATGTACATCTAAATTGGGTTCATTATCTACATATTAACTACTTCTGTATGGTAGATAGTTAGAGAATGTGACATCATATACTTCTTTCTCTTCTTATTTTGTGATCATGTAGAAGTGAGATGACCGCACAATATGGAGGGCTTAAGAATGGAAAAGTCTATGTTCTACATTCATGAAAATTAATCATAGATATGTAGAAAATTAATGTCATTCAAAAAGCTAGTAGTCATATGGCTTTTATCGTCACAAAGATGTAAAAAGTCTCACATGCTATGGAATAGAGGTTGAACCCTTCTAAATTTATCTTGATACGAGAATAATTAAAATTCCATTGATTGTGATGGTGCAATGTGTCTCTTGTCTAGATTCAACCAAACTTTGGTTGCAATATAGCATTTGATCACTTCTTTACAAATGAATCATGTATCACCTTTTTAGTCTATCTATTCTTGGGCTTGCTTTGGGCCTAAGTTTTGAATTATGGTTTCCTTTTTAGTTTATCAAGAAACAGCAATGACTTCCGGTTTTGAAGAAACATTTCCAAGCAACGACTTTTGGATAAGGTTCAAATTTGAGCCTTCATATCAAGAACTTGTTAAATTTTTAGCCATATAGATGTAATGTGAGACATTAAGTCCGACACGGTACAGATATAATGAAGGGACTTACAAGGCAAGAAAAAAGGTTTACTGGTTACTTTGATCAATGTAACCAGAAGGAGATGCTAGAGTATCCACTGATAGCCTCAACAACTTTTGTTGACAGAGCCTTACATTTGATAATAACAGATCTCAGGAAGGCAACAAGGGCAAAAAACTGATCTAATGAAAAATATGATATATACTAGGATCAACAAATCTTACCTCCTTGCCTAAAGCAAGGTGGAGCATACCTACGGAAGTTGATTGAAGAAGGTGAAATTAAGGATAGTAGCAAAGTGCTCAAGTTCCTATATTGTACCAAGTTAATACTGGTTTGCAGGAAAGAAGAAGATAAGATTGAATCAATTCTTTTTAAGCCAACCCTCCTATTTTTTTGTATGGCCGATATACGAATCAGTGTCATCAAGATAACAACGCTATCTTGAAACTTTTTTAGGTGGGAACCAGTGACCGCTTATAAACAAATGTAGTGATACACAAGGCATTGTCATGGAATAAAACGTACTCGCTAGTGGTCCAATAACAGGAAATAACGGTCAAAACTCTGATATGTACTATTCTTTGTATTTTTTAACTGTTCGTAAATATTTTATGTGTGTGTGATGAATTGTGGCCCGTTAAATCGTTTGTAGCCGTAGCCGTTTACATACACAGTTCGTTAGTGTCTAATTTTCAAAAACTACACGTCTATTCAAACTATAGTACACAAACCATAGAAGAACAATACATCAACATACACACAACAACAAAATCGGACCATTAACAGGTTGTAACACTGCCCTTCCACATCTATTTCCGGGTCCAAAGCAAATATCGTGAATGTATTTCCAGCCTTCTCGTGCCTTACAAATAAAACATAGCGGGCATAGTGCTGCACAAGCTCAGGAAAGCTAGGTTTAACAGAGTTCACGAAAAATCAAATTAAGCTAGAGTACTATATACTATGCAATCTATTCTGTAATGTTCGTCAAATCATAGACCTTACAATAACCACCAGAACGCCATGCAAAAACTATGGTCAATTGCAGCCAGTAGCAAGCCTACTGCAAGCAAAGACAATGAAGAGGGCGATCCACGGCTGGGTTGGAGGAACCTACAGTCAATAGTGAGTTATTGTAGTTGCACAGTACGGTTGAGTGAAACAAGTTCAAGTAATGCCGTAGCAGATGATCTACGTTGAAAGGTGCCCCAAACTTCCTCTGTTCTTTACTTTCCTGTACACCTTCCTCGCACGTCCTAGTTTCCCCCTTTCCCTGACACCTTTCTCCCACATCCTTCCTTTCTTCTCCCCTTTCCCTTGCACCTTTTTCCCACACTTCCCCGTCGTACTACTTGTCGTTTGTTGCTAGGAGCAGTAGAGTCGAAATGGAGAAAGGAGATTGCTGAAGGAAAGCTGTAGCGTCGAAGTTCGCTACCTTAGTAGCCACATCCGATATTGGCGGATGTTTCCCAATAGCGGTGAGAAAAGAAAAGGATATAATGGGATTATTATTAACCGTATTTCCGGCATCTATTGCCCACTTGTACTACTTCCATTAACAAGCTCTCATTTGGCAACGGATCAGGATTTTAGAGCCTGAGTTGAACTAGTCTACCCAGTGGGCCATTCCTTGTCAAATCGTGACAAATTTCTATTTGGCAATAAAGTTGTTTTCAATCCAATTTCGCTCGACATATTGTGTTACACCAGTGTCAGAATAAAAAGACCAATCTTTTTATTGAAAGGGTAAGAGAGTCATTTTATTTATTATGTAGATCACAATTAGATTTCCAGTACAATATGATCTGTATAGTACCTCCATAGCTTTACTAGCTAGTGTACTCGATTACCATCCCATTTTACATGTTTAAAATCAGGCTCTCAAAATTCTTCCCTAGGTCACGCACATCCTGAGCAATCATGCCACGGATACTCTTCTAGGGCTTCATGTCACTTAAGTGTCTTGATCGTCGTGTTCTCAAATATAATCACCCAGAGTGTCTTGTAATCATCTATTAGGCGTAGAGGACATCATCATCTTGATTGAAGGTGTGTTCATTTATGAACACCCGGTTCACTTAGAGGCTCACGCCACTATGTTTAGATCCTTGTAATTCTTAAAAGAAAGTAGTTGGTTGGAGTAGTCGTTGGTTTGCTCAAGTCTCAATGACGATAAATTTGTATTTGTCAGTTAGTTATCCTGACTGGTAGGCCTGATCAGGCATTGAGCTGCTAGTTCGATACCCATCTGGTAGATTACGGAGGAGATTCTTCACCGGTCAAGGCGGTATGCGAGACGTATGTCCATTAAATGGACGCTCCTCTGGGGACTATAAAAGATTATCATTTTTTAGCTCCTTACAGTCCAGTTGCCCATCAGCCAATTAAAAAAGCTTTCGGAATCTTCCCTTGGCGCATCATGTATAATTCTCTGAACGTTCCGCGCACCCCAAACAGTATTGGTTTCTTCACCGGTAACTAAAGCATGGACGATAGATTTGTCCTCCTTTTTGCAAAAGTAAACAGAGGCTCCCGGATATGCCTGGACGCCAAGTTTCTCATTACCCCCCTCATAAGATCTTCAGTTTAGTGGCAAAGGTAATGAGGAAATTTGTATAGCTAATCTTAGGATTACCGCTTGGCCAAGAAGGTCTATGTTCCAAGAGTTAGTTTCACTATCAATAAAATCCCTTACTAAAAGCAAATCGGTACAGCCTTTTTGTCCTCCTCTGTAATACATGCACCTTCCAGTGTGATCCACCTGTCCTCCCAAAACTTGATAAGCTCTCAAATGCTCTCCGTTTCTGATCCTCCGTTTGATGCTGTCAAGAAGTAAGGCTTTACACCCCACAAGCTTCTCCACGTGTAGCTAGGTACATGTCCCCTCCTTGAAAAAGCAAAGGAGGTCCTAAAAGATACTTGGTATATAGAACTTTGTCTGCCAATGATTCCGGATGTTTTATAGCATAACCGGAAAAACTAAGTTTAATTCTGAACAGGGAATTAAAACTAGACTAATGCAGCCGTTTGTCAAATTTCATCTGCCAAATGCAAACTCCGTTGACATTACAATCAGTTCACTGCATTTATTAACAAAAAAATAGATTTAGATCTTATTTGGATCCCAGTCCAGTGTAGTACCAAATGGTACGTAAAATCCCTTGATGTATTTTAAAACATGTTCATCGCTGCATTCTTTTTTCTGCGAAACGAATCATCTCTACATAATTGAACCCAATTTGGGATCCAAATCCACGGATTGCAGATCCTGAATCAACAACACAAAATTGAACTGGAAACCATCCAGGTGATATCTCCAACTGGAAGGGTCTCCCAACAATGTGAAATAATAACAGATGCTTAAAACATGGAGGAAAAAATCCAAATAGTATGGTCTGCTTTTGTTATTTACCAGTATAGCAGCAACCCAATTTATTTTCGAAAGTAGCCTAGTTTTGAGAGAAAACATCGATTAGTTTAGGGCTTTACAACTTGTAGCAATCAAAAAGGCGAGATTGACTTGAATTTAAAGCTCCAGTTTTGTTGGCATGTTTCATCGCTCCAAGCTCTAAAGTGCCAAAACAATTAGCTTTTTCTCTCAAAACTGCACTACTTTTGGAAATAAGATCAGATTGTTGCTATACTGGTAAATAACTGAAGGCAACCGTGCTATTTAGGTTTTTCCGATGCTAGATCTGAGCAACAGTTACTTTAAAGATTGATGAAGCATGCTACGAAACAAGATTATATTTGAGAACACAGTTTTTTTATTTTGTTTGGCAGATGCAATATATAGATGCAAGTCAAGAGTTTCCAGAATATATATTATGCAACATGATAGGAGACTGCATGACGACCATTTGAAATTACTACACACTACACAGCTATCCCTGTTTTGATTAATCAAAGCGGACAAATAGTACTTAGTGCAAGTTTTTTAAGTAGAGCCAATTTTTGCAAAGACGAACCCTTTATTTACTAAACGGTCAACTAAAGAAAACCCCAAAGCCAGTTCTCGATATATTCCATCTACCTGCATGTATGTAATGGCAGAAGCAATCTGGTTCAAGAAGTTGTTTCATCACATGCCTCCGACAAGACATAATATTAGCAATGACAGGATTTAATGATTTTTTAGGAAAAATGTTAACCGATTCCATAGTGAAGTTCACGATCTTACTGATGTTGTTTGAATTAAGCTATACATAATGGTCATAACTGGACAGGCTTGGTATAGCTATCCAATAGCTTAAACTAGAGTTTAGGCAGCCCAAGCTAACAGCTGAGAATAGAGACATCAATTAGGAGACAGATATACACAACAGTAAACAAAATCAATATAACTTGATCTTTGCATCCCAGTCAGCATTAATACACCGCTGAACAGGGAATAACACATTCACAAGAGATGAGCACGGCTATTACAACGATACTGAAATAAAATCTGACCCAACTTTTAGAAAGGCAGAAACTCCAAGATGGGGGTTTCGTGGACATTAAGGTGACATAAGGGCTTCAATTGTGTAGGAAAGTGACTCAGCCCAGTCGATCTTAAATAACAATGTCTGCAAGGTATGCATTATATCGTATTCGGGATCAAGCTTGCGTTGCCAGCCCTGTAACAAAATGAAAAATATGATACATCAGAACCTCGAGATCTCACGTTTTGAACATTCACTTATCATGCATGATATTAAAGGCATACGAGCCAAGGCATGAAGAGACACAATAAGATATTTTCTGTTTGAATAACATAATTAGATACATTCCACATGATACCTTTTGGTGGTTTATTTTCGACAGAAGGCTCTTTCACACATTTCTGATTGTTAGGGAGATGATGTAGATATCCATGTTGTGTATCTGTGTATTTTTTATTATGATAGTGCAGTTGGTTTGGTTAGCAAATGCTTTAGAAGAAAGTGAGAGAAATGATAAAAGCAAAAGGGAGAACAAGCGTCGGAGGTAAGAATGCAAGGATTTTGAAGCCCTACAATCTGACTGGCGAAAAGTTCTTAGTAAAAAGAAAAATGGCACAAGCTAGTTTATTAGTTATTTTACTAATTTTAATTGTCATAGAAGACTAGGATACAATCATACAAAGTGTAAAATCTTTTGAAAATTAGGGAATCTAGGAGCAAATATGCCCAATATAGTTGATCACTACTACTAGAAATGGAATGCAATACAAATGCACATGGAAGTTGTATAGTGATAGAGGCAAAGATAATAATGGCATGCAACTGGGCCATAATCTTCCAATATTGTATGGTATTAAGTTATGAAATATTATAAAAACTGTACTCAATTTTTCACTATCTTTGGTTCTACTATTCTATACCATTGGGGAAGACTTCATGCAATACAAAACTTGGAAATCTATAGGTTGTACTTTGACAGGAAATTCAAACAGACTCTCAATCGTTTTATTGAAATTGTCGGGGTTATGCTCATAAAGGGAGACCGGAACAACAAGGCCCAGCGAGCTTGTTGCGGAGATGGGAAGCGCGAGATCGAGCAATCCAAACCAAATACATACGCAAAAGATCAACAACAAAACAAGCAAGCAACCACAAAGATAAGATTCCCAATGTGGGAGCCTACATCCACTGGCGGAGATGATATTATTAATGAAGATATTACAGAGATGATGATTACAGAAGAAAGAAGAACCCAATCCCCTTCACACCAAAAAGACAACTATGGAAGAAGACAGTTGTTTGGAGAGGAGCTCTTGGAGGCATGAAACCTTAAGGGAAACCCTAGGTCCGTCCGCGGCTTTTGTAGGTCTTCAAAAAACAAAGTCTCTTGATGTCTCTTCGTTGCTCTTCATGTTTGGGACGAGTTGGGAGGGTCTATTTATAAGAATAGGACCCATATCTAAAGTCCCAAAGTCATA
The DNA here is from genome assembly GCA_963693085.1 of Alisma plantago-aquatica. Lineage (NCBI taxonomy): Eukaryota > Viridiplantae > Streptophyta > Magnoliopsida > Alismatales > Alismataceae > Alisma > Alisma plantago-aquatica. The sequence continues at coordinate 1,279,362,742 of OY856412.1, read as the reverse complement.
CGGTTGCTTCTCGGCCACATTTACAATCCGACTGGACTATTTACAGTCTTTAACACGAACTGTATTTTCATTTCAGCAATATTTATGGCCCAATGTTGGACTATATACAATCCAGGCAGACCATATATAGTGTTAAGTATGATAGTAAATGTACCTGTAGGTGTCCAAAACGCATCCCAAAGATGTCAAGGCTCAGTCTAGATGTACAGTTTATCAAGGAAGCTTTTTAGAGTTTAACACACTCTCCACAAACTCCAACTTGTCTTCAAGTCAAAAGCAATGGAAGTAGAAAAGCACTTGCAATCTTCTCTAATATCAAGAATTGATTAAGAATACCATCTCCACATGCCCTACACGGGCAAAGCTCAGGTAGAAAGAAGACCAGCTAATGTTGAGAAAAGCTCAAACTTTGCTAACAGAAGAGTCTTCGTCATCATGTCAAATGGATTCTCAGGACGTACCAATCTTCTTTGTTTGAATCCTGCCTTCAGGTGTGACTTTTCTAATGAAGTGGTACCTGACATCAATGTGCTTCGTTCTCTCATAGAATATTTGATCTTTGCTAAGATGTGTAGCACTTTGACTGTCACAATGAACAATAATTTGTTCTTGAAGCATGCCCAACTGATCCATCAAATCCTTGAGCCATAAAGCCTCCTATCACAATGAACAATAAAATGTTCTTGAAGCATGCCCAACTGATTCATCAAACCCTTAAGCCGTAAAGCCTCCTTTATGGCTTCTGTTGCCGCCATGCACTTACTTCAGTAGTAGATAAAGCAATTGTACTTTGTAGAGTTGCTTTCCAACTAATAGTTGTAGATCCCATTGTGAACATGTAGCCTGTGATAGATCTTCTCTTATCAAGGTCGCATGCATAATCTGAGTCCACATACCTTGTCGTGATGACGTGCACTCTGCGAAAGACTACTTAACAAGTATTAGAAGTGCCCTTCAAATACCTCAGAATCCACTAAACTGCTTGCCAATGTGCCTTTCCATGATAAGCCATTTAACTGACTTCATAAGCGATGTCTGGTCTAGTGCAACCAATAGCATACATGATGCTACCAATAGCACTGGAGTAAGGACATGCGCCATTTTTTCTCTTCTTCATCAGTCTTTGGAGATTGCAAACTCAATAATCTGAAGTGAGCGGCCAACGGAGTTGAAACAAGCTTCACATCTAACATGGGAACCTGTGAAGAACATTCTTGATATACTTCTCATGTGTCAGGATAAGACTTCTATCTTTTCGGTCCCTTTGAAATCTCCATACCAAGAATCTTCTTAGCTTCACCTAGGTCTTTCATATCAAATTCTCCATCTAGAAGAGATTTCACATTGACAATCTCAAAAACGTGTCTAGAAGCGATCAACATGTCATCAACCTACAACAGTAGGTAAAAAAAGGAATTGTCATACAACCCTTTGTAGTAGACACAAGCGTCATAGCTACTGATGGAAAATCCATTGTGTCATGAAAATTAAATCTCTTGTACCATTGTCTAGGAGATTGCTTCATTCCATATAGTGACCTCTTGAGCAAGCACACATGGTTCTCTTTGCCTTCAAAATCGTCTGGTTGTTGCATGTAGATCTTTTCTTCTAGTTCACTGTGTAAAAAAACTTTCTTTACATCTAGTTGTTGCAAATCTAGGTCTTAAATGGCTACCAAAGAAAGAAACATCCGTATAGAACTATGGTTGACGATGGGAGAGAAGACTTGATTATAATCAATGCCTTCAATTTGACTGTAGTCTTTTGCAACACGGTGTGCCTTGTATCAGTCACCTTCTTTCTTCTTTTGAAACATCGAGGAAATTTTGAGGATTTTTACAGCAAAATTTCAACACAACTTTGATAAAAATTGAGCTAAAAATAGTTATTTTGTGATGAAATCGATTAGACTTCTTCAAAACTAGCTAAGAAACACAATATATGTTTACATATTCATCTATATAGGTTTACATATGTAGAAAAACACATGATTACATGCAATCTGTGTTTTGGAAAGCGCGAAGCGTGCGGATTGCCCACCTTGAACCGGGAAGCAGGAAGCGGGTTTTGAAGCGGAACAAAGTGGGCGCTTTTTGAAAAAGCGGTTTACATCATTTTAAATAAATCTGTAGAATTTTGTGATTGTCGTACTACCAACAAGAAGAAATATTACTCAACAGTCAAGTGTTTTGAATAATATTTCACTGCTTCAAATGACTTTCACAGATCAAAATGAGTCTTAATATTCATTTCTAATTGGTAATTAATTAGAATAGTCATGTAATCTGTAATCAGCTTATTATGTATAATTTATTTCTGCTTATTTGCCTAGGTTGTTAATTATTGAATACAATGTAGGAACAAAAAGTAGCACCTGATATACTACTTAAGTACTACTACGTGATAAAGCATCGTCGTATACTAGGTCATAGATTTCTTCTTCAATATTCAGTAGATTCCTAACTAGTAATTAATTAGAATAGTCATGTTACTCATGTAATCACGAAACTTACTATGACAATGCTATTGCTATGCCTACATTGTTAATTAATCAATACAATGCAGTAGAAAAGAAATACTAAGTAGACATGATACACTAATGAAATTATACGTGATATACTACTGAATCAGTACAGATAAAGCATTGTATTACTGAAATACTAATGTTTAACAAATCAGAAAAAATGTATAGACTGTTTATTAGCATTGTGATGACATTATAACTGATAACTGATAACACTGATAACTGATAATAAATGGATTATTGTTCTGGTTTTCGTTCATATGGAAGAAAGGGGGGAATTAAGAGTCGTTTATTTGCAGTGCAATGCAGATGATTATAGTCGGTAGTGCCTACAACAGTAATTCCTCTTACTAGTATGTGTTCGTGACAAACCACACCATTGATAACATTACTCGTGCAATGCATTTGATTACAGCATTATGGCCAACTTTAAACGTTGAAAGCCCAAGTTGAAGATAATATATACAAGGGATTTAACGTACTGTAGAAAATAAAGGTTGAAGATGTTGATTACAACATTCAAACGGTGAAAGGTTTGGACAAGAAGAAAGAGAACAGAAGAAAGGTTTGGACGGGGAGGAACTTACGTTCGTAGAGAAGCTTGAGGGAAAAAAATTGAGAGGAACTAGCGGAAGACAGAGCAATGAAGAACATACCTGTTACTCTTGTCATAATTGTGCGTAGATAAGAATCCGTTGAGGCACCTTCCCCCTTGAATCATAAACTGTCGCCAAGAAGCCTTCGGTCGTTGCCCCTTGCCTTACACGTGCCTTCCCCCTTGTTCTTGAACGGCCACTGAGAGCCACCGCTGCACCTTGCCTCTTGAGGCCTCTGTCGTGCACTCGTCTTGCCCGAGCGATGTGGAGGGGATGAGTGGAAAACACGATGTGGAGGGGGTGAGGAGATACTGCGGGAGACATGTTTTTATAAGAGCACAGGGGACGGAATCGGAGTAGGATTCAAGGAGTTCTAGCCTCGGCGGGATTCCTCTCGTCGGGATTGTGTATCGGCAACATCCCAATTGGGAACGGTAAAAAGAGGAACCACCTGGTCTGTGTATCGGGGGTTTGAGTATGGTTGTGGGGAAATATCAGACTGAAGCGCCCGCTACAGCCGCTATATCGCGTCCCACTAAAGCGGCCCAACGCCCGCAAAAGCGGCGCAGATCACCCGCTTTAGGTCAAAACGCATTTTACCCGCACCGGACAATTTTGATGCGGCCCAGTGGGTTTACCGCTAAAGCGGGCGCTGAAGCGGCCGCTTCAGGCGCTTTTTAAATCGCTACATGCAATCGTCTTCGAAATTTTATGACTATAAAAAAACTAAATAAAAATGGTGTAAGCCTATGGTAGATCTAGCAGAGAGGGTCGGTTTATTAATATTAGCTTAGAATAATAAATAATAACATCAAGATTACCTTACCTCAAGCTCCAGCACTTTTTCCCCTCACAAAGCAAACTCCACAAAAAATTAGAAGAATGTCGTCGAATTCGACTGATGTCGAGGAAGTTTGGGAATTTTTTAATGTACCTGGGCAACATCAAAAAATGGAGAAATGTTGACAAATTTGATGAAATGTCAAGGATATTGTGAAATGAGGATGTCTATGAGGATTCGACATTGCCAGCTATCGACATCGTCAAAATCGGTGAAATTTCACCCAGCTTCGATGATTTTAATACCATGCTCATAGGTAAGGAAGTAATCCTTACGTTGTCACGTGGTACATGCATGTTGAATCAAGAACCCATAGTCGTAGGATGGCGCTGAAGTAAGAATGTAGACGTCGTCTTCAGGATCTCCATAAGACACCTTTGCATGAGCTGCAACATTATTTGATTTATCATGCTTTTGCTTGTTTTGCAACTTGTAGCATTCATCCTAGGTATGACATGTCTTCTTGCAATAGTTGTACTTCTTCAATTAACTTGACCTTGACTTGTTCTTCTTTTGCTTTGAACTTTCAGGGTCTTTGTCATATGGCAGCTCCCTTCCTCTAGTGGCCAATGCTTCACCTACTACTTTTGAAGAAGATCATTCTCTATTTCTCTTGAGACGTCACAACCGTTTTGACTTCATGGAGTGAGTCTTTGACTCCTGAAATATCATCATATCCCAGAGATTCTTGGACGGTAGAAGGGTACAAAGCAACAAATTTGCTTGATCCTTGTCCTCTATCTTCACATTGATCTGCCCAAGGCCGTAGATGATTTCATTAAAATCGTCGAGAAGAGCCATCAAGGAACCACCTTCATGCAAAGCATGAAAAGGCGCTTCTTTAACGCAAGCTCGTTGGTGATGGACTTCATGTAGAGAGCTTCAAGTTCATCCCAAACTTCTTTGGCGGTCTTCAGATGGATGATCTCACGGAGGACTTCATCCTCCAAGCAAAGAGATGTTTGTACGAGCATTTTGATCAATCTCCTCCCACCGGTCATGCGTCATGGATTTCGATTTCTTCTCCTTTTCAAGAAGAGTTTTGTGGACTCCTTGCTTGAGGCAAGATTCGAACTTGGCTTGCCACAGAGAGAAGCTCTTCAAGAGATCAAACTTCTTGATTTTGTACTTCTACGTCAAGGTAGAGATCCGACAGTAGAACTTGCTCTGATACCACTTGCTAGGGTTATGATGATGATGGGAGACCCAAACAACAAGGCCCAACGAGCTTGTTGTAGAGATGTGGAAGTGTGAGATTGAGCAATCCAAACCGAATATGTACAAAGAAGATCAACAATGAAGCAAGCAAGAAATCACAAAGATAAGATTTATAGTGGTACGGCAAATTCCAAATGTAGGAGCCTACATACACTGGCGGAGATGATATTATTGATGAAGAGATTACAAAGATGATGCTTATATGAGACAGAAGAACTCAGACCCCTTTTACACCCAAAAGCCGACAGTGGAAGAAGACGGTTGCTTGGAGAGGAGCTCTTGGAGGTGTGAAATCCTAAGGGAAGCCCTAGGTCCGTCGATGACTTTAGGTATTCGAAAAATGATTGTCTCTTAATGTCTCTTCGGTGCTCTTCATGTTTGGGACAAGTTGGTAATGTCCATTTAAAAGAATAGGACCCATATCCAAAGTCCCAAAGTCATACGATTCTTTTTCGGCCGCATTTACGGTTCGATTGGACTGTATATGGTCCATAACACAGACTGCATTTTCATTTCAACAACATTTATGGCCCAACGTTGGACTGTATATAGTCCAGATGGACCGTAAATGCAAATACAATCCAGGAAGACCATATATGGTCTGAAGTACGACCATAAATGCACCAGTAGGTGCCCAAAACGCATCCCGAAGATGCCGAGGCTCGGTGTAGATGTCTAGTTCATCAAGGAAGCTTTTCTAGAGAGTTTAAGACATTCTCTCAACGGAAACCAATGTCCAAAGCTACCGCACTAGGAAATCGTGGCAAATTTTGATATTATAGTAGTTAGCATTTCAGCATGAAGTACACACCCACCAAGATCATTTACACATTGTCACCTGCATGTCCACTCTTCTATGTGAAGGATTGTATTTAAGTTGCAATCTTTCGCTGACTTCTTAGTTCTTACACACTAGTGTCGACACCCTAGATCAACACAAAGAGTTTAAAGGTGGGATAGCACAATGTGAAGCACTAAGCCAAAAGGCACTACCGTGAAGTGAATAAAGTTATGATACTAGAAAATTGGGGTCACCTCAAACCCATTTGCAATGCATTATTGCGGATTGCCCCCGTCCCCGACCTACAATGAGATTCTTCGAGCTTTCTTAGAATTTCAAAGCACATAGGCATGGGGGCCAACACCTGCAGCTTCCTTCTTAGTCATGCATTCATCTAATCTTCCATGTTTTCTATCAAAAACCAAGGATGGGTAGGTCAGGTACACCCTTTTCATCAAGGATCTCGAAGGGATCCATCCTTTACTAGCTGTAACTTGCTCTTCTTCCTCCTTTCAGGTCATCAGTAGCTCCCAAACCTCATGCTGGCAAATGTTGATTCCATTATTACCATTGCTCTTTACACCTGGCAGAGGTTGTGGAAACAACCTTTGGGAATGGCGCAACTCATCCTTTACTAGAGTGCCATATGGATCCCTCCTCCCCCCCCCCCATTTTCTTAGTTTAGCTTGCTATTCTTCCTTCTTTCAGGTCATCAGTAGCTCCTGGACCTCAAACTGGCAAATGCTGATTCCATGATAACCATTGCTCTTTATATCTGGTAGAGGTTGCGCTTGCGGCAACAACCTTTGGAAATGGTGAACCCCATCCTCTACTAGAGTGCCAGATGGAACCCCCTGTTACAGATTGTTTGAGACTCATACTCATGGTAACCGCCACTTTGTGGTAACTTTTGGTTGTGAGAAGTAGTAGACCCCCTACTGAGATCGATGAGGAAGGAGGGCCACTAGCTCTCGCATGCTCTTGCTGTGATACCCTAAGTGGCTTCATCTCTTATAAGTGAACTGGTTGTACCCTAGACAAAAATCCCTCCAGCCACTCTAACTTCAATGTTTCTCATCATCTTTGATTTATGTGAGTCCATGTAGTCTTCCAATCCAAGTAATTACTTTCTTATAGCTCTTCCCAGCCAACTAATATATATTGGTTCAGTTCTCCCTCTTTCATTACAAAAACGGCTCATTGATCAACCAATTTTAACCATTGATTCGGTCTCACTCATATTTTACTGTTAAAATCAGTGCATGTCTTTGCATTATGTCTGGATTCAGCAGCATAAATATCATTTTTTTCTTTTGACTGGTGCTCTCTTTTCACTATAATTTCTCTAATTTTCCCAACCACAGTTTCATTCACATGTCACCCTTTGATGCAAGGGAAAATATATATACATGACAGGAGAGTTGCATGTCACCGTCAGAACTTGGGTCGACGAGCCATAGGCAAATCGCACTTGGATGACTTGTGATCAGATCCACAGCTACTACCTAGTGTGGTTGACACCAGGTGTTCCCACCTTGTCACTTTTTTAGGCATGGTTGTGGGAAGTAGTATGGCTTCCCTGCTAAGATCGACAGGAGGAAAAGGTCTTTAATCTTACTGTGTTCTTGGTCTGCACCCTCAAGTAGCCACATCTCTCCTTATCAAGTGGTCTAGTTCTGTCTGGGACCTAAAGCCCATCAATCCACTTTGATTTTTATTTTATTTTCCCTATCTTTTTTCTTATGTAAGCCCATGTTTGGGCCTAGTTGTTCAGCCTGGAAACTTCCTTTATGAATCCTTCCAACAGAAGTTACGTTATTTCAGTCATCCCTCATTCAATGGAAACAGCAACAAGAAGCACCACACAGGTTAAATTATTTCAGTCCTTTCTCATATAATGGAAACAGCAACAAGAAGCACCGATTCCCTCTGTTTGCTTACAACTCGTTGATCAACCTTTACTAATCATCACTAGATTGATCGATGCCCTCATTTCATTCAGACGGTTTGATTACGGAACCAGCCTTTGCATGAGTATGGCATCGCCTCTAGTGTAAAAAGAATTTTGTATGCCCATGTCAAGAATGTTATAAGATGTCGAGCTCGTATCGAGTTCACCATGTGCGGAAGTGGAAGTTTGTGGAAAATTCGAGGAGGTTGTATCTATGACCAATTGATGGATGCACTCGTTTCATTTAGATTGTTTTCCTACCCAAGCAGCCTTTGCATAGGAATGACATCCTTTAGTGTGAAATGAGCTATTTGTAACGGTTCCCCTCATCCATGGTATAAGATTTTGACCTTGTGTCGACTTCGACATGTGCGGAACTGGCAGTTTGCTGGAAATTTGAGGAAACTTCGAGGAAGTTGTGGAATAAAACATCGATGCAAAACAATAATAAGAATGGTGATATGAAGATATTTGACAAAACATCAAGTGACGCTTAAAAATGTAATCCAGGTATATTCTTTGATATGAAATGCTTAAAACTCATATTTATTCAATATCTATGGTGTTCTATTTTACATAATCGAAGTGGATGTCAGATTACAAAACATGAGTCAAAATATGATTTGTGAAGAGGGGTGAAACCGAATAAGTAAAATGGTGTTAGATACATAAATCTTTTTAACTTGTTGTAGATCTAGTATAGGGGTACGTTTACTACTCTTTAGCTAAAAAAAAAAAGAAAATGTTTGCCTCAAGGTAAATAACGATATCCTTCCTAGTTTCTCTAAGATTTCTCTATGTATATATTGTGCTACATCGTTACAAGTCTAACGGTCTTGCCGACAATATGGACCCTTTGAACATGGTTGGCCATCATCGTCTGAAGCTATCAAAATGAGTGGTAGCTATATTCTTTACACCTTGGCTAAGATTCATACATGACTATGATATATCTCAATAGCATGCTTATATTCGTGACATCTCATCGTGGAAGCTTGGAAATTATATTTACAATGTGATTGAGCTGGTATCTTGTGTTATCCAAATGTGCTTCTATATCGACTATACTTTACGGCTAATTTTGTAAATGATCTAGCTATCATCTGTTAGAGAGATTCTTAGTATCATTTTGTAAGCCCTTATATCTTGCTTGACTAATATTTTGCTATCTTTTCGTGTGATAGCTTGGAATTTACTTTGTGCAAAAAGATCTTTTGGTATGTTGAAATTCATATCTTGTGTTTAGCCAAACTTGCCTCGTACGACTATCGACTTTGAGCTAAAAGCCTAAAACTTTAGTTAAAGTACTTTCACTGAGGACTATCTAATTGATTATATAGGATTGCATCTAGTATTTGGTTATACTTGATGTACTCCATGTATTTATTTCTTTTATCAAGGGGGAGCTACATTAGGATTCATATTTTCTCACCACCAACAAAGGGAGAGAAATTAACATAGATAAAAGAAAATCGTATTCCACAAATATTAGATTCACTTACTCTATTTATTATGATTGTCATTTTCATGATTTTAGTTTGCTAATAAAGATATGGGTTTTTTTCATCATTCTGGAATTATAGAAAAACTTTTATTGTATAAGTGCATCAATTTTAGTGATGGAGTTATATTTCCATCACACTTTGGGGGAACTCACTAACATTTCATATTCTGCCAAATTCCACATCTCATGCATCACAAGGACAGCATGATCATTGAACTTATTTATATATCTTTTGATCAATTATTCTTTTAATAAAAAACATTTGTCACTAAAATGAGAAATTTATTGCCCAAAGACAATCTATAAAACTATTTTTGAGTCACATATTTCTTATGTTGTTCTACTAACTATGATATTAAGTTTTTTAGCTTCACATGAGTCAGAAGAACATTCATAAGGGCAAGAATTATTATTATTTTTCTATTTACAAAGCAATGCAAAAAGTGTAGTTTTTCCATTTATTGTACTTCTGTAATAGAACATGCTGTTGAAATTTAGACCCTATTACCGCCAGTTATGACCCAAATGAGTCAAAGGGATCAAATTTTATTGAAAAAAATCTAGGTTCGGTTTTCATTTTTTGGGTTAGTGAGCCAAAAGACATTTTTGGTTGAACTCTTAGTTCCAACAAGTTGAGGGTTGGCCAAACTCTTAGTTCAGTCAGGAGTAAATTAGAGTCATTGAAACTCAAGATTCACGACTAAAGTTTAAGTTTGACCAATGGGTAGTCATTAATTATTGTAATTAAATTCCTAGCCATTGTACAAGAGGCCCTTCATTTAGACACCTTTGATCAGAGTCAATTCGACCAAAGTGTATCTCGATTGAAGTGTAAGTTTGGCGGAGAGTGAGTGTTAATTGCAGCCAACTAGTAATTAGATGTCAAATTTGATTCTACCCAACGTCTTTACGGCAGATAGATGATCCAAGACTCTCAGTGTTTGAAAGTGTAAAAAGTTTGTGGGAGTATTCACCACCCTCTAGACTCTCCTGTCACATACCATTCAAGCCCCTATGGGCCTTCTCTAGGCTTATATAAACACTTTCAATATGCATAAGTAAAATAATAATAAAAATTGATGACATGCACTGACGAATCTGGCATAATAACAAACGCTGACTAAAAATTGGATGAAGTCATGATTTTTATGACTTTTTGGTCCGATTGTTTTCGCCAAATAAAGCATGGGTCAATGAATTCGTTCTTGAGTATTTTGCATTTTTGTGCAGTCTTATTGATTTTTTGTAGAAAAAATTGTTATAAATGTTATTGTAGGAGGTTGTAAACCTTTAATTATAGGTCTTTTCCTATTGAGGACTGTTTTCTGCACACATGTTCACCGAGTAATGCGTGCAGTTTTCAGTAGACAGAAAAATCATAATATGCATTTTACTGTACTATCTACATCATCATGCATGTGCTTCGAAGATCATGTTCACTTCAATACAGCGGTGAGCAAAATGGAAAGTGATTCTCAGCAGACTTTAGGTTTCCTTCATTTATACACACATGCACAAAGATGAGATGAACATATATGTATCTGTGTGTGTGCATGCTCGTGCGCACATGCATATGTGAGTTTGACCTTTTCAAGCCAACTGGAAAAGTAGTTGAATTCCAAATTTGTCACTGTCACATAGCAGGCAGAAGAAAGAATCAATTGCTCTGTACAAAATGTTGAAGAGGAGCAGATCCAATAGGATGCGAGCTATGAGATCAAATAATAATAAGCATACCTCTAGAACCAAAATGGTTACCATTACAGTACAAATATTTCCATCAATATTTACTTTGTGATGTCGAACTCGTTCAAGCAAATGATGCATGCACTCAGCAGGATGATAAATGTCACCTTCAGGAGTACCCCAAAAAGCGAATGTACTTTCAAGTTCCTGTTAGTTTATTAAGAAAATCTCAGTAAATAATACTTCTTGGCAAAAAAGTAGAAATGCTTTCAGTTGCAGGGAATGTGAAAGAAAGGGGCTGTAACAAGTAAGAACGTCAAGCCAGAGTAGTTTTTAAAATCAGACAAATAGCATTGAAAGCTGCATTCATCGCATTACTAGTCAGCAAACATCCCATTGATCAGCACAAAACCAGCCAACTATAACTTTACCAACCCTGATCAGAGCTATGCTCACTATTGGCTGCTGTTAGGAATTAGGATGTACTTAAGTAATGTTTAAGGAAATACTTGTCCTGTGCATGGCACTTCCACATGTTGCACGGTCAAGGACTTGTAAGAACTGTCTGCAGTGATTTTAAATTGTTATAGTTCTAACAGATAGAAAAAGAGACTACAGAATAAAAGGGCCGGACCACCAGCCCAAACCGATGAAGAAGGTTAACAGAAGGATTCTAAGGAAAAACCTAACTAATTCTACTCCCATTTATAGGTAGGATGAAGAGGACTGTAATAAAACATATTATAAGAATTGCAAATAAAAAGTAATACTTAATGGGTGTATTGGGGTTGGGGTGGAGGGGGATTGTAGAATCACTGGAGAAAGTATTGTAAGTGTTAGAAAGTATCATTGACCCATTTAGTTAATAAGTTTGTGAACGTATGCCGCAAAGCTGCTTGCAATGCAGCGTGTGTGAGGGTTCAAGACCTCTCACCCTTTTATTAATAGAAACTGGAGAAAATACATAGAGGTCCAGCAATATATAGAAATTACAAATAATAGAATATAAAGAGATATTAACAATCCCCCTCAAGCTGGAGCATACACATCGTGTATGCCCAGCTTGTTGCAAAAGCTCTGAAATGTTGCTGGACTCAATGGCTTTATGAGGACATCTGCAAGTTGATCTTCAGATTTGACATGCAGAGTCACCACATTGCCATTCTTGATCTGATCCCTGATGAAGTGGTAATCAACCTCTATATGTTTAGTGCGCTCTTCCATGGAAGACTGGATTCTTGGCAATATAGCAGCCTGATTGTCACATCTGAGCTCTATCGGAGATGAAACAGAAATCTTTAACTCAGAAAGTACAAATTGAACCCACTGCAACTCGCAACAGGCATGAGCCATTGCTCGATACTCAGCTTCCGTGCTTGATCTAGCCACAACATTCTGTTTTTTACTTTTCCAGGTGATAAGGTGATTTCCCAGAAACGTGCAATACCCAGAAGTAGATCTCCTGTCATTCAGATTACCAGCCCAGTCTACATCTGCATAACCAGTAAGAACAAGAGTAGACAAAAGAGTCTTGGGTCTATAGTAGGTGATACCCTTACCGGGTGCACCCTTCAGATATCTCAGAATACGGCAGACCGCCATCTAGTGTGACTGTTGTGGTGAGCTCATATGCTAACTCACCACACCTACAACAAAAGAAATGTCAGGACGAGTAACTGTCAAATATATCAGTTTCCCAACAATTTTCCTGTAGTATCCAGGATCTGAATAATCAGTATCATCAGTCATCTCCTTCACATGATAGTCCATAGGAGTAGACACCGGCTTGGATTCACTCATGTCAGCTTCATGTAGTAAATCCAACACATATTTCCTCCGAGACAAATTAATACCTGCATGAGATCTAAGTACTTCAATGCCCACAAATATCTTAGTTTGCCCAGATCATTTGTATGAAAGTGTCCCTGCAATCCTTCCTTCACACGTGATACGCCTGTAGAATCACTATCAGTGATAACTATATCATCAACATATACAACAATAATGATGGATCCAACAGAAGAGCTAGAATAAAATAAAGAGTGCTCAGTCACAGAACAAGAGAAGCCCATCTTTAGTACAACATCACTGAACTTGTCAAACCAAGCTCTAGGAGATTGTTTCAATCCGTAGATGGCTTTCTTCAATCTACACACCTTCTGACACTCCCCCTGAGCAACAAACCCAGGAGGTTGCTTCATGTACACCTCTTCTTGTAGATCACCATGGAGAAAGGCATTCTTGACATCAAGTTGAAATAGAGGTCAGTCAAAGGTAGTAGCCAGAGAGATAAGGATCTGTACTGAGTTCAAACGAGCCACTGGTGAAAAGGTCTCAAAGAAATCAACTCCATATGTCTGAGGATAACCCTTTGCCACCAGTCTAGCCTTCAACCTCTCAACTGAACCATCTAGATTATGTTTTATTGTGAATACCCATCTGCAGCCCACAACATTTTTCCCTGGAGGTAAGTCAATAAGATCCCACGTGTTGTTTTGTAGAAGAGCAGACATTTCCATATGCGTCGCCTATTTCCATCCAGTATCTTTCGTAGCATCAAGATGAGTTCTTGGAATGACCACAGAATCAATCCCAAGAGCGAATGACCGGGCCTGCTTGGATAATCTCGACAAACAACACACATTTGCAATAGGATGTCGAATAGTACAGGAACGAGTACCTTTGCGAACAGCAATGGGAACATCAAGGTCAGATGGTTATGCAGAAATCTCTTGAGTAGAGGAAGATAGGGAAGGCTCAGAGACTGGATTCGCTACCTCCTCTGGATCCTGCCTGCCTTGTCTGTTATAAACATGTTGATATTGTTGAATTGATGGATCACCTGCTGGCTGCTCTTCCTGAATGAGAGTATAGTCAGGAATGATGGGTGGCACTCTCCCACCGATGTCTGATGGTGGCACTCTCTCACTTTCACACAATTGCTCCCCCTTACTGGGAACACTCGAGATATATAGTGTGGTTTCATGGAAAGTTATATCCAGAGACACAAACATACGGCAGAGAGTGGGACAATAACACTTGTATCCTTTGCTAGTGTCAAAGTATCCAAGAAAGAGAGTCCTAATAGACCTAGGAGATAATTTATCAGCCTTAGGATCAAAATTGTGGACAAAAGAAGTACACCCAAACACTCTGAGAGGAACAAGGAAAGGTTGATCTTTTGGACGTAAGACAGAAAAGGGAGTACGTCCTTGAAGCAACCGAAGAGGGCTGTCTGTTGATCAGGAAACAGGCAACAAGTAAAGCATCAGACCAGAACCTCTTAGGGACATTGGATTAAAACATAATAGTCCTGGTAATATCAAGAAGATGACGATTTTTACGCTCAACTACTCCATTTTGTTGAGTGTGAGGACAAGACATACGATGAATCATCCCAACAGAGCTATAAAAATCAGCCATAGCAGTTTGAACATATTCCAAGGCATTATCAGATTGAACAATTTTAATATTGTAATCAAATTGAACTTTTATTTCTTGATGAAAATGCTTGACAATAGATAACACAGACTCTCAACTCTTTAATAAATAAATCCATGTCATGCGAGAAAAATCATCCACAAAGGAAATAAAATAGCGGAAACCATTATAACTATTGGTCTTTACAGGAACCCAAACATCACTGTGGACTAACTCAAAGGGACAAGATGCCCGTTTATTGACACGACTGGGATAAGACAGTCTATGATGTTTTCCCAATTGACAGGACTGACACTCTAATGAAGACACTTGGGATAACTCAGGTTCTAACTTTCTCAAGCTCTCCAACGACGGATGTCCATATCTGTAGTGCCACAGTAAGGGAGAACCGCTCAAAAGGACAGCCGAAGCAGGAGCAGATACTTAGCGAGGCAGACTGTCACTGTACAGTTCACAGTATCAACTAATTTGGCAACAGAGAGAAGATTAAAAGGAAATGAAGGCACATAGTGAACAGATTTAAGATTAATTTTAGGAGTCATAGAAACATATCCACCTGCTAACACTCTCCTCACTGAACCATCTGCTATGGTCACAGATTTGTGAGGAATATGTGAGTCAATGGAGTGAAGTAGTCTCCTCATACAGGTCATATGTTGTGATGCTCCAGAATCAACTACCCATGAAGAAGTTAAACCAGAAGCCAGTAGGGAGGTAGCCTAATTACCAGTGGTAGAAGCCAGATTTGCTGAGGAAGAAGAAGATCCCACACTCATATGTTGTGTAGTCAGAATAAATCTATCATATTCTTCCTTTAAGAGTGTGATGCCAGAAGAACCAGAACTTGATACAGACGACTCAGAAGACTTAGCAGTACTTGTATAGTTTGCTGCCCCCACAGGTGGTGCAGCATGTCTTCCATTCTTCTTCCAGCATATCTCAACGGTGTGTCCAGGTTTGTTACAGAAGGTGCACTTGGGACGTGCTTCACGTCCTCGTCTCATGCCTGTACGGCCTCCTCGAACTGCAGCGGCTACAGATGCATGGGAATCTCCACAAGGCGAGAATGTTGTAGAATCAACTGATTCAAAATTTGATTGTAGAATTCTTGAGTAGGCTTCTTCCAGGCTGGGAAGTTTGTCAGAAGCGAGGATGACACTGCAGGCTGAACTGCAACACGAATTCAGACCCGATAAAAACTTTGGAGTAATCAAGTCATCTCTGTCTTTGACTTGTTCTTGGACAGTCACTGGATGATAGAAGCTCAGCTCCTAAGCAATACCTTGGACCACTCCGAAATATTCTTCTAAAGGCTTGTCTCCCTATCGTTCGGCGAAGAGGCGATCATATATCATAAACTGACGAAGAGCATTCTTTTCCTGAGACTAATGCTTCTTCACAACATCTCATATGTCTTTGGCAGTAGTATAGAATATGAACCTAGCAGCAATAGCAGGTTCCATGCTCCCCCATAGCCATGTCTTCACCAGACTATTATGACGTTTCCATTCAGCATAGCCTTTGTCAGTAGAAGCAGGAGGATCCGAATCAACATGCCTTGCTTTATCTCGGGATTCTAACACTATATGGACATCATTCATCCACAAGAGATAATTTTTCCCATTAAGCTTGATGGAGGGGATAGGCGACATCTCGTTGTAGATAGTAGATGCATTGGTGTCCTCCATGATTCAACGGAGAGATAGAGTGACGGAGAGATAGAGTGACGGAGAGATACACGTCACAGAAGAATAGAGAGTAACGGAGAGATACATGTCACTTCAAATCACATGGAGGAGATGTGATTAGGAATTTCCTACGTACGGACGGAGCCTCCATTATGAATTTTAACAAGTCGTCTTACATAGATGCTGCCTTCAGAGTCAACTGGAGGAATCGGGGGTTGTTGACGGGCGGTGGGCCTGCCCGGAGCCGGCAGCTACGGTGTTGCCCTAACCGGTGGCTGTTGCGGCCGCAAGACTGGCGGCGGCAGCTGCCCTTAGGCCGGTGGCAGATGCTGCCCTCCTAGGCGGCGGCGGCTGTCAGCGGAGCGGCGTGCTGCTGCCCGACGGCGACGGCGGCGCAAAGGAGAGGAGAGAGTGGGGGAGGCGGTGCCGTAGATGAAACCCTAGGAGCAACATTGCTCTGGTACCATGTGAACGTATGCCGTAAAGTTGCTTGTAATGCAGCGTGTGTGAGGGTTCAAGACATCTCACCCTTTTATTAATAGAAACTGGAGAAATTACATAAAGGTCCAGCAATATATAGAAATTACAAATAATAGAATATAAAGAGATATATTAACAAAGTTGATATGTATATGGGCTTAAGTGTCTCGGCCCATATAACTTTACTCGAGTCCCAAGTATATGACTTTTCCACCCTTCTATATATAAGACAAGGGGATGTCGTCTAATATCAATCAAGAAAGTTTCACTCACACTTTTCAACATGGTACAAAGCATGTAAGCAAACCCTAGAGAGAAAAAGAGAGAGTCTCCGCCTATAGGCAGTCGTCGTTTCTTGGCTTGGTCGGCCGCCTGCTAGGCATCTTTCCAGTCTCCATGGTCGTTTCTCTTCTTCTTTCATAAAGATCTTCAACTACACTTTCCCTAATTCATAGTCAAAGGCAGCCAGTGAGTCTCTCTCGTGGTCGTCACCATCCAATCATGTCGTCTCTTCCCCGAGGTTGTCTTTCCGATCATGTGTAGGCGTTGTTCACCTCAGCCATCATCAACCGTTGTTTGCCCCAGGCAATCTTCGACATCTACTTGAACGGTTGAACCCAACCAAGCATCGCCGACCAAACCGCCGTACCGACAATTGAAGCAGCCACGCCACCACTTCAAAGCAGTAGACATGCATGGTAGTATAGGCGGCTAGGCGATCAGGCGTTGCCTGGGGACGCCCAGCCGAAGGCCCAAACGTTTCTAGGCATTTTGTTATATATATATTTCAGTGGATATATATATTCAATTTATCAATTAATATGATCCCTAGATATACGAATATACATTATAGATACAAACATAGTGGATAAATAAATACAAATCAGTAAAAAAATAAATACAAATTAGTAGATAAATAAATACAAATCGGTAGATATATAAATACAAACCAGTACTCAGTAGATAAATAGATACAAAACATTAGATAAATAAATACAAATCAGTATATAAATAAATATAAATCAGTAGATGACTAAATAATTTCAAAATCAGTAGAGACAAATATTGAATACAAATCCCAAATTTCAAATAAATAGATGACGCAGCAGCAATAGTTGATGAATAGTTGTTGAGGGTGAGTTAGATTAGGGATTTCGTATATGAATATACATCATAAATACTGTGAAAGAATATTGCATTGAACTTATTTGATTAGATGAATAAAAGAGGTACAACCCTGTCCTATATATATGAGCAAGGGAGAAATCCTGAGACTTGTGTCCCAAGTAATCTAAACGGGCTAAGACATTAAAGGCTCACTAGTTAATTAACTTATTAACTAAATAGGCTAATATATACTCTTTAACACTCCCCCTCAAGCTGGATCATCGGTGAAACACATGTCCAAGCTTGGAGTTACATGACTCGATAAAAGAAAAGATAGAAATGATAAACGAAAAATAGAAATGATAAATGTAACTCCCCATACAAAAGATTGATACTCCCCCTTAAACAAACTCCCTCTGAATCATATGACGCCTCTTTTCTTTGAAATTGTATTCTACAGGCTGGAGATCCTCGAGCTTTGATGAAGGTCTTGTGGAGTGCATCTGGAATGAAGAACATCTGAAATGGAACCTGAATACTGCAGTAGTAATTCGTCACTTGGAGCAGACGATCATCAATACCACGACTACGACAACTTCACTAGAATATGTACTTAACGCGACATGAACGCGGATACACAGTGTCGATGTAGCAATAGTGGAATCTTCAAATTGTCTGGGAAGACGTGCATAACGTGACACGAACACGAACGAACGATATGCTGGTGATACGATGCAGGTACCATAACTTTGTTGCGTGAACCTTAGGGGCTTGACTGGAAAGGAGATAACATCCATCAATGAAAGTCCCAAGATCAGTGGAAGGCGATGCTAATACAGCAGATGCAGCTCGAAGAAGACGTGATAAAAATAGCTCGGTGACGATAAAACTAGATGAATCAACCTTGCAGATGTGGACTTGGCAGGCTAAAAATTGTTGAGCTTCTGGTAAGTATGAAGAAGCACCTATCTGTCTCTCAAGAATGCAGCAAGAGTGATAATGTTGTCTGAAAGTGGAGAACATGTGTGCTGAACGAAGCTCCATGAAGATAATCTGGAATATGTAGCCTAAATACATATATCATCTCTTCTCATACATATTCTCTCACACTCTCTCTCATGGTCTCTCTCTTCTCATCTCTTCCTCCCACTCTCTATCCCCCCCTACACACCAAATACTACGAGAGTGAGTGTTTGGTGTGGAGAAGTGGATATATGATCCCCCGCACTGTGGAAAGGGATACACACATGATATGAGTGGGTGGGAAAGGAATTGGTGGATTTGAGAGGATTTTGTGATATAGAGATGTTTAATATGTGGAGAATGAAATCGATAACCAGAGATAATATGCTAAATGGGTTAATGTAAGATCTAAGTAGAAAAGTAAATTGATCTAATCCCGACCTGAAAGGGGATTTGTTTGGCCCGTTATGGTAACAAATCCGGGGGTGCGGGGGCAGAGCCCCCGAGAAAAATCCAATTAGGCTTAAAATTGGATCTGATTATCATTAGTGGAGGACGTCAAAAACTTGGGAGAAGACAACCTCATTAGGGGTGATGGAGCATCTCTCTAAGCAGAAGCAAGGGGGCACTAATAGGACAGAGATAATGGGTGGTGATGGCGAGATAAATAGCAGCAGGGCAGCAACGTGGAACAACGACCAAGGGGCCTGGATGATGGTGACGACGACTGAAGAGTGCGATCGTCGATTGGGGAAACGGTCGTTGCTAAATGAGGTAGCAACACTGCAGCGAACGGACACACGATGATGACTGTCAAGCAGTAGTGGTCAGATAATGGCAGGGATGGCGGCGGCTGTTGCTCTTAGGATTAGTGCCGACGATGGTTGTTGTTGCCGATGGCGATGGCGTTTGTTACGGTTGGCAGCAGCAGCACTGATAGATGTTGCTGGTGAGGACCGACGGTGGCGTGAGGTCAGCTGCTAGCCGATGGATGTGGTGTGGTTGTTGCCTGTTGGGATCCGATGGCGCTGGGGATAGGCGTTGTTGTTGGCCAGCGGCACTTGCGCGGGAAGCGACAACAATGTTGTTTGTTGTCGACGAAGACGGTGTCGCTGCTGATTGGCAGTGGCTCCAGGGATTGGCGGCAGCGACAGGTTTGTTGTTCTGGCTGACAGCTGCTTGTTGTTGCCAGCGGAGGCTGCTGAAGGTGGTTGGCGGCGGCTATTTGCTGTTGTTTGTTGGGGATCGACAGCGATGGTTGTGGTTGCCGGTATTGATGTTGGACGGTAGCGAAGACTAGATGACGACCAACGTACGAAAAGAAGATGATTGTTTTGAACGGAGAATAGAGATCATGGAGGTCGGGAGATGCCTAGCGGGCAGCCAGCCTAAGCCATGGCAACGGCGGCGGCCGCCCGTAGGCGGGGGTTCTCCCCCTCGGTAGCTCTCTGGAAGAGACGAGTAGCGGCTGCTAGGGCAGTTCTCAGTGACTAGGAAACAAGAGGAAATCGGCGGCTAGGGTTCCCTAGGAGGGAACATGCTCTGATACCGTGTGAAAGAATATTGTATTGAACTGATTCGATTAGATCATACTTGTTAAGGAGGAAAGGCGACACGGCGTTGGGGCAGAACGCCTTGTGCCAAGGCCCGACTAGGCGCGCCTAGGTGTCACCTAAGCGACCTTTAAAAAAATTATGTATATATTTTATGTATATATTGTGAGAAGAGGTGAGGAGAGGAGACGAACACCGAGAGATTTGTCGGCTGCAAGGAGCAATTTCCCCTAAGAGGGCAATAGCTGTCTCTCTTCTTTTTATATATTAGGGTGAAATACATTGTGGTACAAGAAGAAAAACAGAGAGTAACAATAAATAAAACAAATAACATAATAAAGATAGAACCGATCGATGGACTGTCGATCACCGTTGATCAACTCTCGATACCATCGACAGACGCTCTTCTATTGCTGTAATAAACTCGATACCATCGACTTCCTGTCGATAGTATCGACGGGAATGCAGGTTGCTTCACACTCCCCCTCAAGCTGGAGAGTACACATCGTGTATGCCCAGCTTGCCACATAATCTCTGAAAAGCTATTGGACCCAAAGGCTTTGTCAAGATATCTGCCAGTTGATCTTCAGACTTGACGTATGGCGTCACAATAGTGCCATCTTTGATTTGATCACGAATAAAATGGCAATCAACTTCTATATGCTTTGTACGCTCATGAAAGATAGGATTCATGGCAATGTGTATATCAGATTGGTTGTCACACTTGAGCTCCATAGAAGACAGAATAGGGATCTTTAACTCAGAAAGAACAGACTTGACCCATTGTAGTTCACAACATGCATGGTTCATAGCACGATATTCAGCCTCAGTGCTGGATCTAGCTACCACATGCTGCTTTTTGCTTTTCCAAGTAATCAAATGATCACCTAGGAAGGTACAGTATTCTTAACATCAAGCTGAAATAGGGGCCAATCAAAGGTAGTAGCCAGAGAAATAATAATCCGCACAGAATTCAGACGAGCTATTGGAGAAAAGGTCTCAAAGAAATCAACACCATAAGTCTGTGTGTAGCCTTTTGCTACCAATCTGGCCTTCAACCTCTCAACTGATCCATCCGGATTATGTTTGATGGTGAAAATCCATCTGCAACCCATTGCTTTCTTCCCTGCAGGTAAGTCAATAAGATCTCATGTGCCATTATGCAAAAGAGCTGACATCTCAAGCTGCATTGCATGTTTCCAGCCACTGTCCTTCATAGCATCATAGTGATTCCTTGGTATATCCATAGAATCAATCCCAATAGCAAATGTGCGAGCCTGCTTAGATAAGTGGGACAGAAAACACACTCTGGAGGAAGAGGCACTTCCACAGCTCGTACTACTGATTCTTGTCGTGGCCGCGGTCGTGGACGTGGTCGTGGAGGACGTGCACCACCCTCTGGAGGAAGAGGCACTTCCACAGCTCCTGGATGAGGTCAAGCCCTTGGTTCTCGCTACTGCAACTAGTGTGGTCGTGATAACCACACTGAAGATAGGTGTTGGATCAAGCACGGCAAGCCAGCCTGGGCAAACCAGGCCTCCACTGAAGCTAATACAGAAGTCG
This sequence comes from Alisma plantago-aquatica, assembly GCA_963693085.1. NCBI lineage: Eukaryota > Viridiplantae > Streptophyta > Magnoliopsida > Alismatales > Alismataceae > Alisma > Alisma plantago-aquatica. Next base: position 1,279,340,846 of record OY856412.1, on the reverse strand, counting down.
AATCAGACCCACCAGCTAGGGATGGCAGAATTCCCCGGAACCCAAATACCCATGCGGACCCACTAAGTTCTGACCCAACTATTGTGGGTTATATGGGTTTAAGTTAGTCGTTGGGTTTTAACGGGAGTAGGAGTGCGAGACCCATTACCGACCTGGAGACCCATCAGGACCCACTCATACCCACCAATCTTGCCGCCTCACCCTCAATCTCCGTCTCGCCTCCCTACCTCCTGATCTGGCCGCTCGCTTTTGTCTTCGCCGGTATAGTTTTGGAATGTTGTAGACCAAGCTCGCAAGTGACGGCCTCACAACCCATACTACGACCCCTACTGGCCTCATACGTCACCTCTCTCGCCAACGCCTTCGGCCTGTTGGTGGCCTGGGTCATGGCGGAAGGAAGCTATTCGAGCGGGAATAGGCTACTGCGAAGGAAGCAAGGATGCCGCCCGCATGCCATGGATCGTCCCTGCAGAGTTCCATATCAAGCGCGCCAGGGCGGCAGGGTTGTCACAATCGTCACGGAGCTCCTGGAGTACACCGTCCTGGTGGCCAACGTCCTGGAGCAGCTCCTTCGAGACGCGTCGTTCCGGAGGAGGATGCAATTCCTCATGCTCTGCAGCATCATGTTCGCCTCCCCTCGGCCACCGTCGCTGCTACTACGGGCCCCGGATTCGTCTTCGTCTGTATAGAGCATCCTTCCAGAGAACATGCAGGACGTTTGATGAACGACGACATTAGGATTCCCGAGCAGGACGTTTGTGATGTCGACTGGGTAGATGCACGACACTGTCCTTGCCCCAATGAAGATAGCATTGGGTTGTCCATTATATTCGGCCTCTATTCTTCATCTTTTGCTTTCTCCTGATCGAATCCTAAGAACACGGAAGAAAATGTCTGCATTTCCTACAAGCTGTTATATTGGAGTGGGCATGTGGTGTTTATATTAATGCACGTCTGTGTAGTGTTTGATTAAATGTGTGTACGTCTAGGATCAGTACAAAACTCTGTAAGGAGACAATGATCGTTAGTTCTTTTGTGAAGTTGAAAATATTTTACAAGTTATAAGTGCATCCATAATGTCACTGTTTACGTTACGTGACTGGTTATTTAAAGTACACGTATAAATATGTATTCAAATAATATGGCATGTTCGAAGTTTGTAATCTGAATTGTGCGTATATCTTGGCAACTAGATATATACCAGAATTTCAGATGGATTCACTCACATGGAGAACTTTGTATTATTATGCATTTTGCTGCAGTTCAGTATGAATGGGCCATATTGGGTCCCCATGACCATTTGGGTTGGAGATGGGTATATGCTCTTTCAATTTCTTTTCTAATGGGGTGGGTATGGGTCATACTGAAAAGTAAATGGGTTGAGTGGGTTAGGGCATGGGTCCCCCAAACCCGCCCATTTGCCATCCCTACCACCAGTTGCTACTCCGTCCACTGATTGGCTTCGTTCTGAGTTTGAGAAATTCTTCCAGGAGTGAATGACTCAACTACCCTCCACATCAACAGGAGGATCTTCTGCTATGCTGGCGTCTGCTGGTAACCAAAAATGGTGTATTGATTCTGGGGCGTCTGTTCACATGGCAGGCGACCTCCACTTATTTTCTACCCTATCTAAAACTTCACATATTCTATCTGTCACTGTTGCTAATGGCTCGAAAGCACCTGTACATGGCATTGGCACGATTCCGTTATCTCGCAAGCTGAATCTCCACTCGATTTTATATATACCTCAGTTTCATGTTAATTTACTATCTGTTAGTAAAATTGTCAAACAACTTCAGTGCACTATTAAATTTGATCCCTCTGGTTGTGTTTTGAAGGATATCCGCACGAAGACAAGGATTGGTTCGGGCCATGAAGGACCGGATGGACTGTACTACCTCGATGGACCACCTGCGGCGTTAGCCTTCTTATCTACATCTGTCTCAGGACTGTAGCGGCACGTTCGGCTGGGTCATCCATCTGCTGCAAAAATGAAGTTCTTATTTCCTGCTTTAACTAAACAAAAATTCTCTTGTGAAACCTGTGTTTTGAGTAAACAAACCAGGTTTGTTTTTCCTGCTAAGACTGATATTGGGTCTAAAGATATGTTTGACATTGTTCACTCTGACATATGGGGTTCGTGTAGTGTCCCGAGTCAGTCTGGTGTTAAGTATTTCTTGACATTTATTGATGATTATTCCCGTGCTACCTGGCTTTTTCTACTTAAAGACTGTAGTACTGTTTTGGACAATATCCGTGTTTTCTTCTCAGAAATAAAAACCCAATTCAATAAAACTATCAAAATTCTCCGTACTGACAATGCCCTAGAATTTGTGCAAAAGTTTGTCACCTCTTTTTGTTCTAATAAGGGCACCATGCACCAAACCACTTGTCCCTACAGTCCTCAACAAAACGGTGTTGCTGAACGCAAAAACCGCCATCTCTTAGAGGTTGCTCGCACTCTTTTTCTCCATTACAAAGTCCCTCACCGTTTCTGGCCTGAGGCTGTCACTACGGCATGTTTTCTCATCAACCGCATGCCCTCATATGTTCTACAAAATCGCATCACATACTCTATCTTGTTTCCTGATGCACCTCTGTTTCCGGTACCACCTCGCATTTTCGGGTGTACTTGTTTTGTTAAAAATTTGCACCCAGGAATGTCGAAACTTGACCCTCGATCTACTAAGTGCATTTTCTTGGGTTATTCAAGAACTCAGAAAGGCTATCGCTGCTTTGATCTGATACTTAGACAGTGGTTGGTCAGTGCGGATGTCATCTTCTTTGAGCATATGCCCTTCTTTTCTGAGGATGGAGCTAACTTAACTCATGATCTGTTGGTACAAACACCTCTACCAGACATTGTTGAAAATTTGCATGTTTCAGACCAGCCTGGAGAACGTCCACTGCAAGTTTATAAACGTCGACCGAAGACAAGCGCTCCTTCCATGGCCCCTCCTCAACCAACTCCTGCATCGGCGGATGATCATATAAACACTGAGGTAAACTCTGATTTGCACCTTCCTATCAGCTTAAGGAAAGGTGTACGCTCTTGTACTAAGCATCCTATCAGTCATTTCTGCACTACTAATAATCTACATAACAACTTTGCCTGCCTTACTTCTGCACTATCTGTTGTCAGTATTCTGAAAATGCTACAGAGGCTCTTACTATTCCAGCATGGAAGAATGCGATGGACCTGGAAATGCAGACACTATGTGATCGCAACACATGGGAACTTGTCGATCGTCCAGCTTCTTGCCCTACAGTGGGTTGTCGTTGGATCTTCACTATTAAATATCAGCCAGATGGTACCATTGAACGTCTCAAAGCCCTTCTTGTTGCTAAGGGTTACACACAGACATACGGTGTTGATTATTTTGAGACTTTCTCTCCTGTTGCACGACTAAACTCTGTTCACATTCTGATTTCTGTAGCTGTGAATAAAGATTGGTCACTCTATCAGCTTGATGTGAAAAATGCATTTCTTTATGGAGATTTACAGGAAGAGGTATACATGGAGCAACCACCTGGATTCGTTGCTCAGGGGGAGTCTGCCTCCAAATTTTGTAAGCTAAATAAGGCTATTTATGGTCTCAAACAAAGTCCACGAGCCTGGTTTGACAAGCTTAGTCAAATTTTAGTCACATTTGGCTTTCGTCGCACTCATTCTGACCATTCTGTCTTCATTCGAAAGACTATAGCTGGACTTGTAATTTTGATTGTTTGTGGATGACATAATATTATCTGGCAGTGACACAATGGGCATACATGAAACTAAAACTTACTTAGAGAAGCATTTAGTCACTAAAGATCTGGGAAAACTTCGATATTTTCTAGGCATTGAAGTCTCCAGATCATCTACGGGACTGTCTTTCTCAGAGGAAATATGTACTTGATCTGTTGCAGGAAACTGGCATGCTTGGTTGCAAACCGGCTAACACTCCACTTGATCCAAACATGGATTGGGATGATGCTAATTCTCCTCCCTATGTTGATCATCATCAGTTCAGGAGACTGGTAGGCAAGCTTATTTATTTAACTGTCACACGAGCTGATCTTACTGCTGTTGTCAGATTCATCAGCCGGTATCTTGACAAACCCCGGCAGTGTCATTGGGATGTTGTATGTCATATTCTGAGATATCTTAAAAGCTCTCCAGGAAAAGGCTTGATGTATAAAAAGCATGGCCACTGCAACCTATCTGGGTTCTCTGATTCAGACTATGCGGGAAGTCGTTCTGACCGGAAGTCAACTTCAGGCTATTGTACTTTTGTGGGAGGAAACCTTGTCACCTGGCGAAGCAACAAGCAGACTGTTGTCGCCAGATCTAGTGCAGAGGCGGAATACCGAGCCATGGCTCATACTGCTTGCTAACTGTTATGGGTTCAGAGTCTCCTCCAGGAGTTTGACATATCTTATTCTAGCCCTATTCCTATGTTTTGTGACAATAAGGCCTCCATTTTTATTGTGAGCAACCCCACATTTCACAAAAGGACGAAACATATCGAGGTCGACTGTCACTTTGTTCGAGAAGCAGTTCTCACTGGAAAAATTTGTACGTCATATCTCAATACCGCCAAGCAAGTTGCAGACATATTCACAAAGATACTTCCCAAAGCTCACTTTCTGACTCTGATTGACAAGCTGGGCATGTTCGACATCTACGCTCCAGCTTGAGGGGGAGTATAGAGATATGTTGTTTTTCTGTTATGTCTTGTTGAATGTCATGTGCATAGCATGTGCCTCACTTATGTTGTTTACCTCTGTAGTTTAGTCCCATATTGCCCATCTCTGTTTTAGTTTCGACTCTCTTCTGTTATATAAGAGATTGCATTGTACACTATTTTACTCACTCAATAAACAAGCCTTCATTTATCTATAAGAACGATTGCCAGAGATATGTGAAGAAGCTCCAGAGTCAATCACCCATTTGGTATTACCAGCACTAGAAGGAGCACTCAGAAAGGCAGAATCACAACCGGTGTAAGTGGCAGCATGAGCTCCCGAGTCAGCAGCAGAAGAAGATGAAGCATCGGCTTTCTCTAGCAGGAGGCGTTCCACTTCTGAGCGTATGAACTCAGCAGTGGAGGAACTCGAGGAAGCAGCAGTAGGATTCTGAGAATCACCCTCAGACGCAGTGTTGGCCCACGCAGGTGTGCCATGTTTCTTCCAGCACCGGTATTCAGTGTGGTTGGTCTGACTACAAAAGTCACAGTTTCGTTGAGTCGCGATACCTCCAGAGACATCAGTAGATGAACCACGGCCAAGGGACCCACGTTCTCTACCCGAACTAGGACGGTTGTCCTGAGGTCGACCTCGACCCCTACCACAGCCTCGGCCAGCCATGGCAGCAAGAGTAGTAGTGTCACATGTGTCAGAAGTCAGGTCAGATGAAGAAGCCAGCAGGCGTTGAAGACGCTGAAATGCACTCTCCAACGTCGACAGTGGATCACTGGCAAGTATCTAATCAACCACTCCAACGTATGAGTCAGGAAGTCTACTTAAGAACTGAACAACCTGAAGTTCTTGTCGTTGTCGCTGCATAGTGGCCAAGTCAATAGAAAGGGGATGGAGGTTCTCAAGTTCCGCCCAGAAATCTTTGAAAGATGAAAAATAGTCAACAATATCAGGCCCAGAAAAATGTAGACGGGTCAGCTGTTTGTTCAAGTCAAACACCTTCTTTGGATTCTTGCTATGAGAGTAGGTACTGACCAGTTGATCCCACATCTCCTTGGCAGTCCGGAGATGAAGAAGAGTAACACTAATGCGAGTTTCACTGTTGTTCAGGATCCACATCATCACAGTAGAGTCATCTTTGACTGAATCATCATAGACATTTTTATCCTTGGACTCGACAGTACTAGGTAGAGCAGGAGGCGAATCCTGAGTCAGATGAGAGTGCTTGCCTTGGGATTTTGAAAAATATCCATGGAGCAGACCCAGTGTTGATAGTTGCACCCATCCAACTTCATGGTAGTCACTTGACGACGGAAATCATCATAGGAGGAAGCCATGACCGAAACTGAGTCCAAAAAACAGAAAACAACAGCCAAGAAAGAACCGCCTAAATCCTCCTTCTAGGCGACAGCAGACAACAAGGAACTGGAAGGACCAGTTTACATGAAGACTACACCAAGGCACAGCAGATAACCCAGCAGCTCAAAGGCCGACGCAGGCAGAGGAGAAGAAGACTCTGAAGACCCTCAAGACATACGGTCGGCGGCGGCAGGCAGCAGGTGGGCGGCGGCGGGAAGAGAGAGGAGAGGGAGGGAGAGGTGGGCGGCGACGCAGGGGTGGGCGGCTGCGACGCAGGGGTGGGCGGCGGCTAAGCCTGCTCTAGTATCATCTTGGATTTGATGTAAGAATTAGGGTACACAATGTGTGTACCCCGTATATTTATAAAGAGAACGATTACATATAGGTCCACATAGAATAGGAAAATAACAAGTGAATATAAAGAACTAAATAAGACACTACATAAAATATTGAATACAAATCCCAAATTTCAAATAAATAGATTGTTGGCTAAATGGACATCATTAAAATTCCTTTGTTTTGAAAATGACAAACATTTCATTCTTGTGGATCTAACGTGCTATTTGAGTATTTCAGGAACAAGAATTCAAGGTGGTGGATAGCTAAGCTTGGAAGATCTATATGCTCAAATTGCCTTACTGTTTCATGATTGTAATCAAATGTAAACTTGTACAAATGTATAATGTACAAGTACTTAGATATCATGTAAATCAAGCGTTTAGATCTTCCATATCCACTCACAACACTTAGATAGGTGATCCCCTATGATAATATCACAATGGCACTTTGATACATACACTTAGTACATGTCTAGATACACTAAAACAGGGACTCCCTCGGTCGAACTACTTCTCGACCGAGACACACTCGGTCGACCATCTTCTCGACCGAGAATCACCAGAGTCTATTCCTCGAGCAGGTTCTATAGTCGTTAGACTTGGTGGGAAAAAGTAGTTGGGAGTTGAGTTGAACGTTGCAATACACTTACTCCAGACTTTCCCTCGGTCGACGAAGTTCTCGACCGAGAGACATTCGGTCGACAAACTTCTCGACCGAGAAAGATTATGACTGCACTTTTCAGAATTAATTAACTAGTCGTTACAAATTTAATTAGTGGATACTTAACAGCTAGTTGAGCACTAAGAACACCCTAGAAAGTGTCTAGAACGTCCCTAGACCCTTGTAAGCCATTCCTATAAATAGGACATGCCTTAGGACACCTAAAATCACTTGAGTACACATACTTGCAATTGAGAATCAACTCTTGTGAGAAATTGAGCAATCCTTCACTTGCAAATCATTTCCATAAGCTGAGATTTCGTATCCTATAGGCTAACATCTCCTACCCACTACACTTTCACGTTCATACACATTGGATAGGAGATCAAAACGTTTGATATAGGATTCAAGCCTTGTGCTAAAGTGGTAAAGTATATTTTTCCTTCTTCTTTCTTGTTCCTTCCTATTGTTTTGTATTCTCCTTTGCTACTCCTAGGTTGGAGGCTGCGGAAAGGAGGTTGTAGGAGCTTCTTCAGGTGGAGAAGGTAGCTCGGCGGACTTAGGATTACTTCAAGAAGGTTGTCTCAACGGGAAGCTACTTCAAGAGGAAGGCTACTTCAAGGGAGAACTTGAAGTTACTTCAAGAGGAAGGCTGCTTCAGAGTTGGTGAGACTACTTCTAGGTGAAGGTTATCCTAAGGTTTGGGAAGGTACTTGTATCTTATGTAACATCCTCCAAAAAGGCCCAATTCCCATCTAGATCGTAAACAACATCAGATGCGGGCACACGGCGTGTTGTCCGACCAATAGGGCGTGGCACAGTCCAAAAATTATCCCCGGCGGCGCAGGGTTTCATTCAAATAAAAGTTATACAGCGTGTGCCACATCTCCACACGACGTGTCGGCAAAACTTTGCTTCACGCCTTCAACATCTTACACAGCATTAATCTATTTCACGCCTTCAACATCTTACAAGGCATGTCAGATCTACACACAACGTGTCGCTGGGAGTCTGTCATCTTCGACCAAAAGAGTTACATGTCGTGTTAGAACTCCAGAAGGCGTGTCCAAGGAAGTTCGTCTCTTTATTACACAATGTGTCTCATCATAGACATGGCATGTCTACTTCCATTACAATTCAATCATGACGCCCTCCAAAACTTTTCATGTGATTTTATTCTCATTCATACCTTATATTACACCTGATATACGTTCTACACCTCTCGCTTTAAATTTTCTTTTCCCATGCTCCCACCCTTGATGTATGTGTCTCTTTCCATGTGGGCAGGGGGGCATATGTCTCGTTTCCACACCACCTACTCATTCCTTTGTAGTTGGCATGTCGAAGGATATAGAGGAGAGAGAGTATGAAGTGAGCATATGAGGAGAGTGATGAGAGATGATATATAATGCTCCAGGATATAATGATCTTCATGGAGCTTTGTATTGTTCAGCACATCCGCTCTTTCAATTTCTTTGTGGCGCTTCATTGCCACTAAGCATCACTTTACATGTGGCTTGGCTATCTGCACGAATTCCAGTTGGCTACCACTTTCAGACGGTGTTGAAAGATCTCAATTGCAGCATCAAAACCAAGCTTGTGTTTGTACCGCATTATGTAAGTCAAGATAGAGTTTGCTACACTTATTCCAGTCTCTTGTTCTTTCTGGTGTTAATGATGTTTCAGTTGATCATTCTCGTTGCATTCTCATAAGACAGATGGTTGCTTATTCACATCAGACTTCTCACAAGCTCATCAATTTCTAGCCTACATATTCAATATCTACAAGGTTGATGATTCGTCCAGATGTTATCTTTATCGAGTTACTCTATTATGTCTTCTTCGAGATTGCATCTATTGTTTCTAAGTGTTGATAGGCACTTCTGCTGATCTACTAGGGTTTATCCAAGATGTTTCCCTTAATTCCTATCAAGCGCCCAAGATTCACGTGTCAGCTTTATGGAACTAGTGTGGCAGTCATCAAAACCTCGTCCAGCTTATGTTTGTGCCACATTATGCATGTATGTGGTCTCTTGTGCTAATTCTAGTTAACACACTTCTCAAAGATTGGAAGATACCTCTACTGCTACGTCGACATTGTGCCTCTGCATTTTTACTGCATTATGTATGTAGGATGTGTTGACTGTGCTTATACTACTCGCACATTCCTCTCTAATGAAAATAGCGCAGTCATGGTGTTTTTTATCGTTTGTCCCAGATTGATGGTGGCAAATCTTTGTTGTGGCGTTTGGATTCCATCTATCAAATGCAAAGTTTTAAAAAGTGGCATGCGTTGTACGTTCAGAGAGGTCATTGAATAGATTATATGTGGTATGCGGGAGTACATGCGGAAGAATATGCAGTTTAGAATTTTATTTATTTTTTATTATTATATCTATATAAATATACAGTTCTCATACAATTACATATTTAATTTGTAGAATTACATATTAGAGATGCAATCATGCAAATACGCTATCAAACACAACTTAGATTTATACATATATGCAGTAATGAGCCAAATGTATAACAACCATATATGAATGTTGTGAAGAAGTGTATATGATAATGTTGTGTTGTTGTATTGATATGTATACCCCTATCCTATATATAGGAAAGGAGGCTATTACAAGGAAGAACAAAGGAAGCGGACTAACCCTAATGGGCCATGGGCAACAGGCCCATGTAGACAATAGACTAATAACCTAATAACCTATTAACTAAATAGGCTATATTCAACACTCCCCCTCAAGCTGGAGCATGGGTGAACACATGTCCAAGCTTGGAGTTACATGACTCGATTGAACGATAAATGAAAGATAGATATGTCACTCTCCATAAAAAAAACTATTACTCCCCGTTAAACAATACTTCCTAACTAAAAAGATATAATGATGACGCCTCTTAGAGATGTGTTCTGCAAATCGGAGAAGCTCGAGCTTTGACAGTCTTTCTCTTGAAGTGCATATGGAATGAAGAACATCTAAAGCAGACAATCATAAATACCACAACTACGCCATCTTCACTGGAGAGGAATGTGGAGTGGAATAAGCACACTCAGCACATCACACATACATAACGCGGCACAAACACGGAGGCACGATTAGCAGTGGAGATGTCTCTGAATTGTCTGAGAAGTGTAGTAAATTGGAATTAGCGCAAAAGACTACCGACGTGCATAACGTGGCATAAACACGCTGGGCAAGGTGTTGAGGTGTCGTCTCAACACACAATGGTAGCAGATGCAACTCGGAGAAGATGTGACGAAGTATCTTGGTGAAGATCACTTTGGATAAATCCTTACGAAAATAGTTTTTGGCACAGGCTAGAAGAAGACGAGCTTCGAAGATGAAGAAGCAACCATCTGGAACACCATCAACGCAGCTCGGATGATCAACTGGAACGTCGTCAACACCAAAGGGACTAGAGGTCGGAATATGCGCAGCAAGCTCTTGTCTTGACGTACATAATGCGGTACAAACGCGGGAGCCTTGGTGTCAATGTTGCAACTATAACATCCTTCAATGTTGTCTGAAAAGTAATGTGATGCTAAGTGGGAACGACGTGCCACAAAGACATCAGGAAACCATATGTGTTGAACAATACGAAACTCCATGAAGATAGCCTGGAATATATCATATGATCTCATCTCATGTCTCTCTCCTCATATTCTCTCTCTCATGTTCTCCTCATACCCTCCTCTCTATCTCTCTCTCCTCTATCCCCCCCCCCGCACACCAAATACGACGAGAGTGAGTAGATGGTGTGGACAAAGGGAAATATGACCCCTCCGTACGTGGAAAGACGCACACATGATGGATGGGAAGGTGGGAAAGGAAAAGGTCAAATAAGAGGTGTAGTATGGAGAAAAGTACAAAAAGTAGACTACTGGAATGGAAGCATCGGTAGAAAGAGGAGATACACTACCAAAATTTTACTCGGTAGGGGAGAAAGCGGCACTGCATGAATGGCTTCTCGGCATGAAAACCGATAACCGGAATCAATATGCAAAAACAACCGATTAAGATCCGGATAGAGAAAATAAATGGATCTTTTTCTTGACCCGAAAAGGACATTTGTCCGACTCTTAGGCCGACAAATGTGGGGGTGCGGGGGCGGAGTCCCCACAAAAATTTTTGCTGGGTCAAAAATAATAGTAGGATCTGATTATCATAAATATTGGAGGAGAGATAGACCTTTGGAGGATATCTTACTGAAACAAGAAGTGTGTTGACTGCTTCGGACACGCCGTGTCTATGATTGGACACGTCGTGTAACTTATCAGGGGTGAGACGCAGACTCCTAATGACACGTCGTGTAGTATTGTTGACACGCAGTGTAGTAATACTGACACGTCGTGTAGCTCCTTCGCTAAAAACTGACGGACTCCTTGCAACACGTCGTGTCGATGTCGGAGGCGTGAACTGGATCCTCGTCGACACGTGGTGTTCCAAGTGGACACGACGTGCCTAATGTCGGAGGCGTAACTCTGATGTCCGCCGACACACCGTGTTCGAGGATGGCACGTCGTGTTTGTTGCAATCTGCGCTCAGAACAAGTTCTGGAATCAAACACGTTGTGTTTTGAGAAACATGCCGTGTCTTCTGTGTTCTGGACGAACCTCCGTGCCGTTAGTGTGATTTTTGGAGCGTGACACGCCGTGTTGTTTGGACAACACGTCGTGTCGACAGTGGCTGATGCACGATCTCGACAGGAATTAGCGTCGTCAAGGAGACAAGTACCCTGGGAATTAGCTCCATGGGTCGATGGGAATTAGCGCGTCTTTTGTACTCCTTTGATAATGAACAGAGGTGATTCCATGCTTGACCATGGCCAGATCTGGATAGGAATAAGCACCGTCCAAGGTCCCGAGAAGTGGTGTAGCGGTGGAGTGATGGAGCGGCTGTATGCGTAGATGATGGATGGCGCAACGGCTCGACGCGGAGACAGCAGGGCAACACAGCGGTAAAGACAATGGTGGTGGTTGCTAGAGCGGAAGGTAGATCTGCTTTGGCGTGGCTACTTCAATGGCGGCGGTTGGAGCTACTTGACGAACGGATCTTGGGGAAAGTGACGACAACGATTACTATGATGACGGCCACGAGGGAGACTCGGTGGCTTCCTAGATAATGGTCGGGAAGTATGGCACTGGCGGATAGCTTTGGATCGGAAAACATAGATTGTATGTCGGCAAGGTTGGCGCCAGCGTATGGATCTATGTGAAAGTGGGAGAAAGAGCCATGTAGGCCGGAAGTGCCTAGCGGACAACCGGCCTATGCCATGGAAGAGGCGGCGGCAGCCGCCCACAGTTGGGGGCGCTCCCCATGTTGCTCTCTCTAGGAGAGGAAGAGGCGGCGGCTGCTAGGGGTGGATTGGGCGCCGGAGAGAGAAGAGGGAAGGAGGGGTGGAGGCTAGGGTTCTCTCCTCAGGGCTACTGCTCTGATACCATGTGAAGAAGTGTATACAATAATGTTGTGTTGTTGTATTGATATGTACACCCCTATCCTATATATAGGAAAGAAGGCTATTACAAGGAAGCACAAAGGAAGTAGACTAACCCTAATGGGCCATGGGCAACAGGCCCATGTAGACAATAGAGTAATAACTAATTAACTAAATAGGCTATATTCTAACAAATATAATGTAAAAAATGAGGAAATGGAAGCAAAAGGTAGGTTGAATGTAGGTGATGGTTTTAGTTACATAAAGATTAGGGGGTAACTTTAAAAAATTGTCATCTAAGCAGTTTGACCATTCAAAAATTGACGATTAATCGGCCTTATATGCAGCTATGCGGCCTTTTATGCGGCCATGGCCCATTTTAGGCACCGATTTCCCATATGCAGTTCGGTCAAGGGACCGAACTGCATATAACGGCCGCATGAACCATTTTTTTAAACATTGATCAAATGTTCTTCATTCCAAATGCACTTCAAAAGACCTCCAAAGCTTGAGTATTTCCACCCTGCAGAACACAACTCGAAAGAGGTGTGTCATCATATGCTTTTTTAGCTAGGGAATATTGTTTGAGGGGGAGTGGGAACTTTTGTATAAGGAGTGACCTTTTCATTTCTTATGTGACTTATCGTCTTATTGAGTCATGTAAGCCCAAGCTAGGACATGTGCTTCAACCATGTTCCAGCTTGATGGGGAGTGTTAGAAAGTATTATTGGCCTATTTAGATAATAGGTTAATATGTATATGGGCTTAAGTGTCTCGACCCATACAGCTTTACTCGAGTCCCAAGTCTATATGTTTCCCCCATTTTCCTATATATAGTACAGGGGTGTCGTCTAATACTTAGTTATCAAAGCTCCTGCCTAGGAGCCGCCTAGGCGCTAGGCAAACTAGGCCCCAGCCTATTAAGTCCATTAAGTGGACGTCTAAGGCCAGTTAGGCCCAAATTAAGCCGCTTAAAGGCTATATTAGCATCAATCGAGTCTAGATTTGGTCAAATTAGATCACCTTGAGTTATTTTATGGTTGAAATAGGTCCTATTTAGACCAAATCAGGACAAATTTTGGCAAATTAGGTCTGATCTGGGGGAAAAACAGGCCTGATTTGGGGAAATTAGGTTTGATTTGGGCCAAATTGTTAAGTAATCATAGTGTTGTTTGTTAAATATTTTCTACTTCCTCATACGTTTTGTTCTTGCTCCTTTTTCTATTCTTTTTTTATCCTCTCTCCTGCATTTTATTCCTAAATCCTACTGCTGCGTTTTTTTATTGTGAGTAATTTCCTCCTATATCACTACTACTATGTGAGTATGTGCATATTTCTTATTTCAGATTTGTCCTATATATCGTGCTACCAAATCTACTACTACTATTTGCATATGTTTTTTCTTTTTCTGATTTCTTCCACCTAAATCTCCTCTCACAGATACTGTTGTTTGCATGTTTCCATTTATTTTCACTGAGCTATTCTTCCTTCCTCTATATTTTCTATTTCAGCGCATGTTACTGCTGTTTTTTATTTTGTTTTGTTGATTTCTTCCTCCTCTTTCAATCTCCTTTTACTGCCCTTGTGTTTGTCTTATTCTGACTTCTTCCTGCACAACTCCTACCATTTGCATGTTTCTTTTTATCTCGTATTCTCTCTCCAATTCATATTTATCTTCCTCTTACTGTTGTTTCTTTTTCTTCCTGTAAATTCTCTTGCCCCTCCTGTAGTTATCAACTGAAATTTAGACTTAAAATAACATTTAATGAATAAAAATCACATCATCACATATAGTATCACGTGTATAAACATTTAAATATGTAACTGAAAAAAAAGGAAAAAAAACAATGGCAACAAGTGTGCAGCCCTCCTAGGCCGCCAGCCCTTACAGTTAGGTCTGGCAAAAAGACTGCTACCCGACCCGGCCCGACCCGACCCGACTCGACCCGACCCGAAAATAGGGTCTTTTGAGTAGGAAATAGGGTCTGGGTATAAACCGGGCAAACCCGAATCGGGTCTTTTTAACTCTGGGTCGGGCACAGTTCTGCCCAGGAAAATCAGAAGACCCATGAAGACCCGAGCTTCGGACTGCTGCGAGTCGCGAGTCTCCCGACCAGAGAAGACCCGAGTATCACCCGACACACTATATCCCTCACCTGCCCAGTCACTCAAACCCTAGGTTCCCTATTATTCACTCACTCCCGCTCAATCTAAACCTAGCCGCCGCAATCTGAGAAGGAATTGGAGATTGTGAGACTGCGACTCCAAGGAGACGTGGAAGAGATCTGGACAAAGAAGATCGTGAGATCGAGGAAAAGAAGGATATCATCTAATCGATCGTCAGCTCGTCGTGGACTGTTCGAGAAAGAAGTCATGTCCTTGGAGGGCTCGGCGAATTCCGGCGTACCGGCCCAGCGACGCCGCCGTGTACGTGGAGGGCGGACGAAGTGAAGAGGGTTGCCACCGCACTACTTCTGGGGCAGCTGGTGTCCGTGTCCCTGGCCGTCACAGGCTTCACATCCTCCCTAATCGCAAGCCAAGGTAACGCGATTCGAGCAACATGGTTCATGCTCCCATTTCTCTCCTTGTCCAATTTGTTCTGTTTGCTGTTAGACAGAACCATTCATTTGGTATCTATCATCAATGCTCTCGCTCTTCTTCCCCTCTTGATACACCATTAATTTGAATCATCAGGCATGGATAACCCTCTTGACGCAGTGCTTGTTCACCTGCTTCCTCATCTCTGCTGTCTACGACATCCTTCCTGTACCGGCAGCAGAAGCTAATGGTATATTAATAATTGCCTTGCAGGTCCCGGGGTAATGGTATGCCCTGATGGGCTTCGTCGATCTCCAAAGAATCCAACTTCAACTCATCGTGCATCAGATAACAGCTCCATGAAGCCCCATCTCGTGTTCACATTGGGAAGGCTGACGCGGATTTACAAGTGTGTGAAGATGTTCGTACTGGAGCTCTTTAGCTAATAGGCTTTTCTAGTTGTCTGTGTTGTAAAACTCAAGCAAATTGAGTATTTTAATAGTTGCCTCAGAAATTCTGGAAACTTGTATGAATTAGATAAACTTTAGATTCCTGATTACTGTAGACTTTCATAGTTCTGAATCCGGAACTAGAATCTGCATCAGACTTCCGGAACTAGAATATGTATTAGACTTGTTCACAACAATATTTTGTTTTTCATTGATGAAGGATGTGTTGCTTGTTACGATTTGAAATGGATGTTTATTATTTATTAATGGAGAATCTAAAAATGGATTTATTATTAGTTGTGAAAATGATGTCTGTTTGCGTTGTACAACTGCTGCATTAAAATCATAGCTGCTAAATGTCTACTTTTTTGGTATGGGCCAAAACGGGTATTATGGGTCGGGTCGGGTCTAATTTTTAGGTTTGGGCAAAAGCGGGTCGGGCAAATATCGGGTCCTGGTTCCCAAAAAAAATACGGGTCAGGTCAGGTCCAGACCCTATGCCCCTGTTTGGGAACGGACTGGGATTTCGTAGTCTGGACTGGATTAGACTGGGTTAGTCAGGATTCAGTCTGATTCTGTTTGGCAACCCAGCCTGATTCTGTTTGGCAACACAGTCTGATTCTGGTCAGCTGGTCTGGTTTGAGTCTGATTGCAGTCTGGTTCTGTTTGGTTACTAGACTGGATTCAGTCTGGTTCTGTTTGGCTACTAGTCAGTATCTGCTGATTCTGTGCTGATGTTGTACAACTGTTTTAACAAGAATAAGTATGTGTAGTTTTGTTGCCGCTTTTAAGCAGAAGTTGGCTGAAGTGTATTATATTAAATAACAATTACATAATTTAATTAATGTATTTAAATTAAATAGTAGCAAAGGTGCGTAGCATGTCTGTAGCAGAACGTAATACCACATAAATTAAAAGATAATATATTGTTGGTTCTCGGGCGAATACATATGTAACATAGAAAATGAAACGAGAGCTCTGCCCTGGACCTAGACAACGACATAGTAACACAATCTAAGCTGGTGATGAAGCAGGCAACTTCATGCCTCGTAGTTCTTCATGGCCTCGTCGTACTCTTCCCACGACACCGCACAGGGTTCGTCCAACACCTGATTTGTTTCATGTTTGCTGGCGTCTTTTGGCCAGTCGAACAGCAACGGCAGATGGTGCGTAGGAGGAAACAAGGCTCGCAACATTTGGGCTCTCATTTGGCTTGTTCCTTCAGCTCTCTCATTTTGGCCCTCATCGCGTGGAGGCTCGCAACATAGTTTTTTGCAAACAAGATTTTCTTTTACATATTTTTTAATCTTCGACGGAGACATCACTATTTTTTCAAATTCTGTCTTTGCCTTTGACCGTGACAGCGACCGTGACCGCGATGATGACATCTATAGTTAATAAATCAAATTTTAGTATTAGCAAATATCAATAATATAAAGATAACTGTGACAATATTGAATAAAAATAAATGCTGCAAACAAACTTAGCTACAAACAAGTAAGAAAGTGATTTATGCATTCAATACATAAACAAAAAGGTCCAAACAAACTTAGTTGCATACAAATAAATGTTGCGAGGTAAACAAAAACAGCTACAAACTATGACAATATTCAGTCATCATTGTTAATAGGGTATTGAGCAACGCCAGGTGGGTAAATGCGACGAGTAGTCATGAAGTTGCGTTGCACGGCCAATGGCGGGGGAGGCAATACATCTCCCAAAATAAAAAGATTGTCTGTTATGAACTCTCTCCTTATGTGTTGCCACCTCATCTGCAACTCAGTCAAAGTTATGGGCTCCCCAGTTATGTTTCGGAAGTGACGCCATACCTCCATCCAAGCCTGTGTAGTATATACTCCATTAACACATCTCCCCAAATCATATTGGTTTCTCATCATACCTCTGAGAACCATATCAAGCTCCCTACACCACATAAAGGAAGGCGTCCTTTGAGGCCCAGCCATATTACAGATTCTGTAAGTAATATGTTTTAGATGTAAGTGTGTATCGTATAATTAAGGGAATATAAAATGCATATTCAATGTTAGCTATCATTTATCAACATAATGGTGAAAAAACATACACCCTCCATAAAACATACAACAACATTATGATGAATAACGGTGAACATCATTTTTAAAGTAAAACAGATTCAGCTACATTGGATAGATATAAATTGTCTTAGTGGGCAGGCACCCATAACAAGTCTGTAATGTTATATAAACAAAATAAAGACAATACACAAAATAAAAAACTAATAATTGTTTGTTGATGCAACAGATTCAACATTACTTGATGAAGAAGAGTCCCCAATAGGGACATTCACATCAGTTTCTTCATCACTAGACGAGATTAAGATTGGTGGTTGGTGGCAGTCTCTGACAAACAGGGCATCAGCCGAGTCTGAAGTAGATGATATATAACCCTCTGGTCTCGGGTAAATATACCTAAGCAATTCAGAGTTGTCCCCATCACCATGAATCCACAAATAAAAGCTTGTAGGGCGAGTGTCGTCCTTGGGTTTTGGTTGTAGGGTCACAGTCCATTCTGGTTTGGCTTTTAGTTTGTCCAACATTTCAGCCCAACCTTCATCCATGATTAAATATTTACCTTTCTTATTCCACATTCTTTCTTCAGGTGTAGACCACCTGATCTGTACATCAAAGTTGATTCTGCCTACCCCCACCATAGCATAGCCAGGAGTTATCTTAAATGGCTCGCACATCCATGTTAGGGGAAGGGAGACGCGTCTCATAAACTCCCTGTTTGAGAGATCATACTCCTTTACAGGGAAATGAGATCCCATGTTAACTGTAATAAACAATAAGAACAAGAACAACAAGAAGATAAGAAGAAGAACAGAAGACGAAAAATAACAAGAAGATACGAAGAACAAAAATAACAAGAAGATAAGAAGAACAAAAATAACAAGAAGAACAATAATAACTCTTATGTTCACCTAAGTTAAAAACAACGAATGCTGGACAATGTAAATCGACACACCAAACTAAATGTAGTTATCTGCCATTAAACTTTATGGCGTCACCGTGGGTGAAGGAATGTCTAAAAGAAGACTACATTCTTCCTCCAGACTGGCAACGTAGCGTTCTACAGCGTCATGCTCATACTTTTTTTGGGTGTATATATCATCGTAGTTGTGATGAATTTCAACACAGTCCTTCATGTTCATTGCCTGGCCCCACACTGACTTGCACTCGACAGTTAGTAACATAATCTCAGCTTTTAAAGAATCAATTGTTGGGGGGAGATCGACTGCCCAACGGAAGTATCTGCACCGATCCTTTCCCTACAATGTATAATAAAATTTAATGAATGACAAAGAATGTGCAGCATACACAACGACAACCTATTATGTATGTATTTACTACTGCACCTCACGAGAAGGACATATGTAATACATTTCGCCCGGCCTTTCACTAAGAATGCCAAAATCATACAACCCTGCATCCTCTGTGTTAAGCCGTAAGGCTGCATCTAACCCACAATCACACCTCGGAACTCCAGATGGATCCATTGACATCTAAAACATAATTGAGGATTAGTAAAAACATTGTCGGATTCTGAACATAGATTTCAAATACAACTTTCCGAACATAAAATAGGCCTAAAAGTGCTTGTTCTACATCTATGATGTATTGTATCCGTCCTCGTTTGAAGAGTCGTTACTGCTCGTGATGTGAAGTAGTTGTCGAAGATGTTGGCACCTCTCACGTAGAGTGGTAATACCTTGTTCAAGCCTATCGATGTCTGCTCTTGTCGAACTGACAAAGTCACATTGTTCAGACCATAGCTTGCGTTCGTTGCGGGCATATGCAAGTTGTGTTAGCATAGCATCCCTAACTGCAGTAAGTGTGGCAACTGTGGGTGGTACACGCTGCGCAGGCAATCTCATCTGACATCTGTTCGAAACAAGCCCCCTACCACATGTAAAATACGGTCTGTGGGGGTTGTTGTTTTCAAAACGTCCATTTGTCGCTTCCGCTTCATCCATATACACACGTACAGTGCATTGAAGGCCGCATGTACAGCAAGGCATTCCATTCTCCATTTCAAGACAACCTACCGATTCATTATGTCATGTATATTATTAGGATCCGGAAAAAAGTTTGAAAAAAATACAACTGTTGAGTTGTTTGTTGGAAAAAAGTTTGACTATTACAGATACAATTGTAAGTCAACGGGCATCCCATAGCAAATTAGAAATGGATTCACGTAAACGCTCGCCCTCCCTTGAATCGGCCTGAGTTGTTTGTTGGAGGGAACTCAGGTCAACCCCAGCAGGGGGAACGGCAGATGTTGAAATGTCATCTGGGAGTTCATCCATTATACTGTCGCCATCATGTTGGCGGCGTATGAAATTGTGGAGGATACAACAAGCCATTACGAGGCGACACTGCGAATGTATGGGAAATGTCGCCCCCTTTTTAAGGTAGGCAAACCGCCGCTTCAGCACCCCAAATGCTCTTTCTACAACATTACGTAATTGTGCGTGGCGGTGGTTGAACATCTCCTTCTTGCTGGTGTAGGCATGTCTGTTTCCTCGATACTCAGAAATATGGTAAGCTGTGTTGCGATACGGTGCAAGGAATTGCCGAGTGTTGGCATACCCTGCATCTACTAGGTAAAACTTTTCCGGCGGAACTTTAAACCCGCCTGTGGTCGTCGCTGACTGTAGGACCCGTTGGTCAGCAGCTGATCCCTCCCACCCAGTTAGGACATATGTAAACTCCATGGAGAAGTCAACTACAGCCAAGACATTAAGAGAGACATTTCCTTTTCTGTCTCGGTAGCGATTTTGCTTGTCTCGTTTAACCAAGACGGGGATGTGTGTTCCGTCAATTGCCCCGATGGCATTCTATAACAGCAAAATAGGTTGTCAACATACAAAATAATTGCAAATGATTAAAGATTGTAGGGGCTAACTATTACCTTGAAGTAAGGGTAGAACCTTGGGGTCTCCAATATACGAGAATGTGTTGTCGTGCATGTCGCTGCAGTTTGCATGACAATGTACTCATTAGACAACGAACACACAGCGTCCAAGACTTCGTTGAACTTCCTACTTATGGTCTCACCAGAGTGAATGTAGTCCTCAGCCAAAGCACGATTTGTATGTCCATGGCCAACCATTTGTAGGAAGTAGCACACAGCCTCAACCGAACTGACTCCTCTAGTGCTTCGTAACAAGGCGCGACTCTCAAGCTTGTCCACAAGGGCCAATATAGAATGTGTTCTCATTCGATATAGGTCATAAGCCCTTTGTTCATGACCGTTTAAAATTTCTAAGACCTTCTGGTGGCCACTCCTAATGCTAACTGACCTAGGTATTGTAGGTGGTATGTCGGAAATGTCGTCAATGATGGAGTTTGCTATGGCCTCAGCTATTGTATCAGCAATGTGATTAGCTGGACCAGACAATGTATGTAGAATGTGCGTGAGGAGGCCAGGTGTTTCTGTTTGGTCAGTGGTTGACATTATGCCTACAAGTGGAAGCATAGCAACGTTGTCATGGCAAGGACAAGGAAAATAACTAGGCTACAGTCATATGTAATTGTGGACACATAAAATAATGGCTTCCAGGATACATAGCGAAATAGATTGATCGCAAAATACAACCATGGCAGTGAAATAAAATATTACAACAGTTAATCAATAATGTCTGGACGGGAATAAAAATATTACAACAATTCAGCAAATAAGATTAAGCCCAACGAAAATGTTTGGATGGGAAATAGATTATTACAACAACGCAAGAACTTTCTACTGATTTGATGAGTTAAATGCCTGGCTGTTAAAGTTTGTTGATCCAGAAGGGCCAGCATCATTGGACGAAGGAAAAAATGGACGGTGAGATGACGCAAACGACGATGCCATACTTGGTCTGTTGCTGAAGTTGGGTGTTGGGGATTGCGGGAAAAATGCATGGTGAGATGGCATAAACAAGGATGGCATTGAAGGTGTTGGTGTTGCATTGGCAGCTTGGAACGAGGATGGCATTGAAGGTGTTGTTGTTGCATTGGCAGCTTGGGACCTTTCCCAAAGGTCTTGCAACCATATGGTTATCTTTTGAGGTGTGTCTATAAGGCTGAGGTAGATGGAGCGGTTTGTTGAGTCCTTGATGGCGTTCACAAGTGTTGTAAACACAGGAGTGGGGGCATCTGGGTAAGTGTCTTGGAAATGTTGTAAGATGGTTGTAAATTCTTTCTTTTCAAAGGATCTAGTTGCCACACCACTGCCTAACTCGTGAACCTTTGCATAAACCTGTGTGAATTCAGATAACACTTCATTTGATAACCCACATCGGTCTTGAGGCATTGATGGCCGCTTCTTGCGCCTAACGATAGGAGGCCTCCCGCCACCACTCTGTGTATCTGTTCCGCCTCCCCCGGTTTCTCCCTCGCTTTGCATCCCAAATGCGCCCATATTAGGTTCCCCAGCTTGGCTTCCAGTGTTCATGGGTGTGTCTGGGGCATCTAAGTCGACAGCGATATCATCCTCGGAGGCAACGTCAGAAGGGATATGTGTGTCCGTTGAAGACATTGCATGATGTCCTCTAGCAATGTTCCTCCCCGCCATCATCTCGATGTCATAGTAGTGGGGAAACGGCTTGTTAAGCAACCTAGCAAGGTCCTTGTTTGCCTAAGTAAAAAAAATGTTTATTATGAAATTAAAATGCTAATGGATGACATATTTTTTAAATTAACGGACTGGTTACTGGATATACCGCAAGGCTCTCCCTCCATTCAGGGCTGTCGGGCAGCGTTGGCTTATGCCTTGTGTCATCCCATCCAACGCCGCTCTTATTCGTCACAAGCTTCAAAGCGGCATAGTCCCTCCTCAAGTTCTTCCACCGAGTTTTCAGCTGGTCTGTATTGCAGGCCGTCTTCCCCATCCTATTTTGCATTTCCACAGTTGCCTCCCTCCAAGCCTCCCTAGTGAAATGACCATCGACACACTTGCCTAGGTCATATTGTCTGCGCAATGCAGATACTAGAGCGGCATCAGAGTCTCTTTGCCAAACAATACGAAACTTGGGGTCAGCGGAAGACATACCCCCGTAGGTGCTGCAATATATTATGATACACAAATCGTTATATCGTTTATCTTTTCAGATAAAGTATTTACTTAGATAGTGTCGTCTAAGCTGTAATGACACTACGAAATTACCTTGTTCATCAGTTGCATATAATTTCTGTATATTAGTTCCAATAAAATAAAAAATGATCTGAAGGCGTGTTATATAAGTTTTAGGTCTGAAGCCGTGTTATATAAATTTTAGGTTAAACATCCATAAAAAAGAATTCCAAACTTTTCAGTAAGAAATGAAGAACCCGCATCTTCTGTTATAAGGTCTTCAGATCTAATATTGGCACTCCAGCAACCATAAAAAATAATTCAAAACAAAGCAAGCTGGAACAGTGTATTAATGAGAGCATTATACTAGTTCCCCACTTATTCAATAATCCCATGAATATTGATTAACAAATTTCAACAAACCAATGTCCTGTTTCTGCAAAAGAGGCTATTTAGAGCATTGGTAAATATAAAATATCTGCAAAAGAGGCAATTTAGAAGACAGAGAAGAGAACCAAGTATAATATGTAGGAAGAGTGGTGACAAGTAAGATGATCATATTTAGGGAAAGAGGAAGTGAACCTAGTAGTGAATTAGATGATTTTACACCGACTTCTCAATTTGTCTCAGAGTGGAAATGATGGACTCAATTTGAAAGTATAAAATATATTATCTGATCCTAAATTCAGACACATGCTAGGTATTATCATAGATTAAATCAGAAGATTAAATTGTTCCCCCTTATTACAACAATGAAGACCTGTAATACAGACCTAGGTATTCTATACAAAAACACTCTCTACCTTCTCAATTTGTCTCAGACCTGTAATACAGACCTAGGTATTCTATACAACAATGAAGACCTGTAATCAGTTAGTACAATTATTTTTTCGACAATAATATCAACCAAAAAGGGAGACAAAGAAGGAACTTTGGCCTAGATATGAAACAAAAAGGTTGTATTATAGCAATACAAACATATTTGTTATATGAGTTGAAACAGAGGAAGTTGGGTCAAGAAAATCATTTATTTTATAGACCTAGGTATTCTAAACAGAAACAGTAGTTTTTACAGACCTAGAAAATTTGATATCCAAGGCCTAACTCCTGAATCAATTTCTTAGCTTCATGATGAGAACATGGGAATGTGACCAAATGTGGAATGGGCATCCAATATAAGTGCTCAATCTGAACGTTATGCAACATGTAGATATTGGAAATGAAAAATTATCAAAACTGATCATGTTATCAATGAAAAATGTTGATATTTATCAATGAAAAATGTAGATATTGGACTCTACAAAGCAGATATTTATCAATGAAAAATGTAGATATTGGAAATGAAAAATTATCAAAACTTATCATCTTATCTTAGTGCACAGGAGTTCATTAGGGCTATTCACACACATGTAAACCCCATTTTCCATTTCCACATATTTCATCCATCAATCAAAAGTATATATTGATGAACTAACCCACTTGATTCAATCCCTCAACAAAATCCCTAAACACAGATATGACCACCCCATATTGATCCATATGTATATAATAGTCCATTTTAGAATACCTAAAAGGGGACTCTATTTGGAGGTGTAAAATCTCTCAATCTGCTTCTTGGGTCTGGAAGCATATCCTTTACCTCAGAAAAGACATTGTGGATGATATTTCTTTTTCTGTGGGGAATGGGTTATATATCAAAGTGTGGAGAGACCCTTGCTGGGGGGGTCGTTATCTGGATGAGGTGCTTGGCAGCAAGGCTGTGATGAAGTTGGGCATGGGGAAATATGCTACTTTTCATAAGTTGTTCAATGGGGATGATTGGATTAAGTCTGATTCTAGACATATTAATGATGTTCTGCAGGTTATTAAGGAGAAGATTTGTCCTGTTTATGGGAAGGATGATTGCATTTTTCTGAAAGGGAAAGAGATTCACAAGTTTAAGGAGGCGTGGAATGCTATTAGGGTGATTAAGCCTATACCCTCCTGGTCTTTGGGGAGAAAGGAATGGGAGGATTTTCCTTGATGTTAGTTTATGTGCAGATAGAAAATGGAGGAGGATTAGAAAAGACATTGAAACCTTAAATGTATAGTTCTCTTTTTGTTTCTTGTCTTTGTTTGGTTTTGATCCACTTTGGATTGAACCCTAGCTTGTATATATCTTACAAAAATCTATAAAAAGGAGTCCCACGCTTTCCCGATAAAAAAAAACAGTCCATTTTAGAAAGATTAAACAATACATTATATAATTCATTCTAATACAATTCAAATATGATTCTAGACATGTCAATTCAATTCCCAAGCATATCACACAGTGGCCTAATTTTTAGGCAATATTCACATTAAATTGCATAGTCATTTATCCATAGAATTTTATATGGAACATTAATCAATATATCAGGAACATATCAACTTCAGTTCAATGAGGAATATTCAAAATTAGTACCTAATATCTTTTAAATCAATACCCAATCACATACAAATACAATAAACATTTCTAGTTATTTTAACGAGATAGAATTAGGCTTTTGACATGAATAAAAATGTGAAGATGATGATAAACACTCACTTAAGGTGAGAAGAACCTTACAAATGTAGGTTAAACTCTAAATTTCTAGAAATGTAATCAAACTCTAGAAACTGAATCCATTTCTTCCTCCTCTCAGCTCAAAAACCCTACAAATGGAGATTAGGAGACAAACCATACGAGGGATGGCATATTGACATGTGAGATAAGACTCACTATGAAAGGCTATTCTATGAAGCTAAACCCCATACGAAGGTCAAAATCTCCACCACTTTCTCTTCTCAAACCCCTAGCTCTCTTCTCTATCTAGGATTTCATTTATCTACAACCAATCATGAGGTATGAGATCTCCTTGGTTGATAGGTTACACTTTATTTTTTTCAACAAATTTTTCTATCATAAAGCATTTTACTGAAAATCATCTACTGAATAGGTCAATCTCATCTAAAAATTATCAAAACTTATCATGAAGACCTGTAATCATTTATTACAGTTATTTTTTCGACAATAATATCAACCAAAAAGGGAGAGAAAGAACGAACTTTGGCCTAGATATTATAGCAATACAAACATATTTGTTATAAGAGTTGAAACAGAGGAAGTTGGGTCAATAAAATCATTTATTTTACAGACCTAGGTATTCTATACAGAAACAGTAGTTTTTACAGACCTAGAAATACATGGGAATGTGACCAAATGTGGAATGTTCATTCAATTTATAGAGCAGAACTAGACAATAGCTTTGCAAACAGATTCCAAACAGATTCCACGGATGAAAAATAGTATGATCCACGGATGAAAACTAGTATGATCCACGGATGCAAACAGATTTCAAACATCATTTTATCAATGTAAAACACACACAGGGGATCCAACACACACCATGGAACACGGGGAACCCCTTTGCATAATGATTCAGTACACAAATAGGCTTAACCCCTTTTGCATAATCATTCAGTACAAAAAATAGGCCTAACTATTCATCATGACGAACCTATTCAGAAGTGGATAATCCCCAGCAGCAACTTCGGAAGAGCCGGGATGAGCAGCAGCACCGCCGGAGCAGGGACGAAGACGACAGCGACCAGCACCGCCGGAGCAGGGACGAAGACGACGGCGAGCAGCACCGCCGGAGTAGGGACGAAGACGACAGCGAGCAGCAACTCCAGCGAGCGAGCAGGGACGAACACCAGCTTCCTCCAAGATGCGTAGGTGGATGTGAAGCAGCTCGATGCACAAGGCGACCAATATGTAGGAACACGGACACTGCTTGCCCTTGCTAGGGTTTGTCCTGTGCGTCGACAAGATGGGACGATGGCTGAATCAGGTGGACGGTGCAGACAATGGTGCCCAGAAGGACAGGACAGGGCACTGGGGTACCTTGCCTTTGCAGGATGTAGCCGCCCTAGTAGCCCGGCGGTCGCAGATCGCTGCATTGACTCCTCACTAGGCGGCAGACGCTCCGCCCGACGACTGCTGCCCTCCATCCGCGAGCTGCTCGAGGTATCGCTTTAACTCACGGACCCACGGACCCAACACTGAGCCGGCAGAGGGAGAGGCAAACAACCAGAGCGAAGGAGAGGGGCGAGAGGGAGAGGGCCGAGAGGAAGAGGGAGGCGCGCGAGTGAGAGGGAGAGTCGGGGTCGAAGGGGGTGTCGGGGGGCGTAAACCGGACTGGGATTTGCAATCCCGCCTAGGCCGGGACTGGATTAGTCCGGATTATGGGATTCCGTTATCCCAAAACGGTGGTCGAATGGGGTTGCGTACCAAACAGATTTTTGGCCCAAACCGGACCGGGTTACGCCGACCTGGCGCAAAACGACACTGCCTAATCCGGACTCAGTCCGTTCCCAAACAGGGGCTATGACATTCGGGTCGGGTCTGAAAAACCCGACCCATTGCCAGGCCTATAGGGAGGGCCGCCACTATCAACGGTGTGTTAGAGGATGAAAGAGAAGTACCTCTCCACCATATCTTCCATAACACTTCATCCTTACAAGAATGATAACTTTTTCTCCTGCTACAGTGTCTCTGTAGTGGAGATTACCTCGTTCTAGTTATGCCTCAATAGTCAAAAATATAGTAGCATCTCTGGTTATTCATGATGGCTGATGAAAAGGTGCAAACTATCATTTACAATAATAATATCAGTTTCTCATTGATTAAATTAAATAGCAACAACTTTCTTTTATGCAAGACAGCAGTCCATATGATACTAGAATCTCAGGACCAACTTAAGCATATTGAACTTTCTTCATAAGATAGCCTAGATTGGCACTGTATTCACAACCAAGTCAAAATGTGCTATGGACCAGTATGGAACCTAATTATATTACCTTCAAATATACATTTCACAGAATAACCTAAAAAAATGGGAAGTTGTCGAGAGGCATTTTTGCATAGGATTAGAATGCTCTTCGGGTATACAACATCTAGGACAAATTATTTCTGATAAGCAAAGGATTGGAGTCTGGATGATAATTTTATTTTGTACAACCCCTGGGTCAACAACTTAATTTCTTTCAGCCTATGACATCAGAATCTCGAACAAGGAACATGGAGGTCTGGCACTGATAACTTTCTATCTAAGCTACATTGGAAGTTTTCCCTAGTTCAAAGCGTGATTCTTGATGCTGACTGCTAATGGATTCCCTTTCCTTAGTGAGGTGTATGCTCATCTCCAGCAAGCTATGTTGAGACTCCTATTGTGATTTCTAAGTCCTCTGAAGCTCAAGCAGCTCCCACAGCTGCGACGAAAGGTTGTGGTGATGGTAGGGGCTATAAACCACAGATATAGATACTAAAAAGATATGTCAATTTTTGAAGAAATAGGATACATGTATGGCAGTGGATACAACAAAAATTATTTTAAAAATAAATATATACCAATATTTTCATTCATAAAAATGCAAATTAAAATCATTTAATTTCATTCAAAGAATAAAGTTACTTGGAGATTACATTTTTCGATCTTTGTTAGACCTCATGAACTTCTTGTTAAATTTCACGTATGAATTCTGTAGTAATTTTGGGTATTTTTTTATCACATTGCATGGAATCTTTAGCAAGTGCGCTTGTGTCCTTGTAAATGACTCCTAATACTCTTTGTTAACATAGTTATAACAACATTCACTATCGCGACAGTTTCATTCTTCCGACAATATAATCACATTTTTCTACAGAGATGCATGATCATCATACTCAGTTGCGAGACGTGTTTCCTTTAATAAGAGAGACGAAGATTGGATAATAAAGACAGTGATTAATGCAGATACCATAAGGCAAAAACAAAGATATAATTCAAGGAGATGTACTATATGACTCACATGAGAAGAGAAAAACTTAGAACTTAGTGACAAAGATCTGGAAATTTGGACAAGAGTGAGACTATAAGAGATATTCTTAGTAATATATATACAAAAATTGAATTAGCATTTTGACGAATCAAAATTCTACCATCAAGCACCTTAATGAATTGATATTGTCAACTTATTATGGCTACTGACATATGTTTGATCCATATTCTATAAGGGGTTCATTTGAAAAACAACTTAGTTTATAAAATAGAGCATCTATGGATTTATAATTAACATTCGACATGATTTCTGTGAAATGTGGTGCCGCAATGCAACGTGCAATGCAGCGTTGAGAGAGGCCATAGGCCTTCTCCCTTTTTATTAATAAGAGAAACTGGATAATTTACATAGAGGTCCAGCAGGATATAGAAATTACAATATAGAATAAATATGAAATATATTAACACTCCCCCTCAAGCTAGAGTGTACACATCGTGTAGACCCAGCTTGTTGCAAAAACTCTGGAAAGCTGCTGGACTCAATGGCTTCGTAAGAACATCTGCAAGTTGATCTTCAGATTTGACATGTGGAGTCACAACAGTTCCATTCTTGATCTGGTCTCTGATAAAGTGGCAGTCAACTTCAATGTGCTTAGTACGTTCATGGAAGATTGGATTCTTAGCAATGTATATGGCCGCTTGATTGTCACATCTGAGTTCTATAGGAGACGAAACAGGAATCTTTAATTCAAAAAGTACAGATTGAACCCACTGCAACTCACAACATGCGTGTGCCATTGCTCTATACTCAGCTTCCGTGCTAGATCTTGCCACAACATTTTGCTTTTTGCTTTTCCAGGTAATAAGATGATTTCCCATAAATGTGCAATATCCAAAAGTAGACCTCCTGTCATTCAGATTACCAGCCCAATCTGCATCTGCATAACCAGTAAGAGACAATGTGGATACAGGAGTCTTCGGCCTATAATAGGTGATTCCTTTACCAGGTGCACCTTTCAAATATCTCAGAATACGACAGATAGATGTCCAATGAGACTGTTTTGGAGAGCTCATATGCTGACTCACCACTTCTACAGTAAAAGAAATGTCAAGACGTGTGACTGTCAAATATATCAATTTTCCTGTAATATCCTGGATCTGGATAATCATTATCATCAGTCATCTCCTTCACATGATAGTCCATAGGAGTAGACACAGGCTTGGACTCACTCATACCAGTTTCCTGTAGTAAATTCAACACATATTTTCTCTGAGACAAATTGGTACCTGCATGAGATCTAAGTACTTCAATGCCCAGAAAATATCTCAGTTTTCCCAGATCCTTTGTGTAAAAGTGCCCCTACAAGCCCGCTTTCACACGAGATATGCATGTGGAATCACTACCAGTGATAACAATATCATCAACATACACAGCAATAATAATAGATCCACCAGAAGAAGTAGAATAAAATAAAGAGTGATCAGTAACAGAACGAGAAAAACCCATCTTTAGCACAACATCACTGAACTTGTCAAACCAAGCTCTAGGAGATTGTTTCAATCCATAGATGGCTTTCTTCAGTCTACACACCTTCTGACACTCCCCCTGAGCAACAAAACCAGGTGGTTGCTCCATGTACACCTCCTCTTGTAGATCACCATGAAGAAAGGCATTCTTGACATCAAGCTGAAATCATGGTTGTCAAGGCGGCTAGGCGGTCAGCATTTCCCAAGGGGCGCCTAGCCCGCCTAGGCGGGCGCCTAGGCTGTTCTGGGCGTTTTTTATATTTTGTATCTTTTTCAATATGTTAATTTGATTCTTATTATACATATATACTACATATAATACCATATAGGAAACATAAAAAGAGGGCAGAATGAGGTTATGACAGCAGTAGCAGGAGATGGGAATAGGAAGAAAAAGGGGAAGTAATATCAACAAGCCTACAACAACAATTGGAGCAGGAGACTTAGAAAAGAAAGTAGGGAAAAAGGGTGATGTAAAAGAGGAAAGTAGAAAGTACAACATCATCAACATTACGAAGCATAGGTGATGTAAAAGAGGATTTGAAGAAAACAGAATAAAAAAACACAGCAGTAGTAGGATTTCGGAGTAGGAGGGGATATAGGAGGAATAACTAAAAAAAAACGCAGCAGCAGTAGGATTAAGGACTAAAATGCAGGAGAAAGGATAAAAAAAGAAAAGAAAAAGAAGCAAGAACAACAAACATATGAGGAAGTGATTTTATGACTTACCAATTTGGCCCAAATCAAACATGTTTTCCCTAATTTTCCAAAATTTGGCCTGATTTTGCCTAAATCAGACCTATTTCAGCCATAAATTGACTCAAGCTAATCTAATTCGACCAAATCCAGACTTGATTCATGCTAATTTATCCTTTAAATGACTTAATTTAGGCTTAAAAGGCCTTAGACACCCATATAATGCACATACTGGGCTGGGCGCCTAGTTTGAGCAGCCTTGGCTAGCGCCTAGGACGCCGAGGCGCGCCTAGGCGCCGCCTAACACTGGCTGAAATAGAGACCAGTCAAATGTAGTAGCCAGAGAAATAAGAATACGCACAGAATTCAGACAAGCCACTGGTGAAAAGGTCTCACAGAAATCAACCCCATATGTCTGAGTGTACCCCTTTGCCACCAGTTTAGCTTTCAATCTCTCGACAAAACCATCTGGATTATGTTTTACTGTAAATACCCATCTGCATCCCACAACATTTTTATCTGGAGGTAAGTCAACAAGTTCCCAGGTGTTGTTCTGTAACAGAGCAGACATTTCAACATGCATAGCCTGTTTCCACCCAATATCCTTCATAACATCAAGATGATTTCTTGGAATGACCACAGAATCAATCCTAAGAGCAAATGAGCGAGCCTACTGAGATAACTTGGACAAACAACACACATTTGTAATAGGATGTCGAATAGTACAAGAACGTGTACCTTTGCGAACAGCAATGGGAACATCAAGGTCATATGGTTCTTCAGGAATCCCTTGAGTAGAGGAGGATGAGGAGGGCTCAGAGACTGGAGTCGCTATCTCCTCTGGATCTTATCTGCCTCGTCTGCTATAAACATGAGAATATTACTGAATTGGTGGACCATCTGCTGACTGCTCTTCCTGAATTATAGTATAGTCAGAAATGATAGGTGGCGCTCTCTCACTCTGATGTGGTGGTGGCACTCTCTCATTAGCATCTGATGGTGGCACTCTCTCACATAATTGCTCCCCCTTACTGGGAACACTAGAGAAATATGGATTGGATTCATGAAAAGTCACATCTCTAGACACAAACATGCGACGAAGACTTGGACAATAACACTTGTACCCTTTGCTAGTGTTGGAGTGCCCAAGAAAGAGAGTCCTAATTGACCTATATGTTCCATTATATCTAAGCACTTCAAATCTTTTGTAGTTAAGTGTTGGAAAATAAAGTACTTCAACTCTTTGGTAGTCAAGTACTTGAAAGTGATCCAACTCTTTGGTAGTCTGATCACATTATGAAATGATCCAACTCTTTGGTAGTTGATCATAAGGCCTTCAATGCATTCAACCTTCGGCGGTCAATGCATGGATGATATAATGGAAAATGTGCCTAAAATATGTGTTCTCTTTTGTTAATAAACATATTTGTTCAAGTATATGCCTTTTTTATATATTTCTGATGTTACTGCTAAGTATTAGTTTAATCTTATTTTCAAGCTTAGTAATGAGAGGTATATAAAAGACACATGTGGACAAAAGAAGTACAACCAAACACTCTAAGAGGAACAAGGAAAGGTTGATCTTTGGGACGTAAGGCAGAGAAAGGAGTACGTCCTTGAAGCACAGAAGAAGGTTGCATGTTGATAAGAAAACAAGCAGTAAGAAGGGCGTCAGACGAAAAACGCTTAGGAACATTAGATTGAAACATGATTGTCCTGGTAATATCAAGGAGATGACGATTTTTCCTCTTTGCTACCCCATTTTGCTGAGGGGTGTGAGGACAAGATGTACAATGTATCATCCCAACTGAACTGCAAAAATCAGTCATAGCGTTTTGAACATACTCCAAGGCATTATCAGATTGAAGAACTTTAATATTGCAATCAAATTGAACTTTTATTTCTTGATGAAAATGTTTGACAATAGATAGCACAAACTCTCGACTTTTCAACAAATAAATCCAAGTCATACGCGAGAAGTCATCCACAAAAGAGATAAAATAACGAAAACCATTATAACTATGGTCTTTTACAGGACCCCAAACATCACTATGGACCAACTCAAAAGGACATGACGCTCGTTTATTGACACGACCGGGATAAGACATTATATGATGTTTCCCCAGTTGACAGGACTGACACTCTAGAGACGATATTTGAGACAATTCTGGTTCTAACTTTCTCAGGCTCTCTAATGAAGGATGTCCATATCTGTAGTGCCACAGTAAGGGAGAGCCACTCAACAGGACAGCTGGAGCAGGAGCAGACACTTGGCGAGGCAGACTATCACCGTGGAAGAGGTAGAGATCACCTTTCCTAGGCCCCCCACCAATCGTCCTCATACTCTTGAGATCCTGTAATACAAAACAAGAAGGTCCAAAAGTTACCGTACATTTCACAGTATCAATCAACTTAGCAACAGACAGAAGATTAAAAGGAAAAGCAGGTACATAATGTACGGATTTAAGATTAATTCCATGAGTCAGAGAAACAATTCCACTGGCTAACACTCTCATCACTGAACCATCTGCTATTGTTACATATTTGTGAGGAATATGTGAGTCAATGGAATGGAGAAGTCTCCTCATACCAGTCATATGTTGTAACGCTCCAGAGTCAACAACCCATGATGAAGTAGAACCAGAAGCCAATAAAGAGGTAGCCTGACTACCAGTGGTGGACGCCAAGTTGGCTGAAGATGATGATCCCAAGCTCAGATGCTGAGTAGCCAGAATAAATCTATCATATTCCTCCTTGGTTAGTGTAATGCCAGAAGGACCAGAACTCGAAGCAGGAGGCTCAGTAAACTCAGTTGTGGTAGCATAGTTTGCTGCTCCTACAAGTGGTGCAGCAGGTCGACCATGCTTCTTCCAGCATTTCTCAACTGTGTCCAGGTTTGTCACAGAAAGTGCACTTAGGGCGAGTTCCACATCCTCAGCCCATACCTGTCTGTCCTCTCACTGCAACAGCTACAGAAGCATGAGAATCTCCCTGAGATGAGACTACGGTAGTATCAACAGGTTCAAATTTTGCTTGTAAAATCGTTGAATAGGCCTCTTCCAAGCTGGGAAGTTTATCAGAAGCTAAGATAACACTGCGGGCTGAACTTCACGAAGAACTCAGACCAGACAAGAATTTTGTTGTAATCAAGTCAACTATGTCTTTGACTTGCTCCTGGACAGTTACTGGATGGTAGAAACTCAGCTCTTATACAATACCTTTAATCACTCCAAAGTATTCTTCTAAAGGTCTATCTCCTTGTCGTTCTGCAAACAGGCGATCATATATCATGAACTGACGAAGTGCATTCTTCTCTTGAGAATAATGTTTCTTCACTGCATCCCAGATCTCTTTGGCGGTAGTGTAGACTGTAGAACATGAACCTCGAGGCAATCTCAGGTTCCATGCTCCCCCACAACCAGGTCTTCACCAGACTGTTATGACGCTTCCATTCAGCATAGCCTTTGTCAGTAAGTGAAGGAGGATCAGAATCAACGTGTCTCGCCTTGTCGCGTGACTCCAATACAGTATGGACAACATTCATCCATAAGAGATAATTTTTCTCGTTCAGCTTGATGGAGGGGATAGGAGACATCTCACTGTAGATGGTAGATGCCTTGGTGTCCTCCATGATTTGACGAGAAGAAGAGTGACGGATTGATACACGTCACAAGAAGATATGGGTGACGGGGAGATACACGTCACGTTACAAGATCAGATGCGAATCTGACGCATCCACAACCCCCAACTGAAATTCCCTAATCACGCATGGAGGAGATGTGAATAGGAATTTCTTACGTACCGACGGACCCTCCGGTTTGGGATTTAGAAATCCGTCGGATCAACCGAAGGACCCGACGATCCGAAGATAGAAGAGAAGGGGGGACGGCGGCTACGGTGCCTGGCCCGGGAGACGGCTGCTCCGCCTACTTTGGGCGGGCGGCCGGGGAAGGCTGGCGACGTGCTATGTTCACGCAGGAATTATTGTTCACTCTGACGCACTGTTCACGTGGAGTTACTGTTCACGCCGCGTATTGTTCACCGCCGGAGTTACTGTTCACACTGGCGGCCGGGGAAGGCTGACGGCCGGCCGACCAACAGCGGCGCTGGGTTGTGACGGCTGAGTAGGGTTAGGTTAGGAACCTTGCTCTGATACCATGTGAAATGTGGTGCCGCAATGCAACGTACAATACAGCGTTGAGAGAGGCCATAGGCCTTCTCCCTTTTTATTAATATAAGAGAAACTAGATAATTTACATAGAGGTCCAGCAGGATATAGAAATTACAAAATAGAATAAATATGAAATATATTAACAATTTCATTGTGTTTTCAACTGATTTTAATTTGCAAGCCAAAGAGTTCTAGAAAAATTTAGAACGAAGATTAAGTTGCCGAAACAGTCTCAAGAATTTGGAACTAACAATCAGTTATGAGCAATAGGTTAGTACTAGGAAGAAATAAGATGTTATTGTTAGTAAAAAACTAATAATAGTTTTTATTAGAATGTCAACTTGGTTTAAAGACAATGTTGTCTAGATCCATGATTACCATACACATTTATTATCGTGGTAGTCCCAAAATTCTCAAGTTTTTGATGTAGGACAGCCTACTCATCCTGAGATTGGCTAGGGTTAGACATCTCTTGATTAGAGTGTATCATCAGCCACCTTTTATTTATATTTTTTTTATTTAGTTATTGTGTCTTGGTTTTTGTATAGGGTTTACTATGCAATAACTTCAGTTTTAGGACCTAAGTGTAATATTAGGGACTTGTAAGTTATTATTTCATTAGTTTTATTTATTGTTTTAGTAGGTTCATTAGAAGAAATAAGACAATTAGGGCTTCCCGTGAGCTTTTTATATAAACACACGTCGACGTGTATAGTCCAACAGAGCTGAATTATATGAATGGAGTTCGGTTTTTGCAACGTGGTTTGCATCAGCTTTATTTGAGAGAAAATCAAGAAAAAATAAAATAAATATAGAACTAACAGTAATGATAGGCACACATTGACAAATTAAATCAAAATTATGTTTGCATCTCTATATAAAAGGGTCAGGTTGTATCCACAAAGTATCTGAGATGTATCCACGAAGTAACCACTCTTTTAAAAGGTGAAAAAGTTATATGGATATGTCTGGAGAATTATCATCTGGGCGTATCCAAGGAGTACTAGTATCCAATATGTATCCAATATAGGTATGACACCTATTTTGGAGATTCATGCTTCTTAGGTTAGGGGACAACAACCAAAATACACCTTTTGCGGCATAATGGGACATGCTAAGGATCGTTGTCTGCACACGTATGGGCATCCATATGGAAGAGGAGTGCCTTCTCTTAGCTGAGGACCTGCTCATCTGACCCAAAAGTTGTAAAGATTCTTCTTGACTCTTCATATGAAAATTAGAGTATGAGCAACTTCACCAAGCGTCTCACGACTCTGGTGAATCCATGGTCGTACATCATGTCAGATGTTTTGCACATTTGGCTTCTAACCAAGGTGTTGTTATTGGGCCTACATGCTACTAAGACTTAGCTTATTGTGTACATATAAAGTACACCATACATTGCAGTGCCCCTACAGAAGGAGAAACATTTACACTAATTACAACTAGTAAAAGCAACTTGATTTGTCACATGGTGTCAAAGGAGTAATTTTCCTTCATTACCATAGTTGTGTTTCTCTTCCCTCTCTTATTTCCCAACCCGATCGCCACCCACCCCTCCCTTCTTTCTCTCCTTTGAGCTCTATAGGGAAAAGGTTGTTGCTCCCCCCTCTTCTTGTTGCGGCTTAGAGGGAGCCATCTCTCTATTGTCTTCGACTCGGGGGAGGTGTTCCCTTGCTGATGTTAAAGCTTGTCAGTCATAGGGGGAGCTCGTCAATCGGCAAGGTCGCCCATAGAAAGCGTCTCCAATCAACATGTTGCCTCCCTAGCAAGGCGTCGACCACAACAGAAAATATAGGGAACGTCTCACGGCCTAGCTACACCCCCTCCTTCCTTCCATTGATGGCACTTGCTCCAACATTGTTGGTTGGGGGCATCTTTTCTTCCCCTACCTTCCTACAAGTACTATGGCCACACCAAGGCATGTCACTCTCTTCCCCACCATTGTTGTTGTCTAGCCCAACATGGATTGTTGACTCCAGAATGATACTATTGCGGTGCCACAATTAAACCCAAGAGGGGTTCCCTCATCTAGTGGTACGTAATGTACTCATCTCTTCTCTGTAGGAGGGACTAGTTCTTCTCTCCCTCCTCCCCATGTGCTTCCCCTAAAACCATCGGTAAGTACTTTTCATTATAAAGGACATATTTCTGATCATATCATGGTGC
This sequence comes from Alisma plantago-aquatica, assembly GCA_963693085.1. Lineage (NCBI taxonomy): Eukaryota > Viridiplantae > Streptophyta > Magnoliopsida > Alismatales > Alismataceae > Alisma > Alisma plantago-aquatica. The sequence continues at coordinate 1,279,303,902 of OY856412.1, read as the reverse complement.
CTCCTCCTATATAGTGCCTACATCTACCGCATTTCATTCCACTAGATTTCTGATTTTACCATGCACCATTACAACATTATTTGCTCTTACTGTGCATTTTTCCGATATTTTCTTATCCTACCATGCACCACTCTGTACTTTACAGATGTATGCCTAAAGAGAAAGAGAAGCTTTAAACTGTCAATTACAATAATTATGCTCATGTTTCAATGACATGACTGATTGTATGTCATGGAAAAATGTGTTGCACACCATTCTTGAATCACAATACAAATCCTAGTTCACCGACAAACCATCTAAGGATACCCTGAAATGGAATCGCGACAATAACAGGTAAAAAAATGGTTATGGAACAACAAGGAACCTCGTATCGCCTCCAAATTTATGTTTCAGACTATAGCTAAAGACATTAGCGAGGAGGAGAACGTCAAGCGCATTTACAATATTTGTCACATGTTTTTTGAGCATTACGGCAACAAGCCTCACGCGTCAGTCTGTCTCAAAGACTATACATTTTGGACCTACTGCAGGAAACTGGGATGACACATGGCAAACTTATCTCCACTCCAATGGACTGCTACCAATCTCAAAGTGAAGGGGAGTTCTTTCAAGATCCAAAAAAGTATCGTCGCACCATTAGGAAACAGATTTATTTAACAATCACTCAACCAGATATCTCTTACGTTGTCGGAGTGGTCAATCGACGTATGAGTGCTCCTCTTCAAGCTCAGTGGCATTCACTGTATTTTGTGCTACCGAAACAGTGCTCCAAGAAGAGGACTCTTATACAATTGGTTTGCACATAAGATAACTGTCGCCTCTGTGTATGCATAGTAGATTGCACAAGATATGCTAAAGATTGCCAACCTACATCTGGATTTCATATTGTGTCAATCACCCTGCTTCCTGGAGGAGCAAGAAGCATTAAATCCTTGCTCGATCAAGCACCCAAAAAAAAAACAGAGCAATGGCCCGTGAATGTTGTGACTTGCAATGGGTACATTCTGTCCTGGCTAAGTTAGGGATTCCTGTTCGTACACCAACGACTCTCTATTGTGACAACCATAAAGCCATTCATATTGCAAACAACCCGTAACTCCATGAATGCACAAAACATATTAAGGTGGAATACCATTTTGTGCAGGATCTAGTTACCAAGAAAATTGTGACACCTCATGTGTGGATGGGGGATGAAATTGTTGATATTCTAAAAAAAACCACTACCTCCTGCTCTTTTTCACATATGGGTATCAAAGCTGAGATTACACACTATATACTCTTCAGCTTGCAGGGAGAGTGTCAATATAAGTGGTTATTTGGCCTAGGCTCATTTATGATGTTCTTTTTCTATGTATTTATCCCCAGTACACTTAAGTGAGATTCATTTACCAATTAAGTGCATCCATATAACTTTTTGCACTCCTATATTAGGAGAGCCTACTCTTGTTTTGCAACTCATGAGAATTACCAGTTAGGTATTTCTACAGCGTAAATAAGCACTTAAGAGTTATAGACGGACCAGTTGGATCCAAGGGGATATAGTGAACATAAAACCTTTGACATCCATATAACTTTTTCTACTCCTATATATAGGAGAGCCTGTACTCTTGTTTTGCAACTCATAAGAATTACCAGTTAGGTATTTCTACAGCTTAAAACTAGCACTTAACAGTTAAGACAGACCAGTTGGATTTAAGGGGAAATAGTGAACATAAAACCTTTCACACCCAATGACCTTGGCGTCAGATTAGTGCAATAATTGTCCAATAAAGGAAAACAGAGGATATAATGTCTTTGTAGATGTAGTATCAAGAATAATGCTTGAAAGCTACTAGTATATACACTTTACTGTTTTTTCTTTACTTAGTGTATTTGGTTATTTTTCTTTATTCTCTTCTTCTCTTTATCCCATATTGCTCATCTCTAAATATTGTACACTCTCTTGTCTTATAAAAGAGAGACCATTGTATTCTTTTTAGATCATCCAATAATAAGCAATCTCGTTGCCAACTTCTAGATGGTATCAGAGCGGGCCGATCCACCTTAAACCTAATCCCTCTCTCACCCCAACCCTAGCCGCCATCTTCTCCACCAACCCTAGCCGCCGCCACCCCCACCTCTTTTTTTTCGCCGCTACAATACTGCTACAGTACTGCCGCCCTCCCATCCAATCTCTCCACCAACCTCCTTCTCCCATCCTTGTGGCCTAATCCACCATAGGCCCCTCCGTCTAGCTCCGTTTCTCTTTCCGAAATCTCCGGACAGCCTCGGTAACTTTCCAGTTCTGGCACGTTGACGGAGTGACGGGCTTCATCCTCTCTGTTTGCCTGCGCCTCATGGTGGAGTGACTAATCCTCCATGTTGGCGTAGGTTTTTCTTTTCATCTGGTGCCCCTACGTGGGTTTTTCTAAGATCCATGCATAGATCTTCTACCTTCTACTACTAGTCCATGTGTTGGACTTCTGCCTCTGACTGCTGACTACTACTGCTCTCTGTGCCTGTGCTTCTGCCCCTGACTGCACCTTCTGATTGCGACTCCGGATCTTCCGCGTACTCTGTGTGTTACTACTGTGAAGTTGGATGGCTCCAACTATCACCTTTGGGCAGCTTCCTTTGAACTCTATGTTAAAGCACAAGGGCGCTATTCTCATCTATCGACCAAGGGACCGGACGCTCCCACTGCTGATGCTGATGACAAGACCAAGCAGGCCTATGATCTCTGGTCCAAGGAAGACTATGGTGTTATGACATGGATGGTCAACAGCGTCGAACCAAAGATCAGCCAGTCTCTCCTTCGTCAAAAGACTGCAAAGGATATGTGGGACCAGCTCTCCCACGTATACTCTCACCAGCAAAATCCAAAGAAGGTGTTTGAGATCTTCAAGCAGCTGGCCAAGCAAGAGTTTTCTACTATTGATTCTATCGAGGACTACTACAACAATTGTTGTGCTCTCTGGGATGAATTTTAGGTGTACCATCCGCTTTCTGCCGACATCACTGAAATCCAGCATCAACGGAACGAACTTCAGCTTGTCCAGTTCCTCACTCGTCTACCCTCCTCCTTCGCCAGAGTTGTTGATCAGATTCTCTCAATTGATCCTCTGCCTACACTGCGAGATGTTCTGAAACGTGTTCAACGTCTACCTTCTGTATCTCAGTCTTTGCCTGACACTTCTGATGGAGCGGCCCTTGTTGTTCGCACAGGTGACTCCTCTCGTGGCCGCGGTCGAGGACGGGGTCGTGGTCGCGGGCACTCCTCTGCACCTGGATGTGGCTCTGGTACTGAGACTACTGAACCACGCTTCTATACTTTCTGCAAGTGCATGAATCACAATGAAGATCATTGTTGGATCAAGCATGGCAAGTCAGCCTGGGCAAACCAAGTCACTACAGATCAACCTGAGACTACCACTACCTCTGTTGCTCCTTCTGCTGATTGGATCCGGTCGGAGTTCGATAAACTTCTTCAGGCTCGTCTTGCTTCTTCTACTGAAGCCTCTACTGACGGGAGCGCTGCACTTCTGACCCAGTCTGGTAAAAATTCATGGGTGATTGATTCGGGTGCGACATCCCATATCTCTGGTAATCCTGCGTTATTTTCTAACTTACATAATACTTATGTTATACCTCCTGTTACACTGGTTGATGGGTGTAAGACACTTGTTACTGGCATTGGTGATATCTGCACTCCTGGTTGCTTGCCTCTGCGGTCTACTCTTTATGTTCCGAAATTTCCTATAAATCTGTTATGTGTCAATAGAACTGTAAAAAGTCTTCGTTGCTCTATTACCTTTGACCCGGATGGTGTTGTGCTTCAGGATCTGCGCACGAGGACGACGATTGGTTCGGGCCATGAGGGACCAGATGGGCTATATTACTTGGACGTTCCAAAGACCGTCGCATATCTGACATCCTCTGTGACAAGCATCCAGTGGCACTACCGTCTGGGACATCCTTCTACAGCAAAATTAAAACATTTATTTCCTGATGTTTTAGATTATGTTTTTCATTGTGAGACTTGCCAATTGGGCAAACAGACGCGAGCATCTTTTTCTAAGAAATCATGTATTAGTTCAAAGCAGCCATTTGATATTATTCATGCTGATGTTTGGGGTCCTTGTTCTGTGTCCAGTATTTCTGGATTTCGCTACTTTTTTAGTTTTATTGATGATTTTTCCAGAACTACCTGGATTTTCTTGCTCAAGGACAGATCTACTATACTTGATATCGTTACTGCTTATTTTGCTGAGATCCATACCCAGTTTGCCAAACCTATCAAAAAATTTCGCACTGATAATTCCCTTGAATTCGTGCAAGCCTCGGTCAGCAACTTTTGTCGCAAACAGGGTACCATACACCAAACTTCTTGTGCCTACACTCCACAGCAAAATGGAGTCGCCGAACGCAAAAATCGACACCTCCTTGAAGTTGCTCGCACTTTACTGTTTCATTACCATGTCCCACAATGTTTTTGGCCTGAAGCTATTTCCACTGCATGTTACCTTATTAACCGCATGCCGTCCTCTGTGCTTGGGAATCAAGTCCCTTATCAAATCCTGTACCCGGATGCGCCCCTCTTTTCTGTTCCTCCTCGTATCTTTGGGAGCACATGTTTTGTCAAAAATCTTCGTCCTGGTCTCACCAAACTTGATCCTAGAGCAATAAAGTGTGTCTTTTTAGGGTACTCTCGCACTCAGAAAGGGTATCGTTGTTATGATCCCGTGTCAAAGAAATGGTTTGTATTTGTTGATGTTGTTTTCTTTGAGCACATGCCTTTCTACTCCTCTGTCGGGTCTGCCCTTACATCGGATTTATTAATAGGGACACCTCTACCTATGATTGATGATACTGATGATACTGCTCCTCCTGCTGAAAGTCCTCCTCTGAAAGTTTATCAACGAAGACAGAAGACAGCAACTCCCTCTATGGCCCCTCCAGAGTCCTTGTCCTCCGTGCCAGATCAAACACCAACACAGGTATACTCTGACTTAGATATTCCTATCAGTTTGAGGAAAGGAACTAGAGCTTGTACTAAACATCCTATTGGCAATTTATGTACTTCTGATCATTTGGGAACTAATTTTGCAAATTTTATTGATGCTCTTTCTGCTGTCTCTGTTCCTAAAAATGCTTCTCAGGCTCTTAAACATCAAGCTTGGCGTCAGGCCATGGAAACAGAAATGCAAGCTCTTACTGATCGCAATACTTGGCAGTTAGTCGATCCTCCTACTGATTGTTCTCCAGTTGGCTGTCGTTGGGTGTTTACTATTAAATATCAACCGGATGGCATGGTTGAGCGCCTCAAGGCTAGACTTGTTGCCAAGGGCTACACGCAGACTTATGGGGTCGACTACTTTGAGACTTTTTCACCGGTGGCTCGGTTGAATTCCGTACGCATTCTTATTTCTGTTGCTATTAATTGTGATTGGCCCTTGTACCAGCTGGATGTGAAAAATGTGTTTCTGTATGGGGATTTACATGAGGTCTATATGCAACAACCTCCAGGATTTGTGCTTCAGGGGGAGTCCTCCAAAGTCTGCAGGTTGCGGAAAGCTATCTATGGTTTAAAATAGAGTCCCCGTGCTTGGTTTAATAAACTAAGTACCATTCTTCAGAAGTTTCTTTTTCGACGCTCCCAGTCCGATCATTCTGTCTTCATTAAAAACACTACTGTTGGCCTTGTTATTCTGATTGTATATGTTGATGACATTATTCTCTCAGGGAGTGATCTTGACGGTATTCAGGCTACTAAGTGTTATCTGGAGAAACATTTTGTCACCAAAGACCTTGGGACTTTGCATTACTTTCTTGGGATTGAAGTCTCTAGATCTGCTTCTAGTTTATGCTTGTCTCAACATAAATATGTTCTGGATCTTCTTTCTGACACTGGACTTCTTGGTGTTAAACCTGCTAGTACTCCTCTGGATCCAAATACTAACTGGGACGATGAGAACTCTCTTGCCTATCCTGATCATCATCAGTATCGCCGCATGGTTGGTAAGCTCATTTATCTTACTGTTACTCATGCTGATATTACTTCTGTTGTTGGGCTTGTTAGTAGATATCTGGATAAACCTCGTCAATGTCACTGGGATGTCGTTTACCACATTCTCAAATATCTGAAGAGTGCTCCTGGGAAAGGTTTGTTATATAAAAAACATGGTCACTGTAAGCTTGCTGGATATTCTGACTCTGACTATGTCGGGAGTAAAATCGGTCGACGCTCCACCTCTGGCTACTGTACATTTGTAGGAGGAAATCTTGTTACTTGGCAAAGCAAGAAACAGACTGTGGTTGCTCGCTCAAGTTCTGAAGCAGAATATCGCGCCATGGCGCATACTACTTGTGAGTTGTTCTGGATTCGGAGCCTACTGAAGGATTTTAGCATTTGTGACTCTTCTCCTATTCCGATGTACTGTGACAACAAAGCTGCCACTTTTATTGTTGTAATCCTACTTTTCATGAGCGAACAAAACATGTTGAGGTTGACTGTCATTTTGTTCGCGAAGCTGTCTTATCTGACCAGATATCTACTCCCTACATACATACTTCTGATCAGGTGGCTGACATCTTCATCAAGATTCTTCCGAAGACAAGATTCACTGCTATGACATCCAAGTTGGGCATGATTGACATCTACGCTCCAGCTTAAGGGGGAGTATTAGTATATACACTTTACTGCTTTTTCTTTACTTAGTGTATTTGCTTATTTCTCTTTATTCTCTTCTTCTCTTTATCCCATATTGCTCATCTCTAAATATTGTACACTCTCGTCTTATAAAAGAGAGACCATTGTATTCTTTTTAGATCACCCAATAATAAGCAATCTCGTTGCCAACTTCTAGAAAAGCCATGTAAAATTTGACATCACTATGTAAGGTCAAAATTGTATATATAGGTAAACTGAAGATTTTTATAAGTAAAAATTATTGAGAAAGACCTAATCCACAAGAAACCCAATCCAGAGTATAGCTAACAATAAACAGATCCCTGATTCATTCTCATAAATTATAAAAACTGGAGTATCTTTATCCCCGGCATGCTTGGAAATATCAGTGGGTACACAGAATATTTTGCAACATGCTACAAATCTGATTGGCAAAAGATTTGTGACTTTTAACAATTCCGTCTAGTGTTGTAGACTTAAAGAAGTCAGTTATAGAGACAAATAAAGCTCATGTGGTTCTTCAAGGTGAATCCATTATATCAATAATTTATCCCAGATTGAGAAGTTGAAGTCAAAAAACAATACTGATAATTCTTGATCACTAGGCAGCATGCCAGCATGGTGATTACTGACATTTTGAAGACCGGTTTTCCAGATGGAAAACAAAGAGCACGCAGTAACCTTGGAAAGAATAAAACCAGCGAAAGATTGATCTTGTACACACTACAGCATCTTACCTGAATAAAAGCATTAGGATTTGGGCAGTTTTGTTGATTAGATAACCTCAATGTGCACTCTGCAGCAGTACGACCATCACGAAGGGCAACAGCCTTAAAAAAATCAATTAAATTCAGTCGATCACTTTTGGAAAGTTCTGCTGTCATGCCTACATCAATAAAGACAACATGAGGCTTGGGTTTGAAGAGCTTGTTTCTTGTAGTCGGTTTTCTCACTCTTACTAAGATATTCCCAGGATGCATATCAGCATGAATAAAGTTGTCAACCTGCAAAAGAGAATTTTGTTTCAATATGTAATCAAAAATCCATTTAAGAATCAATGGTAGCATCACAGTAGACTGATCCAAAGAAATCACTCCCGAATGAAACTATCAAGATCGTACCAAAAGCATCTTGAGAAGAGCATGAGTTCCTATATGAGCTAGAGCAGTTTTAAGCCTTCTGTCTCCTTCAAGCTGATCAACATAATACGATACATTTTCTCCATGTTCATAAGTTTCCACTAAAACAGCAGGGTGTACAAGAGGATATAGTGGTTTCGGGAAAGATACATCTTTCCAACCACGAAAATTATAAATGAACCGACTAAGATGAGAAGCTTCTCTAGACAAATCAATCTGGGACATCATAAAGACAGCAAACTGCTGCACACTTTCATCCAACCTCATCCAATTCAATGCAGGGATAAATTTGGATACTTTGGCTACTAGATCTATTATTATGAAATCTCTCCTAATCAAATCACCAACACCAGGATGCCTGACCTTGACAGCAACTAAAACAGGCTGCAATTTTTTCCCTCGAAATCTGTATCTTATAGAAGCACGATGGACTTGGGCAATGCTTCCGGATGCCACAGGCAATTCCTCAAAGTCATCAAAGATTTCTTTAATCGAACGACCAAATGCCCTCTCAATTGTCTTTTTCGTATGTGCAAAACTATGAGCAGGAGCTTTAGTGTGAAGTTTCGACAGCTCATTACAAAGATCAGAAGCGAAAAGATCTGGTCGAGTAGCTGCCCATTGACCCCATTTTATAAAAGCAGGGCCAGCCTTTTCCAAAGTTTGATGCACTAGATGAAGCCACCTGTTTCTAAAATCAGAGCCAAAAGTATCTACAAATGGAGCCATAGCTATAGCAGGTGAGAACAAATATGCCAGATAGATAACCCTTGCCAACAATAAAAAGCTCTCCAGTAAAAGATTGATTAGAGAAGTCAGGAAAACTTGACTATCCTGTGCTCGTATGTACATGTCATTCATAGTTAGTGAATAGTCTCCATCTGAGCTAGCATTTGCAACCCAAACTGCCTCTCCAATAAGCAATGCAACAAAAGACGGAACCAAATTTGATCTAATTAAACCACAACTGAAAGCACAGGCAAACCTGCATATTGGCGTAAATGATGGAACATTGTGAACAGGCATTTGGTGAGCGGCCTTTGAAACAGCATGAGGTTGGCATTTTATTAATTTATTCTTTGGCCAACAACAATTTCTTCTTGATAAGTAACAGTAATATGATGTCTGAGAACACACTGAAACTGGTGCATGTCTTCCATTGTAAGCCTTACAGTAGGACAGCGCTATACCAAATAAGGATGGTTGTCGAATTGGAAGTATGGAGGCATTTCTGCAAAATGAAGAGTATCCAAGTTTGTGGTTGTACTGGACGGTCCCGCGCTTCAGGCATAATACGATTCTGAAAAAAGACATTATCACCTCATAAACCAAATAATTTTAATTAAAAAGACAAGTTCCTTTATTCATAGAAAAAGGCAAAAATCATGAGAAGTTATTCATGTACGGAATCCCATCATATGTAATTCGTTAAGGGCCTGTTCGGTAGGGTGTAGTCGGATGACAAAGTGTGGGTTTGATGTACATTTTTATATTGCAAACTCACACAATTACACCAGACTACATCCAACCAAACTAGCCCTAAGCTCGATTTGGCAACAGACAATACAACTACAAACTTTGGAAAAAGAATAGCAAACATGTGTGTCTGATCAACAACCAATTCAACACAAACTTTATTTGGCAACCATGATGCCCTACAAGAAGTAATTGTCTAGCAGTTAATTGTAGAGAAGGTATTCATTACATATGTAAATTACTTTGTCTAGCTTCAAGATCAAAAGACAGCATTGCAAGCACATGATATAGTTGGTATTTAGGTTCTGTCAACTACATTGGGATGCCCAAAGCAGGGTTTCTGATGTACACAAAAAAAAAAATCACAAGAGATATCATAACGAAATAGCTGGTCAATCAACAAGGGTTTCAATAAAATTTGTTTTGGCTATCAACAAGCAAACAAAACCACTATAAACTTTGTCAAAGTCGATACTATCGTCAAAGTCTCATCAACATTGATGAAAGTGTCTGTCAAAACCTAGTCACCGTGGGGCCATTTTTCTGTTAATTTGACAATTCCGAGCTTTATCAGGTTTGGTATTGTATTGTCGTCACATGCCTACCACCAATGTATCATTTTGGGCTTTAGGCGGTTGTATAAATTGCTCTTAATCCCATTTAAGTTATTAGTGTGAATATAACAGGTTGAATGTGTTTGGGCAATTTTAATGCTGAATTTTCTTGCTGAAATTCCATAACTTGCATCAAGTTTTCAAAGCTTCTATGCCGGGCTGTTAAAATTTCCATCAACATACAGGGATTTTGCAACAAAAAAAAAAAATCCGCTAGCTTTCCATTGATCTCCATTTCTGTGGGTAGCAAAATATTTGTCAAAATAAGCACATTTAATCCTTGCTCCATACATCCACTTGCTTATCTCAAAATCCTCAACCACATATACAAGGAGATTTTACATCATATATAATACAAAAATACAGTTTGACATCTAAATTTTCGAACAAAATTTAGCCAAGAAAGATCATTATCAACCTAATCCATCAAAACAACCCTCACCCCTGGAGGTAACGTAAACCCTACTGGACAAATAATAAAAATTCAAATAATGGCAAAGGGGGAAATTTCATATTCTTTAAGTGTGTCTAAACAAAGCCTTAGTATAGACACCCAAAACAAAGACTAGACGGATGGTAATCAACGTGGGATTAAAACCACTTGACTTTACAAGAGCCCAATAAAAGGGGAAAATAATAAAATAAAACAACCTAATAAAGCCTATATAATGGCATAGCGATGTCGGCACTCGTAAGTGCATAGAAGTGGGGCATGTCCTACATCAACTCCACTTGGTTGCAAAAGACTAGACTATGCCAAGTCGGTACTGAGGTGAGCTCAAGAAAATTGGTATAAGTATGGTGGAAGTCATCCTCGGTGATCTACGTAACATCAGTGGGAGATTGGTCCAAGCTAACGAACCAGGAAACAGGGTATAGTGCCCTGGTTGGTGAGCACGGTTTGGTCATCAAGAATGGTGTTGGTGTGCTCAGGCGGCTACTGAGGAAGTTGAGGCAAAGGTAGAGTTGATTAAGACAGTGAGGCAATGTGACGATCTAAAGAAGTTGCAGTCGGTGATGAAGGGGATTCGAATTTACCACGATAAGAAAAGATCCTCCACATTGAATACAACATGAATGCCCCAATATGTTAGAAAATTCAGTATATATGCATTGGGTTCTTGTCGACTAAGTATTTGGAATGGTCCTGATGCTCTAGCATGAAGCTTCTTGAAAGAATTTTTGGAGTGTTTGGAATGGTCCTAGACTCCTAATGCTTTGGCATGAAGCTTCTTGAAAGAATTTTTGGGGCAGCGTTCAGGACACACGTACTAACACAATCTCCCACTTTAGATTCTTGAAACATGTGTTGTGCATCTGCATAAAGCTTACAGTTTTTATAACACAGTTTTTGGAAAATCTCAGTATGTAAATCATGAATGTATTGGGCAAAGCCGCAAAGGTCTCTGCAAAGTGGGAAGGGCGGGCATCATTAGGCAAAGGTACAAGATCTACATGTTGATGAGGTTTGAACCATGAACAACTTCAAAATGACTCTTCCATATGGATCGATTGACAGAACTGTAGTAAGCAAATTCAACAGTAGGTAAGAGTCAACCTCAATTGCCTAATCGTTCACTCACAAGGCATTGTAGAAGGTTACCCAAACTCCTATTGACCACCTCAGTTTAACCGTTGAGGGTTGAAGGGAGAAGAGAATTTGAGGTGGGCAACATAGATTTTTCATAGTCTTCTAAATGTAGCTAACAAATTTGACGTCGTGGTCAGACACCATGATGGTTGGAAGTCCTTGTGGCTTGACCAATTTTCAAAATTTTGACAAAATGGTCGAAATTTTGCCAATTTTTTTCATATCAATGACAACCGGACATCGAAATGCACTGTCAAAACGCACAGACCGTCAGATTTTTTTCTCCTTTTTAATGTACTATGTACAGCCTAGAGCATATTCTTTTACCTAGTTTTATGCCTTTAAGTCTATATATTGTGCTTCCAAATTATAATGGCTTGATTTCTTGATTTCATCATTGAAAATCAATATCAAAATTCTACATCGAAATTCCCATGGAAACAGTTTGGGACCCTTCACTCAAAAATGAGGAGACCCCACCTCCCACATATCTAATATGAAATATTATTGCATATTTGAGTAGATCTACACCAGTAGATCATTGGTAAAATTTCATCAATTAATTTGTTAATTTTGGTGTTGAAATGTCATTTGTCGAAATTTCAATAAACATATGTTTCCGTAGTCACAGAAACAACATCAAAATTGGAGATTTTCTTCCTTGGGCTTGACTGCCTCATTAAAGAAAAGACGAATAATACAAGAGGCGCTAAAAGTCTTTCAATAAGGAATGAAGTGGGCCATCTCACAAAAACGATCAACAACAATGAACATATAGTCGTGGCTATGTTAAGTGTGGGGTAGGCCAAGAGGCAAGATCGAAATCCACACTTAGGGTTGTAAATGGATACGGGTATACCTGCATACCCGCAAAACTGTTCCATATAAAACCCATCATGGGTATATCTTTGTAACTGTATACCCTTGCACTCATGTACGTACACCAAAGAGTATACTAACAGGAATGTATATACCCATACCCGCTACACCTGTATACATGATTAGAATATAAATAAATAAATATATATATAACTCCGCCTATGTTTTCGTACTTTTTGTGCAAATGTAGCCGGTCCCAAGCCCGGGTAAAGGAGGGTTGATGGTAGGTTGACAGTCAGCCATAAAAACTGTCACTCTTTCTATGACATGGATACTTATAAAAATTTCGTTGGAGCGTCCCTACCTAGCAACGCGCTGCATCGGCACCCGGGTGTAGTGATAAATATGCAAGGGTTTTGACACAGCGACGCCCGGTTGTGTTGAAGGACAGAAAAGGGCTTTCACATCTTGGATGGGTTTGGGTAAAGAAGCTAGTCCTACTGCATCATCGCCCAATTGTAGTGAAAAATGTGCAAGGGTTTCCACATCTTGAACGGGTGTGGGTAAAGAAGCTAATCTCGCCGCATCATTGCCCAGATGTAGTGAAAAATGTGCAAAGGCAACATTTTCGACGAAGGCAGGTAAAGAAGCAAGTTCAACAAAAAAGGATTAGAGTTGGATCTTGGAATATTGACTCTTTAACAGGGAAATCTTTAGAGATAGTGGATACCATGATGAGAATAAAAGTCAATATAGCTTGCTTGCAGGAAACCAAGTGGACAGGGGAGCGTTGTAGAGAGACTGGAGACACAGGATACAAGATCTGGTGTAATGTATTGATAAACATAGAAATGGCGTAGGTATTATTGTTGATAAGATGTTGAAGGATGATGTTGTCAAGATCACAAGGATGGGTGATAGAATCATAGCTATCAAGGTTATCCTTGGGGGAAATATTTTTAACATTATTAGCGTTTATGCCCCCCAAGTTGGCCTTAGCGAGGATGCTAAGAAAGATTTTTGGGATGACATGGATGAATTGATACAGGGAATACCGATAGAGGAGAATATTATTATTGGGAGTGACTTAAATGGCCATGTGGGTAGTAGTAATGTTGGATATGAGAGAGTTCATGGTGGTTTTGGATATGGCAACAGAAACGAAGGAGAGACGATATTAGATTTTACGGTTGTATATGATATGATTTTGGCAAACACCAATTTCAAGAAAAGATAATCTCATAAGATTACTTTCAAGAGTGGGCACAATTGTACCCAAATTGATTACCTCCTTATGAGGCAGGTGGATCGTAATATATGCAAAGATTGTAAAGTGATTCCTGGCGAAGAACTCACGACCCAGCATAGGTTGGTGGTTTTAAATATTAACATGATAATCAATAAAGGCAAGCATAACAGAAACGAAGGTAGCAAGATCAAGTGATGGAATCTTAAAGGAGAAAAGAAATTTGACTTTTCATGATAAACTCATCAAGGATGGAACTTGGAACTTGGAGTTTGATGTTAACACTATGTGGCATAACATGAGCTCCTGGATAACAAAAATTGCCAAAGAGGTTTTGGGGGAGTCCAAAGGTTGTGTGCCTCTACAGAAAGAGACTTGGTGGTGGAGTGATGAAGTACAGAAGGCGATTAAACTGAAAAGGGAGATCTATATAAGCTTGCCCAAATCTCAAGATGATGCAACGTTCCAAAGATACAAGCAAGCAAAGAAAGAAGCTAAATAGCTTGTTCGGGAGGCAAGGTCTAGATAATTTGATAATATTTATAAGAAGTTGGACACAAGAAAAGGGGAAAAATATATATATATATAATGGCTCGTATGAGAGAGGAAAGGAAGAGAATTAAGTCAAGTAAAATGCATCAAGAATGAAGATGGCAGAGTGTTGGTGAAGGACGATGATATCAAGAACCGGTGGAGATATTACTTCCATAAGCTTTTCAATGGAGATACTGCAAATAATGTTAGAGACTCGTGTGACATGAATACAAGAGATATCAATTACACACGACGAGTTTCACCATTTGAGGTCAAGAATGCTTTGAAAAAAATGAAAATGAGAAAGGTATGCGGACCAGACGTTATTCCCATTGATGTATGGAAGAGTATGGGGGATGGAGTTATGTGGTTAACAAAGTTCTTCAACAAGATCATGAAGACCAAGATGTCGGATGAGTGGAGAAATAGTACTACAATCCCCATCTACAAGAACAAAGGTGATGTTCAGAGCTGCACAAACTACAGAGGTATCAAGTTGATGAGTCACACAATGAAGCTTTGGGAAAGTATTATTGAGCAGAGGCTAAGATCTATAACACAGATATTAAACAACCAATTTGGTTTCATGCCTGGAAGATCAACAGCATATGCTATTTTTCTGATAAGGAGGATTATGGAGAAATATAGAGAAAGTAAAAGAGATCTTCATATGGTGTTTATTGATCTAGAAAAGGTTTATGATCGAGTACCCAGAGAAGTGTTGTGGATGGTTTTGAAGAAAAAGGGTGTGCCCATCCAATACATTGGCTTGATCAAAGACATGTATGATAGCTCTACTGCAAGTGTGAAGAATCCTGAAGGAGAGAGACCAACTTTTCCTATCGCAGTTGGGGTACACCAAGGATCCACACTCAGTCCATATTTGTTCGTTCTTGTTATGGATGAGTTGACAAAGAATGTTCAGGATGATATTTCTTGGTGTATGTTATTTGCCAATGATATTGTTTTGATTGACAAAACCAAAGATGGATTGAATGATAAAGTTGAACGTTGGAGAAAGGCATTGAAATCAAATGGATTGATGATTAACAGGAACAAAATTGAGTATATACATTGCACTTTCAGCCAATCTCGCAGTGTGAATGATGGAACCAAGTTGGACGGAGTAGATATACCAAGATGTGATAAATTTCGTTACTTGGGTTCTATTATTCAAATAGATGGGGACATCCAAAATGACATTTGTCACTGGATCACTACAGGATGGTTGAAATGGAGGAGTGCAACTGGAGTTTTATGTGATCGGAAGATCCCTCTCAGGTTAAAAGTAAGTTCTATAGAACAGCTATACGGCCAGCCATGCCCCCCACGGGAGTGAATGTTGGACGGTGAAGAAACAAGGTCTCAACAAGATGAGTGTGGCTGAAATGCGTATGCTGAGATGGATGTGTGGGAAGACAAGAAAAGATCGCTTGAGAAATGACTATATTAAGAATAAAGTGGGGGTGGCGAGCATTGAGGACAAGTTGTGCGAGGGTCGACTCAGATGGTATGGACATGTGCAACGCAGACCGACTAATGCGACTATACGAAGCAATGATATTGAGTCAAGCACAATAAATAGAAGAAGAGGAAGGCCTAAATTAACATGGGATGAGCTTATAAAGAGATTTTGAATCTTTACATCTCAACCAGAATATGGCCCATGATAGAGGTGAATGGAAACGAAGGATCCATGTAGCCGACCCCAACATAGTTGGGACTGAGGCTTAGATGATGATGATGATGTATTTATATACACATACATAATATGTATATAATAACGCAACCAAATATAAGGGTTCTATCTAAACTCTTACCTTAAACAAAACTTGATACACCACTGATGTAAATATGGCGTGTACAACAGAACTGATTAGCAACACCCCCACCCATGAACTTAAACATTGGTTTCGGCAACCATTTTATGTGAAAAAATGTAAATTTTCCATAACTTAGCAACCTTGGTCTAAACATTGTGTACAGCTTATAGCTGTTTCTTAAACACCTTATTCGTTTACCTTGAGAAGTCACTGTTGGATGTTACATCAAGAAGGCTGCAAAGATTGAATAACGCATCAATACTCCAGCTTGTTATCTTCATTTCTTACGTCTTAGTGTATGTAGTGCTTTGATTATCATTCTCACATACATAGATTTAAATGTCTGATTTCGATGTTCTGTTCGATGGCCCGGAAACATAAATTTATCGAAATTTTGGCCGAAATTTTGATATTTACGGCCCTAACGATTTTGACGACCAAATAAGCGAATTAAATCATGAAAATTTACCAAGATGTTCTAATCGCCAAGATCTACTCAAATATGCAATAATATTTCATATTGGATATGTGGGGGTGGGGTCTCCTACATTTGTAAGTGAAGGAAGCTGAACAATTTCGACAAAATTTCGATGGAAATTTCGATGACAAAATGAAGGAATTAAGTTATGGAATTTTGCAAACACAATGTTTAAACATAGACACACTAGATTATATAATAAATTTATATGTTTACATGTTAGAGTGGGATCCATGTCTTAATGAGTGAGTGCACAAATGAACAGAAATGTCAAGTCTGTTAGACAGTTAGACTGTTACAAACTTGCAAACTTCAAGTTAAAACAATTAGAGTACTAGACTTTATAACTTAGAGTTACAACTTACAAGTTACAATATTGTAGGTTAGTATATTTATTGTATAAGTCTACTATTATAATATATTTAGGGTTACATAAGTGAATAATAATAAAAAAAATTAGGATTACAAGTTACAACTTACACTTAACATTTTGTATAAGGCTATTATTATAATATATATAGGGTTACATAAATGAAAAATACAAAATATTAAGAACTTCCATTAAAAAGCTTTTGTATCCATTTTGTGTATACATATGAAATATAATGATTAGACTTTCAAAATAAGTATAGATATATGTATTTCACACTATTGTTTCTTAGATTTACAAGTTCACTTCAAGATCTTGATAATTTTAAGAGAAATGTCACTTAGAAATTTAGGATTTTCAGAGTATTTATTAAGATGTCTAAAAGGGAGTAGAAATAGGAGGATGGGTAGATGGGCTAGGGAGAGAGGTTACATACTTTAGAATCAAGTAGAGCAGCCTTCGAGAGCAAGATATCACAAAAAAAATCGCTAAAAGATCAAAGTCCCTGCAAATCCAGTCAATGGAACACTATTTTGCAAAATAGGTGCTGCATTTTGTATTGATTTCACAATATCCAGCCCCAAACTTGACTTTTTGCACTAAAATACCCCCTGTTTTGCGAAATTTCGACTATAGCTGCGAAATTTTCGTGAAATTACGGACCAGATCTTGCGTACTGACGTTTTAATGTCCGATTGCAAAAAAAGAAATTTCGAGCAAAATTTTGCAATTTCGATTGAAATTTTATTCCATGCTCACATACATGCCTCTGACCTGAAGCTAATTTGTCTATTGCCAATCACAACACAAGCCTTGTTGTGCTTGGCAAGGGGAGTAGTAGAAGCAACACCCCCAACAAACAAATTACTAAAAAATGAATCTTTTGTTAAAAATTAGATTGCATATTTTATCGAAGATCATATGCATATCCATATAACTCTACACCCGCATCGTGTACCCATATTTATGCGGGTACAGTATGGTTCGAGTATGGTTTCGATTAAGCGAGTATATACTCGTATCCGTACATGTCTAACTAAAAGGGTATGGTTATGGTATAGCCATAACCACACCATACCCTACATGTTTACAGCCCTATCCATACTCAGGTCCTTCCAAGCTTCATGTAAAATAAGGACAGGAGTGTTGGTCCATATTTTGTCTTTTGGTTTTTGCCAATGGGCAAGTATGATGTTGAGACACAATGCAAGCAACATCACAAGGTATGAAGGCCAATAAAATCTACATTGACTACAGTTGTGATCTTATCCCAACCAAAATGACCAGCAAGGCCACCAACATGTAATTCCCAAATGAGAAAATCTCAAACTGAAGTAGAGGGAATACATAATTGTGTGCCACGAAAGAGAAATCCATTACATAGAACAAAATCAGAAGATCGACCAGGTGTGCTACCAAGGAGATTGGAATAGATAATTCCAAAGTCAGAACAAGTGGGGTATTGGTCCTTCAAACGGTCGAAGCCCACAACTTCAATGCTCATCGATTGGAGAGTGGTCAAGCATCGACAGCCTTGTTCTCAACATCAGAGCAATGTTTGAGACCAAACATATACTCCTATAGAAACTCACTAGGGTTGTCAACGGGGAGGGTATGGGGAGGGTAAGGCTCTACCCTTACCCTTACCCTCCAGAGGGTAGTGGGTAAGGGTAAGGGTAATTACCCTTCTTAGCAATCCGCCAATCCCCTTACCCTCCCCTTACCCTTACCCTTACCCTCATCCCCACAGGATAAATGGGGAGGGTAAAGGGTAAAGGGTAAAGGAGTAATTTTAATATAAAATATATATTTTTAAAAAGCTAACTTATTTTAAGGTGGTGTGTAGGGTGATAAAGATTCACATATTTCTTGACTTGCACTTTCACAAATATGAATATAAGCAGGACAATGTTATATTTGAGTAATATTTTTAGACATTGGTCCAACAATAACTTATTTTAAGGTGGCATGATCATCCTTTTCCCATTGTTTTGCGGTCCTATCAATTGGTTCAACATTTAATATACTGCAAGCATTGAGTGTGAGTGGGGGTGGGAAGCAAGCCGCAACCCACAAGATTTCCTATTGGAAAAAATAGGGTGGAAATTGAACTAGATACTTCTAGATAGTTATAGATCTTTGTTAAATAAATGTGGGTAAAAGGGTATGGATAATGTCCATACCTTACCCCCCCCCTTTTAATGTAGCGGGGAAACGGGGAAAGGGTAAACGGGGAACGGGTAACAAATACCTTTACCCTTACCCTTATCCTACAGAGTATGGGTAAACAATAAATGGGTAATACCCTCCCCATTGACAACCCTAAAACTCACACCACTTGGCATGGAGGACGCTTAAATTCTTTTAGGAGTTAACAGCAGAGGGCCTGGTGGTCAGACAAAATGATGAACTTCTTGTCATTTGTGAGTGAATGACCTTGAACTGTTTCGATGGGCATTTCATGGGGAATTTTGGTGTCAATTTTCAATGGTGAAATCAATGAATTAAGTCATTATAGTTTGCAAGCACAATATATAGACTTAAAGACACAAAATTGTGCAAAACAAAATGCTCTAGGTAGTAAATAGTATATTAAAAAGTAAAAATAATCAATGATCTGCATGTTTCGAAAGTTTTGATAGTCCATTCCGATGTCCAATTGCCAGCGACACAGATAATATTTGTGAAATTTCGACAATTTCGTCGACATTTTGAACACTGATTACGCATGTATGTTGCTATCTATTATTCTAGATGCTATTTTGCTTACTTTGGAGGTCGTTCTGTTATCTCATGGCACTACTTTCTACATGCACTTGACGTACTGATATGCGCCTCAGGGGGGGTCTACCCTTCTATTACTTCCCTAGTGTCTGCTTTTTTATTTTATTTTATTTTTTTTTTGGGGGGGGGGGGGGGGGCGACTTATTTACTATTGCATTGACACCATCTACTTCAAGAAGTGATGGAGTGCTTGAGCATTGAATTTTGAGATTTAGGGTGGGTGACTTTATGTATGGGCTTGTTTTTATATTTTTTGTTTGGTTCCTTGTTTTAGTCTGTGTTTGCAAGCTGACATGTTTATGTATGTATGCTTCCCTCTTCTCCTATATATAGGAAAGGGGCCTGCCCTTCTAATAGAACATACACAAGACAATCTCCCCTGCTCTCATTCTCTACAATCTTGAACACTTTGAACAGAAGAGAAAAGTCTTAGTGAACACGATATTGGGAAAGGTCCGAAGGGTTTCCCGTTTCTATATGAAACGTGAATAGCATAGACTTCAAATTACCTAGCTACAAAAAACAACTTTCTTATTAAAGTTATAAGAAGAAATCCAACTGGTCTCTTCAAGTTGTTAGTGAAACTTCCAGCCACCGTATAGGCTGCATAACTACTGCATGAAGCTATTTCAATCTCAAATGCAAACTTCTACAGAAGCCACTAATGTCTTTATTGCTTTTAAACAGTCTCTGGGTTGCACTTTCTTTCTACCAAGTCTTTCTAGACTTTTACATGTTTATACCAAAGTCCTATCTTCCAGTTATGTGAAAAAATATTTTGCATCTGGAAGTTCAAAAAACAAGCATACACTAAAAACCAAATAACAATATATATATATATATATATATACAAAAACGACATGTGCTCACCAGTCACCACACTGAATAGTAATCATCGCTACCATCTTCTAACAATACATTAAAAATATTTTATTAAACAATTGCAATAATATAGATTTCACCAATAATCATTACAGTTGCAACTACCACCCTGAAAGATATGAAAACGTGTTCTATCTCTAATGATTACTCTTCGACTGTAAACTTTAGATATGAGCTTAATGACAGTATGGCAATCGCCACAAACTCTAAGATTTTTCATAATACGAATAACTGTTCCAGGCATAGTGTGGATCAGAGCAAAAGCAATAGCTAGCTTTTCACTGTGCCATGCCAGCAATCCGTCTTTCTCTTCCTCATCTACATCAAGCAGCACTTCTTGTGTCTCAGGACTGTATCCCTCCAGTCTTATAAGCTTTTCAATTTCTTTCCATTTAGCCATTATATCTCCCATTTGTG
Source organism: Alisma plantago-aquatica (assembly GCA_963693085.1). NCBI lineage: Eukaryota > Viridiplantae > Streptophyta > Magnoliopsida > Alismatales > Alismataceae > Alisma > Alisma plantago-aquatica. The sequence goes on along the minus strand of OY856412.1, from coordinate 1,279,283,062 downwards.
GGTGAGAATCGTCGCATGCAAAAAACTGATGCACAACTCCTCGTAGCTCAACAGTGCTGCAGCCTGGTGTCTTCTCTATTCCTTTATTCTGCATCACTTGCCTTATATTCTTTGCATGCTCATGCCTTCCTGAGGCAGAGTATATGTTCGCCAATAAGACATATACCCCACTGTTACCTGCCTCTAACTGAATCAAATGCTTTACAGCTATCTCTGCTAACTCAACATTTCCATGAAACCTGCATCCCGCCATTATGGAACCCCAAATCATTGCATCCGGTTGCATTGGCATGCCTTTTACCATTTTCACAGCATCTTTGAGCATCCCGTTGCGAGCCAAAAGATCTACCACACACCCATAATGCTCTAGTTTTGGTTGCACATTGTAGATCTTAGTCATGGATTCAAAAATCCTCTTTCCATGGTGGACTAATCCTGCATGAGTGCATGCACAGAGGGCCCCTAGGAATGCAATATCATCAGGTACCATACCAGTCTTCTCCATCTCATAGAAAAGTTCCAGAGCTTCCCTGGCCTGTCCATGCATTGCAAGCCCCTTTATTATTGTGGTCCAAGCTAACAAATTCTTCTCCGGCATTTTTTTGAACACCCCCATTCCAAGTCCAACTTCGCCACACTTGCAATACATGTCAATCAAAGAGGTTCCAAGATATACATTTATTTGAATGCCTTGCTTTTCGATATATCCGTGCACCCATTTGCCCTGTTCCAATTCCCCTAGATGAGCACAAGCAGTCAGCACACTCACCAGTGTCTCTTGACCAGGCTTGAGTCCCTCAGCTTGCATGCTTGAGAAAACCAACAGCCCTTCCTCCGACAACCCAGCCTGTACATACCCAGTAATCATGGCACACCAAGACACATCGTCTTTAACAGGCATAATATCAAATATCTTCCTGGCACTATTCAAATCGCCAATTCTAGCATACCCACTGATCATCGTGTTGTAGGAAACCGAGTCCGATACCTTGCATGCATTCAGCAAGTTTTGTGCGCCTACAACATTTCCAACAGTACAGTGGAAATGCATAAGAGCATTTTTGACATGGATGCAAGAGTCCAGTCCGAGCTTGAGGGCATGTGCATGGGCAGAAAAGCCATGGGGCTCTGCAGCGGAGAGGGAGCAGGCTTTGAGGAATGGGGGAAACGTGTAGTGATCAGGGGACAATCCAGAGCGGAGGAGATGACAGAAAAAGGGAAGCGAGTTACAAGGCGAATGGGTGCGAGCATGGGCCCGGATTAGGTTGTTGATAAAGAATATGTCTGATAGAAGGCCAGAGGCAGTTATTAGGGCATGGCATTGGTTAATTTGTTTAGTTCCATTGCACCTCTGCAGCAGGTTGCAGAGGTTGGTGTAGTTCATCAGGCGGCCGTAGCGAAGGCAACCCACTACGTCAAAAACAAAAGAGAAAAGGAAAAAGAAATCAAGCAAAATACATGAAAAACTAAGAAGCAAAGAGATGAAAAGGAACACAATTAGATGATGAGGCAGAGCATAAGGAGCAGATACCTTTCATAAATCATTAAATCCGGATGGTTCGAAGCATGGGGAGATTTCAAAGTAAGTCCGGCAACGAGATGTAGATGCCCATTTATTCAAAGCCGGAGATAGTCCAGCTCACCGAGAAAGTTGGATTCTTCAACCACGGCTGTCGTGGAAATGGTCGGTGACTCGGAGGTATTGCGGTGTACAGGTGAGCCGCGCAGTCGCAGTGGGGACTTGTAACTGTGGGGTAAAGAGCCGAGTATGGGAGAGGCTGAAGGGAAATTTTGAAGGTTGAGACGGCAGCGTGGCGCGCCGCTTGTTACTTGCGCTTTAAGATAGAAAAACTTGGACGGGAATATTCGGGCATGTAATATAGATCATTTGTTAAAAGTCGAGCTAGAATACACTCGACTATACACATAGCACGAATACACTCAACTCTATTTCTATATTAAGATTTTTTTTTTAAATATAAACGATTGTCCTTCACCATCGGCTACGTATAAATTTTGAGTCCATTTAGATGATTGTAAATCACTCATCTAAGGGTAACAAAATCGATGTGCGAAACTAATTTGAAATGCATAATTTTACGGTATTTACAACATGACCTATAAATATCCAAATGTGCTCAAATTTTGCGTATAAGCTATTCACAAGATGTTTAAGAAAATCAACGGATTAGATTTTTGGAAAAAAAATTTGCATCATGAAAAACTACTCAAGTGTATTCCACTCGAGTGTATTCTAGTGTGACTCTCATTTGCAAAGCCTCCACATATCTTGTGATGTAGGAGCATCTGATCATTCTTGAACATACGTCGCATGAGATCATTATAAACCTAAAGTGTTCATGTCCGTTTGTATTCTGAGTCATTTTATGATTTACCTTTAAGACAAAAATATCTAGTTAACAGCACAAATTGTTTTTTGTCAATTAAAATTTTCGTTAAAGTATTGCTTGCATATTAATTGCAAAACAACGTGTTTTGAGATGTGATGAGTTTATATGTCTGGTAATAAATCTAAAGGGGGGTTGTGTATATAAGTGACTGACACGCTTTTGGTCGAAAAAGAGATCTGTGGGTAAGTTCCACAACAACATAATTATATTCAAAATGGAACATATGTCCATAGTCTACATATTTTACATACACCTAGGAATGAGCACCTAATCGGGTCAAATCGAATAGGCTTGTGCACAAACTCATATTGTCCATGGAAGGCAGATAAATTTGTGATAATGATTGTCAAAATGTTTCTTCTCATATCCTATCAGATACAAGTATAGGTTTTAAGTCATATTTAGTTCGGTCTATAATAAACGTATATAACTAGATATTTTAAATAACAATCTTTATGACAAAAAATTCAACATTATTTGGGTCTAGACTACGACCCAATGTTCAATATGGGTTTGAACACAACATATCAAAACTTGGAATGACCCGACATGATACGCATATCAAGGTATACATTGAGTCTATGAAAATGTGTATCAATCTGGATATGGTTACGTCACTTATGGAGTTTACCCCATGGATCCATGTTCTGATTATCGGCCATGACATATGTCATTCAATACCCACAGATTTATAATTAGATGTTTGTACCCATCATGTCTCATGAGGCATCTTTTCATAATTTCAATCTAAACAATACAATATGAAAATATATTTTTATGTTATTAATCAAGCATTCATGTTTTAAGGTAGTTTATTTTATAAAAGACTCAAAAAGTACAAATGGTTGTGAAAACTCCATTTTTTGCTAATGTTTTCAAGTGTATGATGTATTACACTTATTAATGCATGATATTTAATGAAGCACTTTAAAGACATGATGTTTGCAAGTCTATGATTGATAACTTAATAAGGCCAACTAAAGACATATTGGTATGTATGCCCTAAGAGCCAATCATATGATGATTTGGATTGGTATACATTATGATTGATTTGATAAATATCAAAGACAAGCTTCCAATTTATTCTGGTTCAATCAGTTATGAGATAATGATAGGACAGAATGAATGTCTAGAGAATGATAGTACTCAATGATGTATGTCTTCAGGTTGAGGACCTGACGAATGAGATCATACGGATGCTAAGAGTTTGCACATTCTTGTTTTGTCCCTAGTCGGTGTCATTATGGAAGGTTGATAGACAACAATGACACAGCAAGACTAGAGTGTGTGTTGGTTGATGACAGAGTCTCATTATTCATGATATGTGATATCAAACTAAGCACATAGATACATGTTAGAGAACAGTGTATCGGACAGACCCATCGTGAGAGTGACACATGGAACCATGACATGGTAGTTACAGTCAGCTCTCATAGTGATGGTGGTGATTGTGATTCTTAGACCTAAAATCACTACACTCATCACATGTCGTTGGATACACTTTGACATCATCAAATGCGGTCCTAAAATATGGATTGTTATAAAGGTGATGATTGGGTGACTTTGACACATGGGGTTTTAACTGTGAGTGATATATATGGGATTTGTCTCTCCTAAGGGAGTATGATGTCCATGGCCACTTGATAAGTGAGACTGAGAAAGTCATGCGCATGCATGTGGGAGTCAATATGTGATATTAATGGCACACATATCTTAGACAGTCTGCTTTGGATCAAGGAACATGAATGAACGTTGAAAGGATTATAGCTCCATGCCTTGAGTTCATTCAGGATATCAGAGACAAAGGAATTCTACATTCACTGGAACACCAATCACAGAATGTAGGATTGAAAGTTGTTCTCCAACTTTCCTTTTCACTTGGGTAGCATTGAGGTGCGACTAGGCACCACTCTTTACTTGTGATGTCATAAGCTAGTTGTGGACATTCACTGCCAACGTGAAACGGGACCTATAGGGTCACACACCAAGGATTTATTTGGAAGAGGAGTTTATCCATGAATGATGTTTGGATTGATTATTAAAGATATTTAGGTACTCAATCAAACATTCAATTAATTGACTTGACTCATAATCACCAAGAATCACCAAGTTCAAGTGTTGAACTAACTGATTTGAGTGTCGAATTGATTGAGAACTGCAATGACTGTGTTCTGCACAATCTGGACCACCAACCGACCGGTTCACTGGGTGAACCGATCGGCTCATGGTCAGTGAGATGACCAGTTCACTTGGTGAACCGATCGGTTTGACCAGACCAAATGAGCAAAGTTGGGTTGTCCCGATTTATGAGAAAAGTTTTTCATTTTACTTGTACAATTCGATTGGGACAAGAATTAATATTTGGATTAGTAGGAAATGAAAGAGGAAAGTCAATTGGAGGCAAGTCAGGAATGTGAAACGGCCAGTTCAACTGGTGAACTGATTGGTTAACACTCCCAACCGACCAGTTTGTTTATGAAACGACCAGTTCGGCTGTCGCAATGCAATCAGTTCATAGAAATTCCAGACCCTTCTACTCCCGCATAGATTGGGAACCCTGATCCTGCCCTCTACTATAAATATAGGGGTATAGGGGGCTTCCCAGACAACAAAAATCAGAACATTAGTTGCTCTGCAAAGTTGTTGTCCTCTCTGGTTGTGGTAAGCGAGAGAGCTCAAGCAAGTTCTACCCCCCCCATCTAGGGAGGAATAGCGAGGGAAAGACAACTGCAGGACAACAACTGGTTGTGGGAGAGTGTGTCAGTGACTAGTACACTGATAGAAGGGGATAACTCCTTCTAGTGTCCTTCAGTTCAAGATGACTAGAGTTCTCAGTAGTCCATGTAGACTATCTATAGAGGCGGGAGACTTCTTCCGCTCAGGAGGACGACTGTCAATCGCAGTCTGGGTCAAGACCAGGAGCTGCACAGACAACGTCAAAGACATGTGGTTGAAGACTGCACTTGCTATGAGGTATAGTCACTGAGCAAGCCTCAGAACCAAGTATATCTCGCTAAAACCATCCTTCCTATTTTATAGTCGTTTATGCGATCTGTAGTTATGGTTTTGTGGTGAGAGAAAAATTTTATTTCCGTTGCCTTCTCCCTCACCTAAAATCCAACGGTGGTATCAGAGCCACGTCAACGTACTATGTTTTAGGATTAATCAATATGATCGGTTTTTTATTTTAACATCTTTTATTTATTACATACGATGTGAATATTTAAAGGACTGATCTAAATATCTGATTAATGCCACATGATCCCAAACTTATATATACATATATGATATGGTATATATATGCAAACAATACGCGCCGTTCAAAATAGTTTTGATGGTGGATGTGTAGTGTGGTTATGGCCTATAAACTCATATGTGTGTGCTTGGTTGGTTATGGTTGTTTGCTCTCGGTATGCGTACCGAGTTCTCTTCTTCTTTTCCTGATGTAACTCGAGATTCTTTTCTACCTTTGCTCCCCCCAAATGTAACTAGCGGTTTCCCAAAGTTTATGTAAAAGTAGGATAGTTTTATTTCCTATTACGTCAAAGACTGGAGGGCACCGAGACGATCGGTTGGATGTGTGAGATGAATGGCTGGAGGATCCAATTGATCGGCTAGTGGACCGAGACGAGCGGCTGATGGTGCAGCTGGTGGCCTGACGAGGAGCAAGATGACCTGACAAACCGATTGTCTGGAGGAGCTAGACGATCAGTTGGCGACTACCAACTGACCAACTAGGAGGCGATCTGTTTAGTCGTGTGATGAGCTGATCAAACCCATAATGGCCTAAGTACATGATCTTCATCGATAACATGTTGCATATGATGTAGACCTAGATGACCGTAATTCCTTGTGGCTCAAGGAATTATAATAGGATGGCTATAATCATCGCTTTATCGTTATTGTATGTTTTTGTTGTGGGATATAACATGTATATGATACGTACTATATATGTGGTGATTGGATACTTATATGCATATATAAGCATATTAAAACCTCTCAACAAAATATTAAGTTTAAGATGTCTTCCAAAAGCAACACACATGAAAAGCTTGATCGGATAAGTGTGGGCACGCCCTAGTGTGGTACATCGTCTATCTCATAGAAGTGTAATGGTGAATATGTGGGTCTACCCTAGCAGGGTGCATATTCATCGTGTTGGCATTTGGGTCGGACTTAACAAGGTGACATTGATCGGATCAAGCACCTTGAGGCATAAAGATAAACATGGAAAGGAGTTGTACATGACATCTATCAAGAGTTGCATATGATGCAATTGGCAAAAGTTGCCTACCTAAAAGAGTCTAGTTGTGGGTGACAACCCTAGTTGGTTCATGGCTTAGATAAAATCAGGATCTTGCTCACGAGAAGGTTGTATGCTACAATCTTCCGAATTAATAGTGAGGGCTATAAATTTGAACAAAATAGTGGGAGCGATAATTAATTAAAGGCCTAATTATATCATCAAAACTTTTCAAATCAAATTAAGTCAAAAGAGTTTTGGACTAAAATTGCAAATTTCCTTTTTGTAGAAAAAATGGCTGTCAACAATAATCACTTTTCATTGTAATCAGTCCTTGAGAAGGACAAGCTGAATGGGAATAATTTTCATAACTGTTTTAGGACATTGAGAATTGTTCTCACCCAACATCGAAAGCTCTATGTCCTAGATACACCAGCACCAGAGGAACCCACTCCCACCACACCAAAGGTATAAAGGGATGCTTATAGGAAGCATACTGAAGATGCCATTGATGTGAAGTGCTTGATGTTGTGCTTAATGAACTATGATTGCAAAGACAACATGAGAACATGGACGTCATTGAGATGGTTCAGCATCTCAAGAACATGTATCAAGACCAAGCACGACAAGAGAGATATGATGTCTCAATGGAATTGTTCAAGTGAATCATGACAGATGGAGATCTAGTTGGTCCTCACACACTCAAGATGATTGGGTATGTGGAGAACCTGACAAGACTAAGATTCCCTCTGAGCCAAGAGTTGGCTACTGATGTGATACTCTAATCATTGCCAGAATCTTGCAGTCAGTTTGTGATGAACTATAATATGAACAACTTTGACAAGCCGTTGACAGAGTTGTAGGGCATGTTGAGGACAGTCGAGGTACATATGAAGAAAGACAAACTCAAAACTGTGATGTTGATCAACAGAAAGAAGGATAAGTCTAAAGGCAAGGGCAAGGGCAAGGGCAAGGGCAAAGCAAAGAAGGGTTCTGATGCTAGCCAGTAGCCCAAGTAATATTCAGCTCTCAAGGCCAAAGGAGGGGTGAACAAGGGAGGCAAATGTTACCATTATCAAGAGCCAGGACATTGGAGGAGAAATTGCTCTCTCTATTTGGATGAACAAAAGAAGAAGAATGAGGGGATGGAAATCTTCACCTCAGGTATCTTGAAATAAACTTGAAACACTTCTTTATCTGAGGTATATGATACCAAGATATGGATCTGACATATATGATATGTAGGATCTGAAAAGAAGTGATGGACTTTATGAAAGGACCAAGAAGGAGCACTCATCATTGGAGCAAATGTTGTTGCCATAGATAGGAGTACTTTTAGTTTATTTCAGCCCAAATGGCATGTAATAGAGTTATGAACTGCTATTTCATTTTGCCAATAAATAGAAACACTTTATTCCTGCATCTTGTAATGACAAGGATGTCTATCAATAAAGTTGATGTTTCAATTTAAAGATATGATCTTTTGTGGCAATGCCCTATTTATCTTGTGGTACTTGGTATGCATAAGATAAAATGATACCTAAAAGTTATGGATGACTCAAGAAATTAATTAGCATTGTCATGAGAAATTCATTTCTAGCTTCCATGTTGATGGATAGGCCAGATTCTTTTGGTTGTGAACAATTAAGAGATATGAATGGCTTGGGCATGACGACAAGTCAATCTTCACTAGATGTAGTGGGAGAATGACTATTCTATTAGGTATAATACATATTGATGTATATACATGCCTATTGGAATAAATTCTAATGCTTCAGATGGTGTTTAGTGAAATACCAATATGAATATCTTGAAGTGTTCAAGAATATCATAAATGAAGTACAAACTTAGTAAAGTATTAATTCTTTGATGAGATCAATGAATGGGATACTTAAACCAAATGTTTGAGGACCTTGTGAGTAATTATGATAATGTATCATAGAGAACTCATTATTAAGGCATAGTGATGTCTAAATGAAAGAAGGAATCATACTCTAAAGAGTTAGAGCATGATCATCAAATAACTAACCTTCTAGAATTCTTCTAAAGAACATGCTTTACACTAAATAAAGGAGACTAAGAATCACAAGTGTTGTGGGTTCTCAAATTCCTTATGTAACAGATACACCTCATATATCTAGGTTATGAATTGGTCATGTGATGAGCCAATAATCTAGATGATGTTGAGGGACCCGATTTTGAGTCATGGCTTGAGGCCATAAGATCCAAAATGACTTCCATGTGAACCAATTAAGGTATGACCTTATGGTAGCACTTTATTGGGATAAAACCCATAAGTGCAATTGGGTCTTAAGAGTTAAGACTTACATGGATGACATTTAGATAAAGGATCATGCTTGATGTTGGAACTTGAAACACTATGAAATTTGGCATATGGATATTAAAACTGCATTCTTGGCAGGAATAAGATAAGGTTGTGTATGTGACATAACCTGAAGGGTTTTATGAATCCAATAATGCAAATGCAGTCTATAAGTTACAAGGGATTAATCAATATGATTGATTAAATACAAGAAACTCGGAACTGGAAGTCTTTACTTTGATTATATAGTTAAAAGGTTTGACTGATATATCAAAATAAAGAAGGGATCTATGATTACAAAGATTTAGTGGGAGTGTATTCACATTCCACATGATGATGAGGAATGAAATGTTCTAAAATGGAAACTGGTGTGGAAATACCTTCTTTAAGGGAAAATAAAGAAATGTCCTATGTGATAGGAATAGAGATCTATAGAAATAGTTCTGAAAAACCTCTTGACCTGGTAAAGAGAGAGAATGCATTGGTAATCTATACTGAAGGGTTCAGTATGCATAGATTCAGTGGGAGAAAACTTATCCATGTTACATGGAGTTAGTATCTCATATGCCAAGTGTCCCAAATTCTTACAAAGAATAGGAACACATAGATAGATATGGATCTATCATGTATGTAATCATACCATTATCTTGTATGTATTAGACATGACAAGAAAATATGCATTCATCATCTTGTATGTATTGGACATGACAATATGATATGCTCATCCTGTTAACTTGTGTGATGAGTGGATGTCTATCTACTTCCAATGAGGGTCACTGGAATACCATAAAGAACTTGTTTGGTACTTATGAAATACTAGTTCTGTGGTAATATAAGGAAGAGTTGGGTGTAAAGAGTTACACTGATGCAAGCTTTCAAAATGACAGAAAATGATCGCAAAATATAAAATATTAAAGTGAATATGAGTTGATAAATGGAAGCATTCCGATTTAAAAGTTGTTTAATTCTAAAAGGGAATGTTGAGTATCCTTGTGTTATAAACAACAGAGGATACTATATGGATCTAGAAGTTCATAGAGATGAACTTATAGATATTCCAACCATTGATGATAAGTAGTAATACTGAGTCAAACAATGGAGCTAAGTGTTAGGCAAGGAATATCAGATCGCATATTACGGAAACTCAATCTCATACAATATGTCGTACAACAAAGAGATGTGAAACATGCAATATACCGACTAAAGCAAAGTGTTGCTAACTCACTGCGTTAGCACTAGAACATCAGAAATATGTGGGACATGTTTAGAGATCACTAAGAATATGATTCAAATGTGATTATCTTATAGTGCAAGTGAGAGTCAGTTGGTATGTATGCCCTGAGATCCAATCATATGATGATTTGGATTGGGATACATTATGATTTATTTGATAAATAATAAAGGCAAGGTTCCAATTTATTATGGTGCAATCAGTTATGAGATAATGATAGAACAGAATGAATGTCTAGAGAATGATAGTACTGAATGACGTATGTCTTCAGGTTGAGGACCTGAAGAATGAGATCATACAGATGCTAAGAGTTTGTACATTCTTGTTTTGTCCCTAGTCGGGTGTCATTATGGAAGGTTGATAGACAACAATGACACAGTAAGACTAGAGTGTGTGTTGGTTGATGACAGAGTTTCATTAGTCATGATATGTGATATCAAACCAAGTACATAGATACATGTTAGAGAATAGTGTATCGGACAGACCCACCGTGAGAGTGACACATGGAACCATGACATGGTAGTCACAATAAGCTCTCACAGTGATGGTGGTGATTGTAATTCTTAGACATGAAATCACTGCACTCATCACATGTTTTTGGGTACACTTTGACATCATCAAACGTGGTCTTGAAATATGGATTGTTATTAAGGTGATGACTGGGTGACTTTGATACATGGGGTTTTGACTGTGAGTGATAGATATGGGATTTGTCCCTCCTGAGGGAGTATGATGTCCATGGCTACTTGATAAGTGAGACTAAGAAAGGCATGCGCATGTACGTGGGAGTCAATATGTGATATTGATGACACACATATCTCAGACAGTCTACTTTGGATCAAGGAACATGAATGAACATTGAAAGGATGATAGATCGATGTCTTGAGTTCATTCAGGATATCAGAGACAAAGGAATTATACATTCACTGGAACATCAATCATAGACTGTAGGATTGAAAGTTGTTCTCCAACTTTCCTTTTCACTTGGGTAGCACTGATGTGCGACTAGGCACTGCTCTTTGCTTGTGATGTCATAAGCTAGTTATGGACATTCACTGCCAATGTGAAATGGGACCTAGAGGGTCACACACAAAGGATTTACCTAGAAGAGGAGTTTATCCATGAAGTATGTTTGGATTAATTACTAAAGGTATTTAGGTACTCAATCAAACATTCAATCAATTGACTTGACTCAGATTCATCAAGTTCAAGTGTTGAACTAACTGATTTGAGTGTCGGATTGATTGAGAACTACACTAACTGTGTTCTGCACAATCTGGACCACCAACCGACCGGTTCACTGGGTGAACTGATCGGCTCATGGTCAGTGAGACGACCACTTCACTTGGTGAACTGATCGGTTCGATTGGACCAAACGAGCAAGGTTGGGTTGTCTCGATTAATGAGAAATTTTTTTCATTTTACTTGTACAATTCATTTGGGACAAGAATTAATCTTTGGATTAGTAGGAAATAAAAGAGGAAAGTCAATTGGAGGTGAGTCAGGAATGTGAAATGACCGGTTCAACTGGTGAACCGGTCGGTTGACACCCCCAACTGACCGGTTCATTTGTGAAATGACTTGTTCGGCTACCGCAGTGCAATCAGTTCATGGAAACTCTAGACCCTTCTACTCCCGTACAGATTGGGAACCCTGACCCTTCCCTCTACTATAAATAGAGGGGTACAAGGGGCTTCCCAGATAGCAAAACTTAGAACATCAGTTGCTTTGTAAAGTTGTCACCCTCTCTGGTTGTGGTAACCGAGAGAGCCCAAGCAAGTTCTACCCACCCAGGGAGGAACAACGAGGGAAAGACAACTACAAGACATCAACTAGTTGTGGGAGAGTGTGTCAGTGACTAATACACTGACAGAAAGGGACGAGTCCTTCTAGTATCCTTCAGTTCAAGATGACTACAGTTCCTGGTAGTCTGTGTAGACTATCTATATAGGCGGGAGACTTCTGCCGCTCAGGAGGACGACTGTAAACTGCAGTTCGGGTCAAGACTAGGAGCTGCACAGATGATTTCAAAGATATGCGGTTGAAGACCGCGCTTGCTGTGAGGTATAGTCATTGAGCAAGCCTCAGGACTAGGTATATCTCTCTAAAATCACCCTTCCTATTTCATAGTTGTTGATGTGATCTGTGGTTATGGTTTTGTGGTGAGAGAAATTTTTTATTTCCACTGCCTTCTCCCTCACCTAAAACCCAACAATACATCCTCTATAAAAAAATAAGGTGAGACTTATAAGGATATTTTATCTTAATAGACATACATCTCTCCAATATATATTCTTAATTTAGTTGGATGGCTAACAATAATTGTAAATGCAATAATATGAGTATATGTACGGTATAAATCTACTTCTCCCATACTTCACTGGTATAAGAAATATATGTCAATGTTCTTGATTTGACCAACCTATAGAAGTAATATGGTATGCTTGTGTCAGATTATGTGGGCTGAGACATGGTTCGAATCAGTATGACCTTGAAGCTCAACCTTACCCTATGTATCTAACCCTCACAAACCTTCATGTTTAAGTATAGAAAAGAAAGTCTTGTGTGTAATTTTAAAATATATCATAAATTACATCTCACCCCTCGACAACTTTGTAAATAGAATATGGAGGACATATTTGTTAAAAGTTATTGGTATAAATTACATGCCACCCTCTTAATAACATATATAAGGACCTATATGTAATTAAAAGGATTATATTATAAACTATACCCCATAAATAGATAGGCATAAAATAAAAAATGATCAATTCATACTTATATACAATATAGACAAAAATTACAATCAACTCCCACCATAATCTTTCCGACGTAGTACATATGATTATAAAAATAATATCTTAAATTTCATCACATCCCTTCACAATGTTATATATAATATCTAACATAAGGTGATTTGAAAAGTTTCTACCATAAATCTACATCTCACTGACTCCATTTCATATAGAAGGACATATCTCTAAATATATAAAATAATATTATAAATTGTACTGCTGGAAATTTGGGGTAACAGATAAGGCAACAGGAACAAAAATTTAAACCTTATTTCTCTGAGTAGAAGGTCATGTTAACAACAATGTATCTAGGAAAGAGGATAACAAGAGTTATATCTAGTCCTGGAGAAAGTCTAGTGACAACTCTTGATGCAATATCATGCTTCTTCTCCAAGCAACAACGTGCTTCTTCTTCAGCAACAACACTCGAATAGTCGTCATGAGCATCCTCTTGGTGCAACACCATAGACGGCGGTTGACGTTGTCCTCTTAGCAGATAAACTCCTTGCTTCTATAGTAGTCCACTAGGAACTTCACATTGTGCTAGCAGAGCCAATAGGAAGAAGTTGTCCCTTCGAACGTCAGTGTACTAGTACCAATTCACTCTCCCACAATTATCTCTCCCTTTCTATCCCTTCCTTTAACGGGTAGGACTTACTCGGTCTCTCTATTAGTTACCACAACTGGAGAGGACAATAATTTTAGAGTTTATTGTGTCTAGGAAGCCCCCAGTACCCCTCTATTTATAGGAGAGGTTAGGGTCAGGGTTCCAATCGATCCGGGAGTCAAAGATATTGAATTCATGAAATTTTTGAAAACTATAAATGACAAACCAATCGGTTCATATGCCCAACTGGTCAGTTTGTGCATGAACCAGTCAGTTCGTACAGTTCCCTCATCTGAATCACATTGGCATTCAATGCATGACTAATACAAAACACAACGTCAGCACTTATCCTTGATCCAGTCGAATTGACCATTGAACCAGGCAGTTCATTACGTGAACTGATCGTCATAGACCTTGAACCAGACGGTTCATGCTCTGGTTCAACCATTAATCTGGCAAGGTTGTTTCCAATCGACATGACACTCCAACCGATCAGTTCAACACTTGTACCAGTTGGTTTAGAGTCCAGTCGGTCAACTTTGAACCTTAGTTGTTTAATTGAATACCTAAACACTTTTAGTAATCAAGTTAAACACTATACATGAATAAATTTCTATTCTAAGTGTATCCTATGTGTGTGACCTTATGGTCCCAAATTACATTGGCAAGGAATGTCCATAACCAACTTATGACATCACAAGCAATGAGTGGTATCTAGCAACTCATCATTTCTACCCAAGTAATTTGGAAATTTGGAGAACAACTTCACCCTACAATTTGTAATCAGTGTTACCATGACTGTATAGTTCCTTTCACTTTGATATCCGAATTGAACTCGAGGCATGGAATCATCATCCTCTCAATGTTCAATCCATGTTTCTTTAACTAGAGCAGACTGTTTGAGATACATGTGAGTTCACATATCACATATTGAATCATATGAGTATGGCCATACATTTCTCAGTCTCGCTTATCAAGAGGCCTAGATACCAATCTCCTGTATGAGGGACAAATCCCATCTACATCACTCACACTCTATCCCCATGTGTCACAATGTATCTGAGCATCACCTTTATGGCAACCCTTATTCAAAGTAATGTTTAATGATGTCTAAGTACAACAAATGACATATGATTAGTGTAGTAACTTCAGGTCTAAGAATTACAATCATCACTATCACTATGAGAGATGATTCTGACTACCATGCCATGGTTTCCATGTATCACTCTCAAGATGGGTCTGTCTGATACATTATTCTCCCACATGTACCTGCGTGCTTGACTTGATATCACATATCATGACTAATGAGACTCCATCATCAATCAACACACACTCTAGTCTTATGTATTATTGTCATCTATTTTGCTTCCATGGTAATATATGACTAGGGACATAACCAGAATGTATGTACTCTTATCATACTTATGATCTCATTATTCAGGTCATCAACCTGAAGACATATCTCGTCGAGTAACATCATTCTTTAGACATATACTATGTAAGTGTCATCATCTCATGATTGAGACAAACATAATAAATATAATTACCTTTATTATTATCAAATCATGTATCTAATGTCACATTCCAATCATCATATGATTGACTTTATAGGCATACATACCAAGAGACTCCCACTTGCACTTAGAGCCAATCACCCACAAATCTTATTTTAAGTGATCTTAATATGTCCATCATGTTTCTACTATGCAAGTGCTTCTATAGTGGGTTAGAAACATTTTCTTCAAGTTGGTATTTTGCAAGTTTCACATCTCCTCACTATACAACTTCTCGTATGATATGGAAGTGTCGTAGTATGTTATCTGAGATTCTCATCCTATCTAGTAGATCCATCATTGCCATAATATTTTTACTGTGTCATTAATGGTTGGAACCTCCCACAAGTTCATCTATATGAATTTCTAGATTCATATAGTATCCTATGTTGTGCTCATAACACCAAGATACTCAACTTCGATTGTAGATTCTAATAACTATTTCCTACTTAGAACTTTTCCAGCTTACAGTTCTAGTTTTAAGGTCAAACACAAATTTATATTGCAATATTAATTTTATTTTTCATTTTGTAAGCTTGCATCGTTGTAACCTTAATTACAGCCAACTCTTACTTATTACCATAACCAAGAAAGCATTCGTTTTAGTGATTCTCAAATACTAAAGGATGTTCTTTATGGAAGTTCAGTGACTCTCACTGGGATCTAACATATATCCAGTCGTTATGTCTAATACATATGAGATAATGAGATGAGCACATAACATCATATACATGACAGATCCAAATGGCATCTCACTCATGTTTTCCCATTCTTCACAAGAACTGGGACACTAGGTTCTTGAGAGACTGATCTCATGGAACATGGAAAGATTTTCTCTCATTGAGTCATGCATGTTGAATTTGTTGGATCTAGGGCTCTAGATTGGGGTGAATAGAGCTTCAAAAATTCTCACAAGATAGATTAGACCTTCAAATTATATTAAATTAAAACCCATATCTTAAGTGCAATTTGAATTCCTAACTAATAAGCATAGCAAGGATGAGAGGAAATGATAGAAAGTACTTGAGAAGGTCATGTAGAGTGGTTCCACTCTCCAAACTAGGAGAGAGTTGGTCCACTACCTAGAGAGGTCAGCCTCTAGAACTTTGAAAGTGCTTTTCTCTATATATTCACCAATAATAGTTACACCAAAAGACCACCAAAGGACTTACCCATCCAAGCACAAAGAGTATTCGACCTTACAAATGGCTTACCCACTTTGCAAGAGTCTTCAGCCTTCTTCCAAGGTCGTACCCACTCTAGCACAAGTCTGCCGCCTTCAAGGACTTTTCCACTCTTCTTGGATCTTTAGCCTTTGCCTTCTCCTTCACCTGGAGGAGAACATCACCTCTTCTTCAACCTTGAAGAAGAGCAACAACAACTCCACCTTCACTCAAAGTAGCTTGCTTCACCTTTACTTCATGGAGGAAAGGGGTAGGGAAGATGGAGTAGATGAGAGATTTACAAGCACAAGGAAGTAGCCCTCTTACAACAGGACTATCTCACTCATAATCATGAAGTGAAATGTAAACTAGAGAGAGAAAGGGGCTCAAGGAGTTGCAACACACTCAACTATTGAAAGGACTTAGAATAACATAAATGAGAAAACTTGGAATGAACTCCAAGGGGTCCTATTTATAGCTGGGGGTGTTCCCCTGAGTTTGGTATCACTTAGGGTCGAAATATATCCATTTTCCACAATGCAACAGATCTATTTTCACACAAAATAACTCACCAGTGGTTGTAATCACTTTTTCTACATTTTTTGTACAGTACATTAGGTCGAGTTTCAATAAAGGTAACTCAACCGATCAACTAAAAGACAAAGCCAATTTTTGAACTATCGGTCAAGTTTGTTCTGGGAAACTCGACCGATGAGCTAAAATTAGATTTGCTCAGTGCATCGGTCGGTCGAGTTTTGTGAGTATACAACTCGACCAATGGGTCATCTTCAGAAAATCCATCACAGGATCGGTCGAGTTTCCAACTCAACCGATGAACCGTCTGTGATAAATTTTCTAAGTTGACTTTTGAGTGGTTAAACCTTGGGATTAAGTGTTCCTAGTATTTTTCTCATCTTAGTTACAAGTCATATCATCAATACAAGTGATTATAGAATTCATCTAAGGTCATTTGGAGTGATTCCCCAAATTGCACACTTGCATTGCATTTGACTTGAACTTGAACAAGCTAGGGCTTGTGTAAATTGATCCTTTTCATGTACCTAATGCCTAAAATCAATCTTGAACAAACATATTAGATACATAGGAATGGAATGGTTAAGTCATTATCAAAATATGGACAATGTATTGTTGGGTTTTATGTGGTCCGAGTAGGCAGCAGAAAAAAAATTTACTTCACCATAAACCCATAACCAGCATATCGCATCAATATCTATGTAATGGGAAGGATGGTTTTAGCGAGATATATCTGGTCCTGGGGATTGCTTAGCGACAATACCTCATAACTAGTATGGTCTTCAACCACCTATCTTTGACGACATCTATGCAGCTCATGGTCTTGACCCCGACTATGGTTGATTGTTCTCCTCCTGAACAACAGAAGTCTCCCACCTCTATAGATAGTCTGCACATACTACCGGGAACTCTAGTTGTCTTGAAGAATGGACTAGAAGGAGTTGTCCCATTCTATCAGTGTACTAGTCACCGACAAACTCTCCCACAACCAGTTGTTTTTCTATAGTTGTCTTTCCCTCGTTGTTCCTCCCTAGACGGGTAGAACTTGCTTGGGCTCTCTTGATTTCCACAACCTGAGAGGACAACAACTTTGCAGAGCAACTGATGTTCTGAGTTGTGTCTCTGGAGAAGCCCCATGTACCCCTATATTTATAGTAGAGGGCAGGGTTAGGGTTTCCAGTATGTGAGGGAGTAGAAGGGTTCGAAATTTCCATGAACAATTTGCACTTCGGTAGGCGAATCAGTCATTTCATAATTGAAACAGTCATTTGGCAAGGTGAGCCGACCGGTTCACTTATGAATTGGCCAACTGGGAGTGTGAACAAGTCGGTTCACTTAGTGAACCGGTCATTTCACTTCCCAGACTTGCCTCTAATTAGCTTTCCTTATTCGTTTCTAATTAACACAAATATTAATTCTTGTCCCAATCAAATTGAACAAGTGAAATGAAAAACGTTTCTCACAAACCGGGAAAATCCAACATTGCTCGTTTGGACACATGAACTGATCAGTTCACCAGAGTGAACCAGTCATCTCACTGGCCATGATCCAATCGGTTCACCTAGTGAACCGGTCGGTTGGTGGTACAAATTGTGCAGAACATAGTCAATTCAGTTCTCAATCAATCTGACACTCAAATCAAGTGGTTCAACACTCGAACTTGTTGATTATGAGTCAAGTCTATTGATTGAATGTTTTATTGAGTACCTAAACACTTTAGTAATCAATCCAAATACCATTCATGGATAAACTCCTCTTCTAGGTTAATCCTTTGTGTGTGACCCTATAGGTCCCATTTCACGTTGGCAGTGAATGTCCATAACTAACTTATGACATGACAAGCAAAGAGTTGTGCCTAGTCGCACATCAGTGCTACTCAAGTGAAAAGGAAAGTTGGAGAATAACTTTCAATTCTAAAGCATGTGATTGGTGTTTCAGTGAATGTATAATCCCTTTATCTCTGATATCCTGAATGAACTCAAGGCATGGAGTTGTCACCTTTTCAACGTTCATTCATGTTTTTTAACTAGAGAAGATTGTCTGAGATATGTGTGACATCAATATCATATATTGATTCACATGTGCGTGCACATGCCTTTCTCAGTCTCGCTTATCAAGTGTCATGAACATCATACTCCTTTAGGAGGGACAACTCCCATATCTATCACTCACAGTATGTGTCATGCGTCAAAGCCACCCAATCATCACTGTTATAACAACCATGTTTTAGGACTACGTTTGATGATGTCAAAGTGTACTCAATCACATTCGACGAGTGCAGCGATTTTAGGTCTAAGAATCACAATCACCACCATCACTATGAGAGATGAATCTGACTACCATATCATGGTTCCATGTGTCACTCTCATGGTGAGTCTGTCTGATACATTGTTCTCTAACATGTATCTGTGTGCTTGGTTTGATATCATATATCATGACTAATGAGTCACTGTCATCAACCAACACACACTCTAGTCTTGATGTGTCATTGTTGTCTATCAACCTTACACAATGACATCCGACTAGGGACATAACAAGAATGTGCATACTCTTAGCATCTGTATGATCTCATTGTTCATGTCCTCAACTTGAAGACATATGTCATTGAGTATTGTCATTCTTTATACATTCATTCTGCTCCATCATTATCTCATAATCGATTGAGCTAGAATAAATTGGAAGCTTGCCTTTGATATTTATCAAATTAATCATGATGTATGCCAATCCAATCATCATATGATTGGCTCTCAGGGCATACATACCAATAGACTCCCACTTGCACTTAGAGCCAGTCACCTTCAAATCATATTCTTAGTGATCTCTAAACATGTCCCACATGTTTCTGCTACACTAGTGCTAATCCAGTGAGTTAGCAACACTTTGCTTTAGTCGGTATATTGCATGTTTCACATCTTCTCACTGTATGACATTTTGTATGAGATGGAGTTGCCCTAATATGCTATATGATATTTCTTGCCTAACAATTAGCTCCATTGTTTAACTTAGTATTTCTACTATGTCATCAATGGTTGGAATATCTATAAGTTCATATGTATGAACTTCTAGATCCATATAGTATCATATACTATTCATAACACAAGGATACTCAACATTCCTTTTAGTATTCAATGGATTTTAATTTCACTCAGAACATTTCCATTTATTAACACATATTCACTTTTATATTTTGTATTTTGTGATCATTTTCTGTCATTTTGGAAGCTTGCATTAGTGTAACTAATTTACACTCAATTCTTCCTTTTATTACCATAGAAATAATCCTTTAATACTTCACAAGTACTTAAATAAGTTCTTTATGGTATTCCAGTGACTCTCATTAGAAGTAGACAAACATCCACTCATGTACATTACATACGAGATAACTAGATGAGCATATCATATTGTCATGTCCAATACATATAAGATGATGAATGAATATACATTTTCTTATCATGTCCGATACATACAAGATAATGGGATGATTACATACATGATAGATCCAATTGTGAATGCATAAGGCATCTATCTATGTGTTCCTATTCTTCATAAGAATTTGGGACACTAGGCATCTGAGAGACTAACTCCATGTAATATGGACAAGCTTTCTCCCACTGAATCTTTGCATACTGAACCCTTTAGTACATACTACCAATGTGTGCTCTCTCTTTATCTAGTCAAGAGACTTTCGAGAACTATCTCTATAGGTTTCTATTCCTATCACATAGGACATTTCTCTTTATTCTCTTAAAGAAGGTATTTCCACACCAGTTTCATTTTATTCCTCATCATCATATGGAATATGAATACACTCCCACTAAATCCTTGTAATTAGAGATCCCTTCTTTATTTTGATATATCATTCAAACCTTTTGACTATATAATCAAAGTAAATACTCCAACTCTGAGGTGCTTGTGTTTAATCAATCATATTGATCAATTTCTTGTAACTTATAGACTGCATTTGGATTAACAGAAGTATAAAACCCTTCAGGTTGTGTAACATACACAGCCTCTTGTTATTCCTTCTAGTAATGTGGTTTTAATATCTATATGCCAAATTTCATAGTCTTCAAGTTCCAATATCAAGCATGATCCTTTATGGCCTATAGACACTGCAATTGGTTAAATAAAATCATCAAGTTCAACACCTTGAACTCATTTGAATTTATCTCAACCAATCAAATGTCATCCATGTCAGTCTTAACTCTTAAGACCCAATTGCACTTATGGGTTTTATCCCTATAAGTGCTACCATTAAGGTCATACCTTATTTGGTTCACATGGAAGTCATTTTGTATCTTTATGGCTTCAAGCCATAACTCAAAATCTGGTTCCTCAACATCATCTAGATAGATTATTGGCTCATCATCATATGACCAATTCATCACCTTTGAGTTTGTAGGATATCATTATCCATCAAGCTCAAGATATTTTCTACTAGGTATATGAGGTGTATCTATTACATAAGGAATTTGAGATTCCACAACACTTGTGATTCTTAATCTCCTTTTGTACTTTTATTTAGTGTATAGCATGTTCTTTAGAAGAATTCTAGAAGATCAGTTATTTGTTTAATGATCATGCTCTTACTATTTAGAGTATGATTCCTTCTTTGATTTAGACATCATTATGTCTTAATCATGAGTTCTCTATGATACACTATCATAGTTGCTCACAAGGTCCTAAAACAATTGGTTTAAGTATCTCATTCATTGATCATATCAAAGAAATAATACTTTTACCAAGTTTGTTCTTCATTTATAATATTCTTGAACACTTCAAGATATTCATATTGGTATTTCATTAAGCACCATATCTAAAGTAATAGCATTTATTACCATAGGTATATATATATACATCAATATGTATTTTACCTAATAGGATAGCCATTCTCCCACTACATCTAGTGAAGATTGACTTGTCATCATGCCCAATAAATAAGACATGCATATCTCTTAATGGTTCATCAACCAAGAGAGTCTAGTTTATCCATCAACATGGAACCTAGAGATGAATTTCTCATTCATTTGTTTAGATGATAATGCTAATTTATTGTTTGAGTCATCAATAACTTTTAGGTATTATTTATTTTATCTCATGCATACCAAGTACCACAAGATAAGGCATTGCCATAAAAGATCATATATTCGAAATTGAAACATGAACTTTATTGATAGACATCCTTGTCATTACAAGATGCAAAAATAAAAGGTTTCTATTTATTGGCAAAATGAAATAGCATTTCATAACTCTATTAAATGGCCATTGTGCTGAAATAAACTAAAAGGTACTACTATCTATGGCATCAACACTTGCTCCAATATTGATGAGTGTTCCTTCTTGGTCCTTTCATAAAGTCTGTCACTTCTTTTCAGATCCTGCACGTCATATATGTCAGATCTATATCTTGGTATCATATACCTAATATAAAGAAGCATTTTAAGTTAATTTCATAATACTTGAGGTGGAGACTTCCATCCCCTCCTTCTTCTTTAGTTCATCTATGTAGAGAGGGAAATGTCTTTTCCAATGTCATGTTGCATGACAACAGTGACATTTGCCTCCCTTATTCACCCCTCCATTGGCTTTTAGAGTTGAAGATGGCTTGGGATACTGGCGAGCATCAAAACCTTTCTTTGCTTTGCCCTTGACTCTAGACTTTCCCTTCTTTCTGTTGATCATCATCACATATTTGGATTTGTCTTTCTTTGTCTGTGCCTCAGCTATCCTCAACATGCCCAACAACTCTATCAGTGGTTTGTCAAAGTTGTTCATGTTGTAGTTCATCACAAACTGAAGGATTATGGCAATGATTGCAGTATCACATTAGTAGACAACTCTTGGCTCAGAGGGGATCCCAGCCAAGTTAGGTTCTCTACATACACAATCATCTTGAGTGTGTGAGGGCCTACTAGATCTCCTTCTGTCATGACACACTTGAGCAATGCCTTTGAGACATCATATCTCTCTTGTCGTGCTTGGTCTTGATACATGTTCTTGAGATGTTGAACCATCTCAATGACATCCATGTTCTCAAGTTGCCTCTGCAACTCATAGTTCATTGAGCACAACATCAAACACTTCACATCAATGACATTCTATATATGCTTCTTGTAAGCATCCCTTTCAGCCTTTGGCGCAGTGGGAGCAGGTTCTTCTGGTTTTGGTGTATCTTGAGTGAGAACAATTCTCAACGTCCTAAACTAGTCGTGAAAGTTGTTCCCATTTAGCTTGTCCTTCTCAAGGACCGATCGCAACAAAAAGTGATTATTGTTGGTAGTCATTTATTCTACAAAAAAAAAGAAATTTGCAATTTTAGTCCAAAACTCTTTTGATTTGATTTGAAAATTGACGATATTACTTGGGTCTTTAATTAATTATTGCTCCCACTATTTTGATCAAATTGATAACCCTCAAGTATCAATTTGAAATATTGTAGCATACAACCTTCTAGTGAGCCAAGATCCAAAATAATTGAGTTATTACCCAGCCAACACTAGTGTCCATAATCAATTATTATGGTAGGTAACATTTACCAATTGTATCATATGCAATTCTTAGATAGATGTTACGCACAATTCTTTGTCACGAGCATTTGCATGCCTCAAGGTGCTTGATCCGATCAAGGTCACCTTGTTAAGTCTGACTCAAACACCAACACAATGAATATGCACCCTGCTAGGGTAGATGTTACAACCCTAATATTTGGGTTCATATAGTTGGAAATGCAATTTCCCCAATAAATGTATGATTATGAGAATTATATGATTTACGTGAATGGATTTCCTTTACAATATTTCCTTTGTGCATTTGATTTCGTGGACCATAATATATTAATGAGTCCAATATGATTAAAAGAAAAAGAAGAAATCAAATATTGCATTATTAAGAAGGAAATATGAGATAATGATGAAAATATGAGAAATATGTGGAAAGATGTGTGATTGACTCATCATGGATGAGATTTCAAATCCACAAGGTTTATATTGGTAAAATGAATCCAAATAAGGAGTATAAAAGAATAGGAGAGAGAAAATATGTATAAAATATGCCTTATTAAAAGATAACTTGCATATGAAGAAAAGTCCCTCATACTTTCGAGTTTGAGTCCCAAACTTGTCACACAAGTAGTTTAAGTCATCATGGACTCCCTCTTAAAATTTGGTATTAAAAGGATGCTTAGTTTGGGAGATATGATTTTTGGGATATTTCCTAAAGTGAGTGGATATCAATAAATGTCATGAATTCTGATTATAATAGGATTACTTGTTAATTTGATGCGCGTGATGTGGGCCGTTGATCTGCAAATCTGATGGTAGCAAACTCATCACCCACCTCAGAACCAGAATGGGAAAGCGAGGCACATGAGGATGAACCTTCCCGAACTTCTTTCTCCCTACTCCCTCGATGGTTTTCCATGAAATAAAGTCCTATAGATTCGGGGGAGAGAGACAGGTACAATGAGCCATTACACCGTAGTTGTCCCTCCCTCTATAGGAAGTTCCCAAATCCTAAACCATTTGGGAAGATAGGGCAAAGTGGGATAACCTGTTAGACCATAATCCATGCCTATAAAAGGGGTTCTGTAGAACCGTTGTGCAGTACCCAATGCGTTGGAGGCCTTATTTTGTGAGAAGCATCGTTGTAAACCCGTAGTTCGTCACTTCCTGTTCTGGTGGACTTGGCTTCCCTTTGAGAAATTAGGGGCAATGGAGGCCAACTGCTTGATTCGGGAAGGTGGGGTGAGTCTGTGGCAAAATTTAGACTCTTCTCGGAAGAGGGTGGAACCCGTGGAGCACTCATGCACTGATTCATAAATCGAGAGGCGGCAATCGGAGGCCAGAAGGGGGTAGAAAGACGGAGCTTGCCGGCGGAAGCATCCTGCTTCGTGACACTCTATTTTATAGAGGAAGCAGAGGAGGGGCACTCTACCCACACGTGAGGATGAAGAAAGGTGAGCCAGATCTGGGCTTCTAGGTGAACGAACCTAGCAGAGGATCTGCGAGCCAGAGGGTGGATCGAAAGAAAAGAAAAGAAAGGGGTTGACGTGGCAACCAGTGATTGGTTGAAAGGTAAGTTATGGTGCGTAAATCCTAATTAATTATTGGTAACTTGGGTTGAGAAGTATTGTATATGAAAATTGATTAGAAAAATGCAAGGAATCCAATAAAAATAAATTTAGGGATTGAATATAATCATAGTTTGAAAAGTGTCTAAAGTTACTAATTTTAATGCTTTATAATGAGGGAAAACCCTAATTTGATGATACCATGAATTGAGATGAGTAATATGGATAATCTATGGACATATTAACTTGTTGTTAATAAAAAGACGTTTTGATATCTAAGTAGAAGATCCATGTGTTTTATAACCTAATTTAGGGTTTTTATGTATTGATATGCATTAATGGACTTCGAAACCCTAATATAAGTGTTAATGGTTTCTAAAGTGGTATATTTCAAAATTAATCATAGGGAAGTGATACTAAGTGGATCCTAAGACTATTAGGAAAATGTTAATGAGATAATTAGGGTTTGCACCTAGTTTTGTTGTTTTCAGGTTTTAGTAGTTTAATGGTGAAAAGTTGTAGATAAACCCAAATGAAACCCTAATCTGGATTAGAAACCCTAA
Source organism: Alisma plantago-aquatica (assembly GCA_963693085.1). Lineage (NCBI taxonomy): Eukaryota > Viridiplantae > Streptophyta > Magnoliopsida > Alismatales > Alismataceae > Alisma > Alisma plantago-aquatica. The sequence goes on along the minus strand of OY856412.1, from coordinate 1,279,257,571 downwards.
GAAGCAATTTCAAGTCAATTAGATAGATTCTTGATAAGTATGTAGTAAATAGGTTACATATGTGTTTTAGGATTCTGTGATTATGTGGTTGAATTGCTTGCTTGGATTGGATTGCTTGATTGGAATTGCTTATTGCTTGTGAAATCTACTAATCATGTATGTGGTTAATTATGAGTACACGCATTATGTTTCCTGACGTTTCTCGAGGATTTATCGATTGTAATGAAATTAAACTGTTGGGATGTTTCATTAGTTCAAGCTTTAAAGTGACTATGTGTATAACAATTTAAGTATATGTGTGATTGTATTGAACCTACATACCATCTCTGGATGTATGATGCAAGACCAAGCCCCGGAGGGAAGGTCTGAAGTGGTCAAGCCCCAGAGGGAAGACCACTGGGCACCCATAGAGGTGACCCCAAGCACCAAGCTCAGGATGGAGAAGGTGGCCTTAAGTCACTTGCAAGGACTAAACCCTAAGAGAGGGTATCCCAGAGTATGTATAAAAGCGGTTGAAAAGTTACATTGAAAACATAAATTTGGCATTGTTAACAAATACTTGATATGAATAGATTGTTAGAGCCTAATTGCAATGTTTTGTTTGTCACCACATACTAGTATATTTATTTATACTGACCGACGTTTTGTTTGTCAGTGTTTTCAGAAGTATCTGAAATTGGACAAATAGTAAAGTGGAACATGTTAAAGATTAAAGTTAAATACCAAGGAGGATTAGCTAGATAGATTTCTACTGTGGGTAGAAGTCACAATTACCTATTTTTGGAAGGTATGTAAAAGTAAAATTTATTCCAACTTTCAAGTTTAGTTTTTCGTAGAATTTGATAATTATTTCTAATTAAATGTTAAGCCATTGATCGGGATAACACCTCCGACCTCTTGGTCTCCCTTGATTGGGGGTTACCGGGAAGCAGGGTCATTACAATTGGTATCAGAGCATGGTTTTCCATTTAATCTCTAATAATTATTAAATTTGCAAACTCTTTAGAACCCAAGGGAGTTATTAGAGGATTTTCTAATGATGGAGGTTTCTAGAAAAGGATCAAAATCCAGGGGCTGGAAAGATTTTCCTCCACCCCGCTAATCGGTCTACAAGGACTCCCGGATATTGTGTGACTGCCTAGCCGAAATCAAAGGATTTGACTCGAAGTAAGATACCTCTAGGTATTCTCTCATCTTTTTTCATCCCTTCTCTACCTCGTTTCACTAAAAACTTTAAGAGTTTAGGGTTTCTCTCTCTCTTCCACCCTCTTGAGTTTTTGGGTTAAGAATAATAAGGATTAAGGAATCCTCCACCAAATAATGAAAAACATGTAAACAAGATGTCATGGACATAAGTTTTAATAGTTTAAGCATAAACTAAAGATTAGTTACATGTTTAGGTGCATGGCGTGTGTTGTCGTGCCCTCAGGAGAGCTCTGAGATTAGACCTTCTTGTAGGAGGATGAGGAGAGAGTTATCTTTGGAGGAAGAGGCCTCCAAGAAGAGGTAGAGACCTGATGCATCCTCTGAGGATGATGCTCAACCCAAACCATAAGTGGTAGTTAGAGAAAGAGATGACAAGATGAGTTGAATACCTTAGTCTTCTATGCCTTTAAGTACATGGGTTAGACATACATGCTTTATGAAAAGGTTTTAAGTACACATGAGGGGCATGCACTATGTGTGATTGTTTGACCTAGTGCCTTTTTGGTGACCCAACCTTGGGTAGTTGTTCCTGTTGAGGGTGAGGGATCGCTCTCTCATTGAGGAGGTTAGTGATAACCGTATAGGAACCCTAATAGATATAATGAGTAAGAAAGAGGCACGTACCTTCATAGAAGAGAGTGGGAGTAAGGCTGGCAGTGGGTGTTAGACCTAAGCCAGATAGGTTACAACTAATGTTTATGAGATGAGCATGCATAGCTTTGGATAATCTTGGTCAAACATAGGTTTTGGATCATACATTTCACCCAGGAAGGTGTAGACATGTATCCTTAAGAGCTTGACCCATATTCTAAGAGAGAACCTCAAGTTGTAGGACCAATTGTAGGGGTAGCTCTAGAGAGAGAGAGGATGAGACCCACTGAAGAAGGTTGGGGACCTTGACTCCAAGACATGAGGAATCATGAGAAGTCGAATATGATATGAAATGGTTTAGATGAACCTAAGTAGATAGATGTAGTTTCCTCATGCATGATCCTTAGAGGCTTGTCGTACCATGGTTGCCTATAGAGGAACCAAACCCTAGAATGAGAAAGAGGCATCTTGAACCAATGTATATATGTTATAGGTTCCTACCTTTCAGGTGTAAAAAGGAGAGTTCCTTAGACCTTGAAGAGGTAAAGGAACAAGTTGTGAGGTATCACACCCAGTTGGTTGTCCTTGTGTGTGGGACTCTAGGGTGTTGTTCACGTGGAAGAATGGTAGGAAGTATATTCCATATCTTGTACATGGTTGGTTTGTGATTGAACAACTAAGCATGCAGTTTGACAGCTGATGCATAGGAAGTAAACCTAGGGTCCCTAGACCAAAGAGGGGAAGTAGTAGTACCTGGTGCACATGATGCTCATGAGGCTGATTGAATTCATAGTATTTGAGCATGGCACCCTCATGTTTTAGAGCAAGGTAAACCCCACTGGAAATGAGATATATGTTTGATGAACCCCTCACACATGTTGGTGACATATGTATGAGGTCGACCAACTTTGAGGAATAAGGAACAAGTATGACATACCAAGGAACTTAGCATGGCTTAGTAGGTTTTCTTCTTACTAGCTACGTGCATAAGTAGCATGGTAGGGTTAAACATGCGCATGATGATGTAAACCCTGGAAGTAAGGACGTTTGTGACCTTTGTTACTATTAAGAGATAGTTTTCTTCCATCCTGGGAAGGGACCCTTCATGTAAGGTAAGTGCCTATTTTTGTTTAGGTTCAAGGTAACCTAAAAGGGTCTCTCATAGGAGCTTGATGAGATAAGTGTAATAGCACATAGGGTGAGCATAAATATATAGACCCATGTGTGACCATCTCTAAGGGGCATGAGGATAAGTTACCATGGAGGTAACATGTAGGGGGCCAGACCAAGATAGGTAGGTCACCATAATTCCCATGAAGGAATATAAGTTTTACCATGAGTACCTAGAGAGATGATGAAGATCCGGGTGAGGATTCAAGTTTGAGATGTGCTATGATGGAATCCTAAGTCAACACCAAGGCCAGGAAGGGATAAGACTGATGGGAGTAGGAGTTGTCTATTCCCTGAATGCACAAGACCATAGGGTTAGGAGGTAACAACTACATTTTCCCGAGGCCCATGGGTTATGAGGTTGTCCACCTTCATGAGTTCATGGGGCATAAGGGGTAAATGTGAGAGGCACTCCCTAGATGCATAAGGGCCAGATTACCCCAAAAGTACCGCCACGCTAGAGAATTTGAGGTAATGACTAAGGATTGTACATAAGAGAGATGTTAAAATCCAGAGGTGATTGGAAAAGTCTTCCCATGGGCATAGACCCATAATGGAGATGTTCATGGTGAGGAGTCATGTGAAGTATGCTTCAACTTAGATTAGAAAGAGTGATGGCGATGTGTGATGCACCATCTTTACTCTCGAAACAAGATGAACACTGTATTTGGACTGCATCAAAATGCTTATTTCATCTTGTTATGGGTGTGAGAGACTGGACAAAACACATTCCATATACTAAGGATAGAGGTGATATGAGTTGAAACCCTTCTACGATGTTTAAGGATGAAAGAAGCACCACACCTTTTGAAAGTACATGGACAAATGGTTTGAATACACGAAGAGAACAAGGTAATATGAAGATGTACCTCTCTAGAAGTAGTTTGGAATCTATGAGTCATAAATTTGGGTTTGATAACTGAGATGATGAGCTCGAAGTTTTCTTGACTCAGTTAGACCTAAACCTGAGACGAGGGAGATGAGTGGAGTATATGAGGGTCTATGTCTTCACCATCACCTAGCATGTAAGGAAGCTTACGTGGTAACTGATACTCTTAATCGAGATATAGCTCAGGTATACAACTATCTTGTTTGGCCAGTAGAGAGGCTGACAGAGGTTGTTAGGTGAACCCTACGATCGTTAAAAGGCTAGACATGTGTGGCTAACATCCATATACAACCCGACCTGTTATTTGAGTAAGTGTTACCCATCTCAGATCTTGATGAGATAAAGGGATTGTTATAAGAACCCCAAATACATTGCTCAGGAAAAGAAGGTGGTGAAACCCACTACTAGAGTGTTTTAGGGTTTCTGAGGAGTTACCCTTGAGGAATCATGTCATGCAGGAAGCTCATGATTTTAAGTGCACTATACACTGTGGTACCACAAAGATGGTTAAGGTTTGTAGTTTTACTTTGAAGGCCTAGAATGAAGAAGGATATAGAGGTGCATGTGTCCAGTTTCCATATATGCTAGAGGGTGAAGTCAGAACACCAGTAACCCAATGAGTTCCTATAGATAATGAAGAGTCCTTGAGAGGGAATAGGAGTAGATCACCATAGATGTTGTGGTGGGTCTCCCCTGGACCAATAGAGGTCATGATGCAATATGGGTTATGGTAGATCGCCTTACCAAGTTGGCGTAATACCTTTCCTAAGAGAGGGCATTGTCTGTGTGACAGATCTGGTTGAACTATATATATGAGAGAGAGATAGTTCAACTACACCGTGATTTGAGTTCAATATTTTGAGCATGATCTTAAGTTCACTTCCATGTGGTGGAAGTAGGTACATGAAGAACTCGATGCTAGATTGTAGTTTAATACAACATATCACCCCTGACTGATGAACAATTAAGAGAGTATGATCCAGACTTTAGAGGGTTTGATGAGAGCATGTGTGCTCATTTAGGGTGATACATGGGAGCAGTTCCTACCCCTAGTAGAGTTTGCTTGTCATGATATCCACCATAGCCAGTATCGGGATGTAAGGAGCTCTATAAGGGAGGTTGTGTTGGCCACCGCTTCATTATGATGGTGTCGGTGAGAGGTCCTTGAGAAGGTCAGAGAGAGACCACAATGTGAGAAGATGAAGTCACTTTGATCAAGCAATGGCTAAGAAAGCCCAGGGGCGACATGAGTCGTGAGCTAATGTGAAGCAGACTGACATGCACTTCACTGTGGGAGAATGTATGTTATGAAAACATGACCCCTCTGAGCTATAACTGAGAAAGTTGAGTCCCCGATACATGGGTCCATTTGAGATGGATTAGTGGAGTTGCTTCTGTTTAGCCTTACCCCTCAGGATAATGTGATGTATGATGAGTTCCATGAGTCCAATCTAGAGCACTATGTGATGTACCCGAGCCATGTGCTGAGCATTGAGCCGATTGAGCTTCAAGGGAGGCTGACATATCCTAAGTCACCTGTGAGAATTCTAGATACCAAGGTGAAAGAACTCAGATGTAAGAATATAAGATGACAAAGGTTTTTTGGAAGCACCATGGAGTGGATGAAGCCACATGGGAGCCAATCATGGACATGAAAAAATCTTATCTTGAATTGTTTGTATGTTTGGAGGGATTTTTAGGGCAAAATTCCTATAAGAGGGGAAGGATGTTACAACACCATTTTTTTGGCTCATATAGTTGGAAATGCAATTTCCCCAATAAATGTATGATTATGGGAATTGTATAATTTATGTGTATTGATTGGATTTCCTTTACAATATTTCCTTTGTGCATTTGATTTCATGGATCATAATATATTAATGAGTCTAATTTGATTAAAAGAAAAAGAATAAATCAAATATTGCATTATTAAGAAGGAAATATGAGATAATGATGAAAATATGAGAAATATGTAGAAAGATGTGTGATTGACTCATCATGGATGAGATTTCAAATCCACAATGTTTCTATTGGTAAAAGGAATCCAAATAAGGAATATAAAAGAATAGAAGAGAGAAAATATGTATAAGATATGTCTTATTAAAATATAACCTGCATATGAAGAAAAGTCCCTCATACTTTCGATTTTGAGTCCCAAACTTGGCACATAAGTAGTTTAAGTCATCATGGACTTCGCCCTAAAATTTGGGATTAAAAGGATGCTCGATTTGGGAGATATGGTTTTTGGGAGATTTCCTAAAGTGAGTGGATATCAATAAATGTCACAATTTCTGATTATAATAGGATTACTTGTTAATTCGATGCGTGTGATGTGGGTCGTTGATCTACGGATCTGATGGTAGAAAACTTGTCACCCACCTTAGAACCAGAACAGGAAAGTGAGGCACAGAAGGATGAACCTTCCCATACTTCTTTCTCCCTACTCCCTTGATGGTTTTCCATGAAATAAAGTCCTATAGATTCGGGAGAGAGGGACAAGTACAATGAGACATTACACCGTAGTTGTACCTCCCTATATAGAAAGTTCCCAAATCCCAGACCGTTTGGGAAGATAGGGTAAAGTGGGATAACCCACTAAACCATCATCCATGCTTATAAAAGGGGTTCTGTAGAACCGTTGTGCGGTACCCAATGCGTTGGAGGGCTTAATTTCACAAGAAGCATCGTTGTAAACCCACAGTTTGTCGCTTCCTTTTCTGGTGGACTTGGCTTCCCTTTGAGAAATTCAGGGTAATGGAGGCTAACTGCTTGATTCGGGAAGGTGGGGTGAGTCCTTGGTGAAGTTCAGACTCTTCTAGAGGAGAGAAGGAACTCGATCGACTTCATCCATGTGTCCGCGGTGGACCTTCCTGTAGGTCGGTGGCCGTTGTTGGGGCCGCCAACCCCAACCACCAAGGGTGGTGGCGAGTAGCTAGTTGAGTTCGGGTGAAGAGGGCAGAACCTTTGGAGCACTCATGCGCTAATTAGGAAATCGAGAGGCGACAATCAGTGGCCAGAAGGGGGTAGAAAGACGAAGCATGCTGGTGGAAGCATCCTACTCCGTGACACTCTATTTTACAGAGGAAGAAGAGGAGGGGCACTCTACCCGCACGTGAGGATGAAGAAAGGGGAGCCAGATCTGGGATTCTGGGTAAACGAACCTAGCAGAGGATCTGCGAGCCAGAGGGTGGATTGAAAGAAAAGAAAAGAAAAGAAAGGGGCTGACGTGGCAACCAGTGATTGGTTGAAAGGTAAGTTATGTTGCGTAAATCCTAATTAATTATTGGTAACTTGGGTTGAGAAGTATTATATATGAAAATTGATCAGAAAAATGCAAGGAATCCAATAAAAATAGATTTAGGGCCAGAATATAATCATAGTTCGAAAAGTGCCTAAAGTTACTAATTTAATGCTTTATAATGAGGGAAAACCCTAATTTGATGATTCCATGAATTGAGATGAGTAATATGGATAATCTATGGACATATTAACTTGTTGTTAATAAAAAGACATTTTGATATCTAAGTAGAAGATCCATGTGTTTTATAACCTAATTTAGGGTTTTTATGTATTGATATGCATTAATGGGCTTAGAAACCATAATCTAAGTGTTAATGGTTTCTAATTTGGTATATTTGAAAATTCATCATGAGGGAAGTGATACTAAGTGGATCCTAAGCCTATTAGGAAAATGTTAATGAGATAATTAGGGTTTGCACCTAGTTTTGATGTTTTAAGGTTTTAGTAGTTTAATGGTGAAAAGTTGTAGATAAACTGAAATGAAATCCTAATCTAGATTAGAAACCCTAAGAAGCAATTTCAAGTCAATTAGATAGATTCTTGATAAGTATGTAGTAAATAGGTTACATATGTTTTTTAGGATTATGTGATAGTGTGGTTGAATTGCTTGCTTGGATTGGATTGCTTGATTGGAATTGCTTAATGCTTATGAAATCTACTGATCAGGTATGTGGTTAATTATGAGTACACACATTATGTTTCCTGGCGTTTCTCAAGGATTTATCGATTGTAATGAAATTAAATTGTTTGGATGTTTCATTATTGCAATCTTTTAAGTGACTATGTGTAAAATAATTAAAGTATATGTGTGACTATCTTGAACCTACATACCATCTCTGGATGTATGATGCAAGACCAAGCCCCAGAGGGAAGGTTTGAAGTGGTCAAGCCCCAGAGGGAAGACCACTGGGCACCCAGAGAGGTGACCCCAGCCCCCAAGATCAGGATGGAGAAGGTGGCCTTAAGTCCCTTGTAAGGAATAAACCCTAAGAGAGGGTATCCGAGAGTGTGTGTAAAAGTAGTTGATAAGTTACATTGAAATGTAAATTTGGTATTGTTAACAACTACTTGATATGAATAGATTGTTAGAGCCTAATTGCAATGTTTTGTTTGTCACCAGATACCAGTATATTCATTTATACTGACTGACGTTTTATTTGTCAGTGTTTTAAGAAGTATCTAAAATTAGAAAAAAGTAAAGTGGAACTTGTGAAAGAGTAAAGTTAAATATACCAAGGAGGATTAGCTAGATAGATTTCTACTACGGGTAGAAGTCATAGTTACCTATTTTTGGAAGGTATGTAAAAGTAAATTTTATTCCATATTTCAAGTTTAGTTTTTTTGTAGAATTTGATAATTATTTCTGATTAATTGTTAAGACATTGATCCTATATTTGAGATAACGCCTACATCCTCTTGGTCTCCCTTGATTGGGGGTTATCGGGAAGCGGGGTCATTACAGCAGACCCACATATTCACCATCACACTTCTACGAGATAGAAAGTGCACCATGATAGGGCGTGCCCACACTTAATCGATCAAGCTTATCATGTGTATAGCTTTTGGAAGGCATATTAAACTTAATATTATGTTGAGGGATTTTAATATGCTTATATACGCATATAAGTATCCAATCTCAACATATATAGTACGTACTATATACATGCTATATCCAAAAATGAAAATATGTAATAATGATAAAGCAATGATTATGGCCATTCTATTATAGTTCCTTGGAGCTACAAGGAACTACGGTCATCTAAGGTCTACATCACATGCAACCTATTGTTGATGAAGATCTATGCTTAGGCTATTCTAGGTTGATCAACTCATCCTATGTCTGATCGACTTGCCTCCTAGCCAGTTGGTTGGTTGTCACCAACTGATTGTCTAGCTCCTCCAGACGGTCGGTTTGCCAGGTCATCAGGATCCTTCTCAGTCCACCAACTGCTCCTTAGTCAGTCATCTCACTCCATCAAGCTGTCATCTTCAGTCTTCATCATAACAAGAAATAAAACTATCCTACTTTTACATAATCTTTGTGGAACCTTGAGTTACATTTTACGGGAGCAAATGTAGAAGAGAATCTCTAGTTATCTTGAGTTGCATTCATGATAGAAGAAGAGGGATCAGTGCGTAGACTAAGACACAAACAACCATAACCAACCACACACAAGCACATAGGGTTTATAGGCCATAACCATGCTACACATCCACCATCAAAACCATTATAGGGCAACGTGTATCGATTACATATACCATATCATATATGTATATATTAGTTTGAGATCATGTGGTATTAATTGGATATTCACATTTGTCATTTAAATATTCACATCATATGCAATAAATAAAAGACGGTAAAACCAAAATCTGATCATATCGATTATCCCAAAACATATAGTATTGATGTGGCTCTGATACCACTGTTGGGTTTTACGTGGTCGGAGTAGGCAGTGGAAATAAATTTTTTTACTTGACCATAAACCCATAACCAGCAAATTGCATCAATATCTATGTAATGGGAAGGAAGCTTTTAGGCTTGTTCAGTGATAATACCTCACAGCTAGTGCAGTCTTCAACCACCTGTCTTTGACAGCGTCTGTGTAGCTTCTGGTCTTGACCCGGACTGCGGTTGACTGTCATCCTCCTGAACGGCAAAAGTCTCCCACCTTTATAGATAGTCCATACAGACTACTGGGAACTCTAGTCATCCTATAGAATGGACTAGAAGGAGTTGTCCCCTTCTGTTGGCGTGCTAGTCACCACACACTCTCCCACAACCAGTTACTATTCTGTAATTGTCTTTCCCTCGTTGTTCCTCCTTAGACAGGTAGAACTTGCTTGGGCTCTCTCGGTTACCACAACCAGAGAGGACAACAACTTTACAGAGCAACTGATGTTTTGAGTTGTGTCTCTGGAGAATCCCATGTACCCCTCTATTTATAGTAGAGGGCAGGGTTAGGGTTCCCAGTATGTGCGGGAGTAAAAGGGTCTAGAATTTCCATGAACAATTTACACTTCAGTAGGCTAACTGGTCATTTCATAACTGAAACAGTTATTTGGCAAGGTGAGCCGATCGGTTCACTTGTGAACCAGTCGGTTGGGAGTGTAAACCGGTCGGTTCACTTAGTGAACCAGTCATTTCACTTCACAGACTTACCTCCAATTGACTTTCCTTAATCATTTCTGAGTAACACAAATATTAATTCTTGTCCCTATCGAATTGAATAAGTGAAACAAAAAGCTTTTCTCACAAACTGGGAAAATCCAACACTGCTCGTTTGGACACATGAGCTGATTAGTTCACCAGAGTGAACCGATCGTCTCACTGACCATGAGCAGATCAGTTCACCCAGTGAACTGGTCTGTTGGTGGTCCAGATTGTGTAGAACACAGTCAATTCAGTTCTTAATCAATCTGACACTCAAATTAGTTGGTTCAACACTTGAACTTGATGATTCTGGGTCAAGTCTATTGGTTTAATGTTTGATTGAGTACCTAAACACTTTAGTAATCAATCCAAACATCATTCATGGATAAACTCCTCTTCCATGTTAATCCTTTGTGTGTTACCCTATAGGTCCCATTTCATGTTGACAGTGAATGTTTATAACTAACTTATGACATCACAAGCAAAGAGTGGTGCCTAGTCACACATCAGTGCTACCCAAGTGAAAAGGAAAGTTGGAGAATAACTTTCAATTCTAAAGCCTGTGATTGGTGTTTCAGTGAATGTATAATCCCTTTATCTCTGATATCCTTAATGAACTCAAGGCATGGAGTTGTCATACTTTCAACGTTCATTCATGTTTCTTGAACTAGAGCAGATTGTCTGAGATATGTGTGATATCAACATCATATTTTGATTCACATGTGCATGAGCATGCCTTTCTCAGTCTCGCTTATCAAGTAGCCTGGACATCATACTCCTTTAGGAGGGAAAAATCCCATATCTATCACTCACAGTATGTGTCATGTGTCAAAGCCACCCAATCATCACTGTTATAACAACCATATTTCAGGATTGCATTTGATGATGGTCAAGTTCAACCTTCTTCCAAGGTCTTACCCACTCTAGCATAAGTCTTCTGCCTTCAAGGACTTTTCCACTCTTATTGGATTTGCAACCTTTGCCTTCTCCTTCACCTGAAGGAGATTATCACCTCTTCTTCAACCTTAAAGAAGAGCAGCAACAACTCCACCTTCACTCAAAGTAGCTTTCTTCACCTTTGCTTCATGGAGGAAAGGGGTAGGGAAGATGGAGTAGATGAGAGCTTTACAAGCACAAGGAAGTAGATCTCTTAGAACATACCTATCTCACTCATAATCACGAAGTGAAGTGTAAACTAGAGAGAGAAAGGGGCTCAAGGAGTTGCAACACACTCAACTATGGCAAGGACTTAGAATAGCATGAACAAGCAAACTTGAAGTGAACTCAAGAGGTCCTATTTATAGATGGGGGTGTTCCCTTGAGTTTGGGACCACTTACGGTCAAAATATAGTCGTTTTCTACAATGCAACAGATCTATTTTCACCCAAAACAACTCAACAACAATTATAATCACTTTTTTTGCATTTTTTGTACAATACATTTGGTCGAGTTTCAATAAAGGTAACTCAATTGATCAACTAAAAGACAAAGCCAATTTTCAAACTATTGGTCAAGTTTGTTCTAGGAAACTCGACCGATGAGCTAAAATTAGATTTGCTCGGTGAGTTGGTCGATCGAGTTCTGTGAGTGTACAACTCGACCGATGGGTTATCTTCAGAAAATCCATCATAGGATCGGCCGAGTTTCCAACTCGACCGATGAACAACCTCTGACAAATTTTCTAAGTTGACTTTTGAGTGATTAAACCTTGAGATTAAGTGTCCCTAATATTTTTCTCATCTTAGTTATAAGTCATATCATCAATACAAGTGATTACAAAATTCATCTAAGGTCATTTGGAGTGATTTCCCAAATTGCACACTTGCATTGCATTTGACTTGAACTTGAACAAGCTAGGGCTTGTGTAAATTGATCCTTTTCATGTACCTAAATCCTGAAATCAATCTTGAACAAACAGAATCCCTTCAACATCTTGCCAATGTATGTGCTCTTTCTTAGGTTGAGAAGCTTTCCGAATCTATCTCTATATATCTCAATTCTTGTCACATAGGATGCTTCACTTAAACCCATCATAGAGAAGGTACTTTCCTTTCTAGGTTTTAATGTATGCAATATAAGGATGTTATTCCCCATCATTATGTGGAATATAAATATGCTCCCACTAAATCTTTTGTAATAACATCTTTCATCTTCATTCTAACTCAAGTCAAACTCTTTGACTGTCTTGTCAAATCAAGGATTCTAGCTCTGAGATTCTTGATTCAATCCAAAGATTGACCTTTGTAGCTTATAGACTTTATTTGCATTATATGTATTTACAAAACCTTTAGGTTGTGTCACATACACATACTCCATGATATTCCTGTTAAGTAATGCGATTTTAAGATCTATTTTGTCAAATCTCATAGTCATATTAAGCTGTAACAACAAACATGACCCTGACGGAATTAACCATGTCTATTGGTTAAAAAATTTCATCTTATTCATCACCTTGAACTTGTTTGAAACCCTTTGCAACCAATCTTCTCTTATAGGTTTGTACACTACCATCCATGCCAGTCTTTTGTCAAAGGCCCAAATACACCCTATGGGTCTTATCCCTTCATGTGGATCCAATAAGGTCATACCTTGTTGGTTTACATGGAATCCAACTTTGATCCCATGGCCTCAAACCATTTCTCAGACTCTGGTCCCTCAATAGCATCTAGGTAGGTTGTTGACTCATCATCTTATGATCAACTCACCACCTTACTAAGCTATAATATATCATAATATTTCAAACTTAAGGCACGTTCTACTAGATCTATGAGGTATTGTGTTACATAAGGAACTTGAGATTCCATAATAAATTGTGATTCTCATTGTTCCCATTATTCCTATTTAGGTTCAATGTCTTCTTGTTTGTCTCAAACTTTTGGAAGTTCTATTTTTCTCCCACTGATTCCTTTGGAATGTAATTCCCTTTAGGAATACAGTCATCCTGGCAACAAAACACTTTTGTTGTCGGATTGGAATATAAAAGTAGTATTTAACAAAATACCATTTATCTGATTTATGGACAAAGTTTTTTAAGAAACAATTTCCTTATATAAGCATTCATACCTAATCACTATAAAAGACATATTATAACACTTCCCATATCGTATCTCATATGGTGTCTTTTGAACCATTTTAGACGATACATTGTTTTAGTGTAACACATGTGCCAAAAAGAAAATTTGATATTAGCTAGTTTTATAGATAATCACACCATGACTAATGGGCTGTGATTCCTTCTTTGTGACACATCATAATATTTCAGGTGGAGTTCATCATGAGACACTATCATGATTTCCTAGAAGGTCCTCAAATTCTTGGTTTAAAATATTTCAACATCAATCATATCGAAGTGTCTCAATACTTTCACCAAGTCAGTTACATACTTCATTCATGATCTCCTTGAACACTTCAAGAGATTCATACTTGTATTTCATTTAATACAAATTACCATATCTACTGAGATCATCAGTAAATATGACGAGGTACTATTAAGCACCTATAGCATTTATTCTAAAAGGTTTATATACATCAATATGTATGAGCCCTAGTAGAATAGTCGCTCTCCCACTACATCTAGTGAAGATGCTTCTGTCATATTGTCCAAGAAATAAGACTTACATGTCTCTATTGGATAAATAACTTAAAGAGTATAGATAACCATCATTATGGATTCTAGAAATCTGTTTCTCATTTGCGCTCTTTAGATGACAATGCTATATGCATTCACTATTTGAGTCATCAAGTCATTCAGTATATTAGTCATACACATTTGTTTCTTCAACTATCAAATATAGATTATGAGATAAATGGGCATTGCCATAAAAGATCTTATCTTTCATAATATTCTTGTCATACAAGATACATGATGTTTTCATTAATGGTAGGTACATAATAGTAATTCATTAATTCTATTACATTCTCACGAGTGATAGCTTCCAACTATAGTGGTAGCAACTCTTGTTCCACACAGTTATAGCTTAATTCTTCTCATGTCCTAAAGTGGAGATCTCTATCTCCTTCTTCTTCCTAAGATCCTTTATATAAATAGTGCATTTTCTTTTCCAGTGTCCAGAAAGGTGATAATGGTGGCACTTTTCATCCTTAATCATTTAAGTGAAAAGGACAGATTCCTTTTACACTTATCCCTCTCATCATCTTGAGTGCAGAAGACTTGGAGTCTAGATTAGCCTCAAAACTCTTCTTGGCCTTGCCTTTGCCCTTGGACTCACTTTTGTCGATCACCATCACATATTTTTCCTTCTTCAGTCATGCTTTGGCATTAGTTAACATGCCAAGCAACTCAGAAAATAGTTTGGCCAAGTCACTCAAGTGATATCACTCGATAAACTAGCTATATTATTCATGCAACACTTGCACAATCATATCCATGCCCAACTCTTAACCTAAATGAAATCCCTGTAACTCTACATTCCCAATCATATTGAGCATATGGGATCTACTAGATCTCTGTCTGTTAGTTTGCACTCATATAATGCTTTGGAGACATCATACCTTTCTTGCTTACATGATTTCTTAAGATGTGATATCATCTCGAGAATGTCCATGTTTTCATGTTGCTCATGCAACACATAGTTCATAGAGCATAGCATAAGGTACTCAACGCCTACAATATCATTAACATGCTTCAAGTAAGCATCCATTTCAGCCTTATGCACATTTAGAGTGGGTTCTTCTGGCACTAGTCTTTCAAGGACATAGACCTTGCACTAATAATTGAGAACATTTCTTAAATTCCTTAACCAGATGTGGAAGTTAATCCCATTTAGTTTGTCCTTCTCAAGGACTGATTGTAATGCTAATGTGTTTCTGTTTATCTACAAAAGAAATTTTGCAACTTTTTCAAAGAATTTTTATTTGATTTGATAATATTGTTGATATTAATTAGGCCTTCAATTAATTATCACTCCCACTATTTTGTTCAAATTGATAACCCTCATGTATCAATTCTAAAGATTGCACCATAAAACCTTCTAGGAAGATAAAATCCATTTTTCATCAAACATGAGTCAGCTTTGGCTGATCACCCACAACTTGACTATGTAGGTAGGCAGCTTTTTCCAATTGCATCTGTATGCAACTCTTAGATAGATGGTGTGCAAAACTCCTTGTCACAAACCATCTATATGCTTTTAGGTACTTAATCCCAACTAAGATCACCTAGTTAAGCCTGACCCAAAATCCAACACGGCACGATATAGACGGTGCACCATGCTTTGGTGTAACCTAGGCTTGGTCGATCAAGCTTTTCATGTGTGCCATTTATGGAAAGCATCTTAGACTTAATATTTATTGAGGTATTTTATATAAAAATACATATATGTATCCAATTACCACATACTTATAGTACATGGAATATGCATGCTTTAACCACAATGAAAACATGTAATTATAAACACAAGCTATGGTTACAACCATACTATTATAATTCCTTGGAGACACAAGGAATTAATACCACCTAAGGTCTACATCACATGTAACAACCTGTTGTTGGTGAATATTAGTACTCACACCAATCTAGGTTGATCGGTTCAATATTTGAATCAATCGTCTCACCTCCTAACCGCTCAGTTGGGTTCTTGAAATCGTCGTCTAGTCTCAGGTTCAATTGATGTCTGGACTCCTCTATCCAATCAGTTGGACCACCAATCGATAGGTTTGTCTTCTCCTATTGTGTGGCCTCCTCGGTCCTCCAATCGATTAATTTGTCTCATGAGTCGGTCAGTTCTTCAGGTGCAGAACATCTTCTCATTATGAAATATAAATTAAAACTATCCTATTTCATATTACATTGTGAAAGGGAAAAACCTCGAGTTACATTCAAGGGGAAATAGGAAGAAGAGTATTAATCTACATTTGGAAAGAAGGAGAGAGGCTCGATATGCAAATTGAGATATAAATAGGAATAAACAACCACAACCATACACACAAATCTAGGGTTATTGTCCATAACCATGCTAACATCCACCATCAAAACTAACTTTTAGGGTGACACGTGTAAATTGCATATATATATATATATATAGTTTGTGAATTGTATATGGTAGTTAATTAGATATGCACATTTAACCAGTTAACATTCATATTGCTTGCAATAAAATAAATATGATCATATTGATTTAAATCTAGATACACCATAAATTGACATGGCTCTGATACAACTATTGGGAAATTGAGGAAATAGTTAAGGTAGTGAAAAAAAATTTTAAAGTCTGATTCCCTATAACTAGCAGATCACATCAACAATAATGTATCTAGGAAAAAGGGTAACAAGAGTTATAGGCCTAGTCCTAGAGCAAGTTTGGTGACAGCGACAACTCTTGATGCAATATCATGCTTCTTCTCTAAACAACAACATGCTTCTTCTTCAGCAGCAACACTCGAATAGTCGCCAGTAGTGTCCTCCTGGTGCAACACCATGGACTGTGGTTTACATTGTCCTCCTTGCGAGATACCTCTAGAGTAGTCCACACAGACAACTGGGAACTCCACGTTGTGCTACCAGAGACAACATGAAGGAGTTGTCCCTTCAAATGGCAATGTACTAGCACTTATTTGCTCTCCCACAATTGTCTCTCCCTTGCTATCCCTCCCTTCAACATGTAGGACTTGCTTGGGCTCTCTATTAGATACCACAACTAGAGAGGCCAATCATTTTCAGAGCTTATCGGTAAGCCCCTTATACCCCTTTATTTATAAGAGAGGCTACGGTCAAGGTTTTAGTCTATCTGGGAGTCAAAGAGACTGAATTCATGAATTTTCTAGAAACTACGAATGGCGAACAAGTCGGTTCACATGCCCAACCAGTCGCTTTGTGCCATGAACCGGTCGATTCATGCAGTTTCCTATTCTGAATCACATTGGTATGCAATGCACTATTAATGCAACACATTATGTCAACATGAATCCTTGATCCAATCGAATTGAACTGAATTGGGAGGTTCATCACATGAGCTGGTCGTCTCAAACCTTAAACCAGTTGGTTTATGCCTTGGTTTGATCATTGATCAACCAATGTTGTTTCCAATTGACCTAAAACTCCAACTGATCAATTCAACACTTGAATCAGTCATCTCAAACCTTGAACTGGTTGGTTCATGCCTTGGTTTGATCATTGATCAACCAATGTTGTTTCCAATTGACCTAAAACTCCAACTGATCATTTCAACACTTGAATCAGTCGGTTTAGAGTCCAGTTAGTCAACTTTGAACCTCAGTTGTTTAATTGAATACCTAAACACTTCTAGTAATTAAGTTAAACATCATTCATGAATAAACTCATATTCCAAGTGTATCCTATGTGTGTGACCGTATAAGTCCCACGTTATGTTGGTAGTGAATGCCAATAACCAACTTATGACATCACAAGCAATGAGTGGCATCTAGCAACACATCATTGCCTCCCAAGTAACTCATAAAGTTGGAGAACAACTTCAACCTACAATTTGTGATCAGTGTTACCGTTATTTTATAGTTCCTTTGGCTCTGATATCCGGATTGAACTCGAGGCATGGAATAATCATCCTCTCAACATTCAATCCATGTTCCTTGAACTAGAGCAGACTGTCTGAGACGCATGTGAGTTCACAAATCACATATTGAATCACATGAGTATGGCCATACATTTCTCAGTCTCACTTATCAAGAGGCATGATTATCAATCTCATATAGGAGGGACAAATCCTATCTACATCACTCATGCTCTATCCCCATGTGTCACAATGCACATGAGCATCACCTTTATGGAAACCTTTATTCAAAGTCACTTTGGATGATGTCTAAGTACAATGAATGACATGTGATGAGTGTAGTGACTTCAGGTCTAATAAACACAATCATCACTATCACTATGAGAGATGATTATGACTACCATTCAATGGTTTCCATGTATCACTCTCAAGGTGGATCTGTCTGATACAATGTTCTCCAACATGTACTTGTGTTTTTGACTTGATATCACGTATCATGACTAATGAGACTCTGTCATCAATCAACACACACTCTAGTCTTGTGTATTACTATCGTCTATTTTGCTTCCATAGTAATATAGGACTAGGGACATAACAAGAATGTATGCAATCTTATCATACATATGATCCCATTGTTCAAGTCATCTACCTAAAGAGATATGTCATTGAGTAGCATCATTATTTATACATCTACTATGATTGTGTCATCATCTCATGATTGAAACAAACATAATAGACATAATTACCTTTATTATTATCAAATCATGTATCAAATGCCACATTCCAATCATCATATGATTGGCTCTCTGGGCATACATACCAACATATACCCCATATATAGACAGTCGTAAAATAAAGAAGGTTCAATTTCTAGTTTTGAATTTTACAAACATAGATTGCAAAGAACTCCCTCCATGGTCTTTCTTATATAGTATACGTTACATGTTGAGAATGACATTTTTGTTGATAACACCAAAACTAATTAGCATGTCACTGACAACTAACTACACACATGCAAATGATATATCAAGGATGAACATTGTAGGAGAATTATACAAACATAGGTAACAACTTAGTTGATCACATTGTCTTTACAATGTGGTCTTAGATAAATCATCACCAATTATACAGTATGCATTGGTTGGAAATGTGTTTCATTGAAGGATAATCTAATGCATGTGTGGTAAGTACACGAACACATCATCATTGATGGAGCCTTAGTTGTTGATTTAATATGGAGGGAAAAGTGGCATAGCTTATCAAATGTTAGGCATCACCACCCAAAGATGTAAGAGAGAGTGTTGATACGTGAATAAAAACATTAACACTGATAATGGTAATTTTAGATTGTGCTATTATATATATGAGGATAGACAACACTAGAGATAGTAGCAACAACAACTAGCGTTAATGACATCATACACACACACACACACACACACACACACACACACACACATATATATATATATATATATATATATATATATATATATATATATAATAAGGGACAAATCCCTTATATCATGTAGCCAAAGAATTATGTCTTTGCATAGTGTAGAAATTATATAATTCAAAGAGAGGCACACTATTGCTTCAAATATTAAAAAACCCAATTTGATCGTGATATATTTAGTCCCACTGTACATGGTTCATGACTGTGATTTTGGTCCCCATATTGTATCCAACTTCTCCAAGTGTTAAGTTCTCTTCCCATAGAAATGTTTGCATAAAAACTTGAAGGTGAGAAACATGAGACTAAAAGTTCCTCTCACATACATGGTGGACAAAATTTCCTATTAGATTCTCACATGTACCTAAATAAACCACTTTAAACTTGGTTGGTGTTAGTATTAAAATAAAATCTCATAAAATTCCTAATTGTAGAGTTTCATACCATTCATCTTTTATAAAGTGGTTCTAGCATTGGTGGCTTCTACATAGCATCTTTAGCTGACTAAATCATTGTTTTCCTTTAGAAACTAGGTGGGCACATGTCTTAATACTAACAAAGGTGTTAGTATTAAAATAAAATCTCATAAAATTCCTAATTGTAGAGTTTCATACCATTCATCTTTTATAAAGTGGTTCTAACATTGGTGGCTTCTACATAGCATCTTTAGCTGACTAAATCATTGTTTTCCTTTAGAAACTAGGTGGGCACATGTCTTAATATAGATGTGGGAGTGTCTATTAGTAACAACAAAACAAATTCGATTGATTGGTCAATAAAATGATGTATTAAATGACATGCATTCATTTTCATATAACAATTAACTTCCAATAATAACCCAATTTCACTTTAAGAGCCACACAATATCAATCACTTATTTGGGCATCATCAAGGATGCAACATTAGCATCATGTCATGATATTTGACTCTATTCATATAAAACTCTCTTACTATCTTGTAATCATGATATTAGCAGGTCTCAAAGGGATGGACACACACACTAACACATCTTGAATTACATAGTGTCATTTAATTAACTTTAAATTTGATTGAAACATTGAGCCTAATTTTTGTGAGTCCATTCATTTAGGTTGGGTTCATGTTGCTTATAAATATTTTTTGGGTTAGGTTGAATTTACCAACTAAGGCCATTGCAAGCTTGTAGTCAACCAATCAACTATATACCTTTGAATCTAACTAAATCAACATGACACATGCTATCATGCATATCTAGATCTGACTTGGATGTGTCTCCATTATTTATGTTGTACTTGGAACTATTTACATTAAATTCATATGTCACTATCATAGTGGATAGAGGTTACTTGAACCATGTTCTTTACCATTGGGTAAAAATGAAAGACGTTCATGTGGTCATCCTACTTCCATCCTCATTTTATCCCAAGCTGACAAGTATACCTCAAAGGTTGACTATGACTGTGGTATATTTCCTAGACCTCTAGGTGACATATTCTAATCCTACCAGGAATACATATCTTGAGACCTCATAAGCTCCAAGATTCATAGCATTCCAGCTGGTAATCATATATTACTATGGATGTTGTTCATCAATTAGTCCAATTGAAATACTTTAAATAATATGTGTAAGAACTATGTTGTGTGATGTTCGTGGGTCTCAGTCAGACAAATTTACTCCTAATTAATTTTCACATAATAAACACAAATATGGTTGTTTGAAGCTCATAAGATATATCAAAATTCTTCTCATTTTATAAATATATTGATTTTGGGTCATCAAAATACTAATTCAATTCTAAAGTAGTTTCTTGTATGGATCATACATCAAATTAATATTTACATATAATATTGATGAATTACAAATTCCATCTAGTATCTTGTTAATGTAGTGATATTGATACAAATGAATATCATTAGTAACCTCAATGAATTAAATCCTCAAATATTAACAACATATGTTAGTATCGAGTTTAATGTATTAGAATGACTTTGTCTCGTTCAGGACTCTCATTGTGAGAACCACCCTTCAAGTTAATACTAATTCTATCCATTAGGGTATCTCAATATAAAGCCAACTCAAGATAATAACAATAACAAACTTGGGCACAGACGATTCAAGCAATAATCATAGAGCTTGAATTTAAAAATATATATTTAGAGACTCTGGTTTTAAACTCTTATCCATTAATCCAACATCTTATTATATACAAACAAACCCTTCTCATTTGAATCTGATGTAATTGAACTAAATCCCATTATTCATATACAATCAATCTTGCATGAAATTATATGTACATGAAATCAAATTATCAGTTTATACAACATGACCCCTCCCATTTCAATGAAGTGAGAGTACATGGAAAAATCTAAAGTAAAATAAACTGACTTATGTTTTCCTTATCATGTCCTCTCTAATGGATGACATTAGACCTAAAACATAGGAAACAACCAAGATGAGACTCATATAGAGCCCCAATAAGTGAAAATCACTCCATCTAGATAAACATGTATAGTGAAAATTTTACATTTTGAATTAAAGGAAACCCTTAGGAATTATTTATCATGTCAAACATATTACTATAACATGGAATATAAAAAATGATAAAACCATGCCAATTTGTAGAAAAGTAGTCTTTTGGATCATGCTCTAATGAAATCATTTCAATTCTTCATTTAACCCTATCAAACACCTAAGAAGGGATAGAATGTGATGTCTTCTATGAAACTATGTAAAAAAATGTATCTTATAGTCTTAACAAGTAAAGTAGGAAAGAAAATAATAATAATAAATATCAATAGTGTAAACTTCACACAAAGTATTAACACATAAAGGTGCTTGAATATGAAAGAACTATACAAGTCATATGATTCAAATATTTTAATTATCATCTTATACTTTTGCCTTGAAAGAAGTCTTTCCAATTGCAACTTATATTCTTAGGGTGTACTAGTATTGCTAAGATCATCCTAACTCAATCTACGTGACAAACAAGTGTAGGGTATCAATAACCTGTGATGTACTCAAATTGGACCTTTCCATACTAGGTACTTAGAATTGAGCCCGAACAACAACGTTAAACTGGTGAAACTAGGGTCATCAATGATGTTATACATTCGACTCTGAGTTGTATGAATACATGTAAAAATGAAATGCAACATCATAATTTGGCAAAGTACAACAAACTATATTGATGATATATTAAATGGGATACCTACAAGTAAACTATGTCTCCTACTCTGCTCTAGTGTCCATGAATGTAATTACCCGTTTCCAAATTATCCATCTAATTAGGGTTTACTTAGATGATTACATGCTTAACTAGATTGATCATTATTTAAAGCTTGATTAATGATGGTAGTCTAATTATTATTCTTGTAGCATAATGAGAAACTCTAAATATGTTTTAATTTCAAATAATTAGGTTTTGAGAATTGAAAACCCTAATAGGCCAAAATTAGGGTTTTGGTAGCATATGAATACAAACTTTGATAAATATAGTGGTGTAGTAAATTATTTTTCGTTTTTTATATATAACTTTTATTAATTTGAAATTTGGATATAGTTTAGGTTGGTCAACTATTAGTGTTATTTTAAAATATTAGAAATTTTGAATACTTTTTGACCTATTTTTCATCCAAGTTTTCCTAGGATAAACTTAGCTGACCTTATATTCAGACTAAAATATAGCAGTCTGGTATTTGAATTTTATCTTTTTATCAGTCATCTAACTGATATGAAATTTAATTATAGCTTAGAAACTCCATTTAATATATCCTATTAAATTTCATAATTTTTGTATGATGTTTCGTCTTAGCGGAATGTGGTGTCGGCAAAGTTTCTTATCAGTAACAACTCGATTGACCATAGTACTGACTACATCATAGTAGTGTAGTTTTTTATTTTTGTTTATTTATTGGTAACTTAGAATAACCTGAAAATTTTATCTATTTCCTAAAATTTTGTGTCTAAAAATCTGCTAAATTTTTAGAAGTGTTGGTGGAGGCTTGACCTATTAAGTAAAGGATCTTCAATAACATTTGTTTATAATAGAAAATTATGTTGAAATAAAAGGAAGTATAAAGAAGGGTTAATTTGAAATTTCCCCAAATACCTAAATTTCTCTATATGAGTAACCTAACTAGGAGCTCTCATATTTCACCATTCATTCTAGAGAAACAAAATCCTAGAGAGAGAGAGGGAGAGTTGGGTTTTGATCGAGGAAGAAGGTGGAGATGTTGACCTAGGGCTTTATCATCTAAGAAATGATGAAATCAAGTAAGTTTAGCTTATTTGGATATACTTTCATGGTGATTATTCTATCACATGTCAAGATTATATTAGTCCTCTAATTTGATTTGAAATGATATCAAATCTCCCACTTTTATCACTCTTTCTCTCCTATTCTCCATTTCTAAGGTTTTTGAGGTGAGAGGAGGAAGAAATGGATTCAATTGCTAGAAACTTAGTGGATTTCTAGAAGTTAGAGTTTGACCTATGTTTTTAAGGTGCTTGTCACCTAAAAGTTGAGTGTTTCTCCCCCTTTTCATCTCTGTAATCATGTTGATAGCCTAATTATCTCTGACAAAAAAATCAATATCATTGCTAGTACTTGTATGAATTGTATAATCAATTGGGATGATTTTGGGGAAATAAATGACACTAATTTAGATCCTTTCTCATTAATTTGTATTTTCCTAGTTCCTTATCTATTGGTTTAGGATATATGTAATGTATTATGGATATATAACTATATTGATTTATATTAATTTTTCTTAAGATTCATTCAATAGGCGATATGCTTGGAAATTTCGTTGACATGAATGTAATTATATTTGAACTCAATAATCATGAGTTGCTCAACTAAAATTCGAATCATTACTTGAATTAAAAATGTTATTTACATGAGGATAAATATATGAGGGTTTTATATGAAGGAAATCCATGTCTAGGGTTAATGTTGAGGGATGGACTCAAATGAGTTAATAAATCATTGTATGCATGTAAATGATTGGTTGATTGCGTGGTATGGAATCTAGGGTTTCCGTGTGTCTTGAATAGACTCAATGAACCTCTATACACCTTTATGATATTAATAAATAATATGATTCCTATAATGCGTTGAATTAATATGACTTCTTAAAAACCCTAGAAGTTCAGTATTAAGATGAGTATGAGTGATAAAGCTAGAACTTGTAAATAATGTTGTAAATGTGATGAAATACTGTGTATTAATACTTCAAATGGAGATAATGAGTTTTACTAGTATGATCTAAGACTAATTCATCTATTTTAGTATAATATATGGAATAATGAGTCAACCCTCTCATGATTGTGGATCCTTTTATACAAGCTACATATCAATGAATTGCTAAGGATGATTAGAGATTATGGAGTAACAAGATGTAACCCAATTCATTATTTTAATCTAAAGTGAGTAGTATTAATAGGAAATGAATGATCACTATTGATAATGAGAATGCCATTGGAAGTTAATGACATGGTACACTCATCGAATTACAAGAAAGGAAATGGACAATACTCAACCAAATGGAGATGACAAGTTAAGAAATAAATTAATGAATGAAATGGTATGACGAAATATTTATAGTCTATATATTTCAATTACATATGTCTTGACTTAAATTGAATGAAATATATTAAAATCATATTATGAAGGATTTCAATGAGAGAGAAGATTTATATATTAAGTACAGTTAAAATGATTTGTTCCTAGAGTATTAGTGAACATGAAATAAAAGAAGTGTAAACTAATGAATGGAAAATGATGAGAATTAGTAGATGGGTCTAAGAATCTAACCCTAACCCTAAGATAATGAGCTATGTGATGCTAATGAATAATGATCTCAAATGAGAGATTAAGGAAAGCATATGAGTATCATTTAATTAGACTAAAGAGGCTCATGTCCTCATCTTAGGTACACGAGATAGGAGCCAACAAAACACATCATGATATATCACATGTTTTATAGTTTTCATTTCATCAAAGTCTATTCCTCATGGATAGAGAATTTTATAGCAAAGGATTTAGGGCCAGAGCCACACAGATTGACTCACTCTTAAATCCTAGTGGTCTAACCTTTAAGGTCTCAATCAAAACTTTGTAAATCCTTCTTATAATACTTTAATTACTACAAGGAGATCTGTTTCATTTCCCCAATGTGGCACCCAGGGCATAGAAATGATCTGACTATATCAACGCATTGATCTAACATTGCTACTATTCAACGCATAAATGATCTGACTAGAAATTCATCAGAGAAGTCCATTCTCATAATACAAGTATCATAACATACAAATACAATCCAAGAGAGCATTCATAAAAACCAATTCATATCCTCGAACCTCATCTTTTAATTAACCCTATGGTGGACTAGGGTATGTTATTGATATCTTAGGGTGGCAAGCTAAACTCTAAGATAGTGACAGCTAGTCATTGACACGAGAATCAAGGGTGGTGACTTTTACTTGGTGAGGTACAAGCCAAGTAGTTTCAAGACAAATCAACAACAGATAGCAAGCCATGTAGAATATGATTTGAATGTTGTTACATGCCTTTTTTTGCTGGCTGATAGATCTACTATTGTTGAATATGCTTCTTGTTGTGGAAACTAATCATTCTTTTATAACGATGATCTATTCCTATATCCTTATTTGTTTGGTTTGGAATATGATCTTAAATGTTGACATGTGGTTGATTTTGGTAGTTTATATCCACTCAGAATATGATTTATATTTACTTATCATTTGAATAATCTTGTTTGGCAGACCTGTCTTATGTGTACTTTAGCTTCAGGACTACATAATGTGTTCTTGGTCCGACTAGTGGGGTGTCACAAAGATGTTGTTATTGTTATGTATTGATAGTAAATGTTTATATCATGACTTGTTACTCATAATAAAGGAT
Organism: Alisma plantago-aquatica; assembly: GCA_963693085.1. Lineage (NCBI taxonomy): Eukaryota > Viridiplantae > Streptophyta > Magnoliopsida > Alismatales > Alismataceae > Alisma > Alisma plantago-aquatica. Next base: position 1,279,231,416 of record OY856412.1, on the reverse strand, counting down.
TTCCATTATAAATTAAGTATAATCTACTAATTTGTTCATCGACATGCTCTTAAAGATGTTTTAAAGTTGGATTTGGTTTAAGTGATTGCCTTATCTAATAGATTAGATTATTATCATAAACTGGATTTGACTAGATTCTAGAACTATCTACTAGACTTTTTAATATCTGTAGTTTTATTTTAGTCCATTATACTTAATCTGATGTTCATGCATGTACTTAGATTGAGTGGAAGGTATCCAATCATTGGGGTTGTATATGAGTCTCATGAGGTTTCTTCAAATAATTTTAGGTATAATGCTATCCAGCGGATAGGTCATGACAAAGAATATCTAAACAGAACAATGTAGATAGATTAGAATGCCCATGTACTCTCTCTTTCTAGGGATGGGTTGTTGTCACGGAACCGGAATCTCAGTCCCATGAACCAAACGTATACCAAATGTGACATGCGGAAGCGTAAAGCTTAGCACACATGAACAAATAACAAGATAAAGGCACCAACATAGTCTCAACATTCAACAAGTATAAATTATACAAAATGTATTATATTCATGAATTCAATTACATATTTCCAGAGTCAAGGTACAAGTCATTCATGTGCACTAAATATGGATCTTACAACAAGTACACCTAGAAAAGCTCACCAAGCCCATCAACCTTCTAGCCATCTCTGAACCTAAAAACAACATACGAGAAATGGGTCAACCCACGAGGTGTTGAGTATGGGGAAGAAAGATACACATATATATAAGTTTTGCATAATTTTGAAAAGATTTCAAGACTAAACGAACATGAATAAACAAGTTAATTGTTTAACAAATGCGAAATCATATTTTATGTCATTTCACTCCATTATACCAACAATATCAAACAATGTTTAAGGCCTTTGACCATCTTCCCGTCGGAAGGGTCCGTAAGGGTGCTCAAGCTTAGCTAACCCTTTTTATACGAGAGGGACCTCAAGTTCGTAACCAAGAGCCCTTTATCAACAATATTATAATGGAGTTTTATACATATATGTGTTCAAGTTATAAAACTGACAAGACAAACATCGAGTATGACATAGCAATAGTACATGGCAATATTTGAGAAAATAGACAAACAATCATACAATATATGTCTTTTCAAGAAAGAAAGCGATAGTCATATAACTAGATAAGGCCCATACCTGATTCAGAGATTCATAACCTAACATATCCTTCACCATCTAGCCTCATGCCAAACCTGATTAAGAACAAGATTACATATATGCATTAGATTCTTATCATTAACCCTAATTAGATGCATTTTAGGGTTTTGGCCAAGATGGGTTCCAAGTTGCTTATTAGGTCAATAGGTGATCTTATACTGATTTAGAGGGCACCATGATGGTGTGGGTCGAGTTTCATATCATTCTAAGGTTCCACATATTACATATGACCATTTCAAGGTTCAAGTTCCTTAGTACATTAAGGGATCAAGGACTCATAATAGAGTAATCAAGGTCAAAGTTTATCAACTCAAGGGGACCAAGCATCAAGGATGGTCAAGATCAGCAACATAAAGACATAGGGACATGCATAGGTTAGGTCAACCCAACATTGGTTCAAAGTATAATCAAACATTCACATAATAGGGGCATATACATGCATTAGATGTCAGAAGAAACAACCATAGCAAGGAGGATTCTAGGGGATGATATTAAGGTCAAGCAGAGATATATATTACTTCTTTGGGGTTGATTAGATATTATTTCATCATTAAGTAGCTAGATTATCAATTTAGGGCAGGGTACATCATTAGAATCTCGACACTAGTATATATATACTACTAGAGTATTGTGTAAGAAATAGGGATGATGATGACTCCCATTTAACTCAATATGTACAAAATTTATTGACTTTAGGGTTAGGAGGGTAGGTATACATCAAATATTCAAGTATCATCATAATTATGCATTAAGCATGGTCAAAGAAGTCAAAGATCACATATCTAGCATTATTAGAGATTTAGAAGAATATTCAGGGTCTAAAACCATTCTCATGTTGTAGATCTTTTCGAGATGATCAATTTGATATATAATTTTGCTATATTTGGCCTTAAAATGAAGAAGTTATGATTTTTGTAAATTCTACACCGAAACTATATGGATTCTGATTGATGGCGTTACCATGATTATGTAGAGGATCACAGCCGTTGCTGCGAGATCGGGCGGCCACATTCAATTCTTCACTCACACACTCACGTTCGGTCCACTGTCACTGACAGCCGCTCCAAACGAGGTTGAGGGCGGTGGCGGTTGGTGCCTTCAGGGTGCTGGCTTGACCGTTGATGTCAGATTGAAAGGTCCTGGATCTCTCCCTCTCTTAGCATGTCCAGCCGCACGAAGGTCCCCTGTTCATGCGTCAGAACAGGGGAGGAACAGAGCTTCCTCATCTCCCTTCTTCGGCTGACCCAAAGGCCTCCGCACCAGCCGCTCAAGGCAGCGTTGAGGTGATCGGAGCAGGGCACGCCGCCGCACTCCTTTCTCGCACTCGCCGAGAGGGTGGGGTTGTGTGGGCGAGCTCCCAAGAGTTCCTAGCTGGCGGCGGTAGGAGGAATGACAGGCGTGCCTCCATGGTGGCGCCAGTCATCCAGGGTCTGGATCAAGAGTGTTGGCGGAGTGTAGAAGTGTTGGCGGCCAACCCTAGCTCGGAGAGGAGACCAAGCGGGTGAAGGTGACGCTGAGGGCCGACGGCGCCCTGGAGGTGCGCGTAGCAGGTGTTCGTTGGTTGCGGTAGCACTCTGGATAGAGTGTCTGGCCGTGAGCAGAGAGGGGAGAGGGATCATGGGTGAAGATGGAGGAGGGAAAGGAGCAAGGGCATATAAGAGTCTACTTATAAGGAGAGCAAGAGGCTAGGGTTTCGGGGTCCTAAACACCGTCTCATGGTCACCTTCCCGATCTGGCAAGTCTTGAGGAGGAGGAGTCTGTGTGTGCGTTTTCCTTTCCAAACCAGAAGGGAAAGGAGTTGGAGACAGCCAGGCTATTGGTCCACGCACTGGTTGGGCCCGTGGATGGGTAGACCCAACAGTTAAAGCCCACTATGAAAGGGACACAAAAAAGGCAACTTCAACCTAGCATAACTAGCACATCAAAGGTCTGTTTGGGGTGATTCTTGCACCATTGGGTTCGGAGTTGAAAGCTCTTCATCATGGAAACGTTGAATAGGTTCAAACTTATTTGCAAGATCATGATATATTGTGAGCTTGAAACTTAGGTCTATGAGCAAAATGTCACAAATGTGAGAATCAAGCATAAAGTGATCAAAAGTAGGTCCTCAATATATTGAATTCATGATACTGAAGTTCTATTGATTGATATGGTTTACAAAAGAGATAGGGGGAACATAATCAAGGTGAGATAAATTCAGGTTGTCACATCCTTCCCTCCTTACAAGAAATTTCGTCCTCGAAATTTAGCCAAAGATCATAGTCAAGAGTCAAAGGCAATATCCATCGAGTCTAGGTATCCAACCATGGTTATCAACGCATTTCGCATGATGGATGCACACTAGGTTATCCTCATCAAGGGTGTACTCATCTCTACTCTAGATTTCATGCATGTTTTTGCTTTTCCCCAAAATTTCTACCAATTCTAATTAATTATGTTCCTCCTTTTCATTTAGAATCTAAAATTAAACAATTTATTCATCATGTTTATTCAAGCTGAGATCTCTAGACATTATCATATCAAGTTCATGATTTCAAAGCTACATATTTCATGTATATTATGATTTCATACTAGGTCAAGCATATGAGCGGGCCTTATTGGGCATATATCAAGTTTTTAAACATAAGTGAGATATTTTTCATACATCATGCTTTACCTCAAGAAACAACAATATTATCACTATCGAGCTTTCATAGTCATCTCACTTGTATCTCAAAGGAGCTCCATAAGCTCAGGCCACTCAGACTAAGACATATATCTGTCATGGCAAAACATGCTACCCACAACTTTCAACCTTTAGCAAAAAAAAAATTTCTACCCATCTTTCCAGAAACAAGGGTAACCACTAGATTCCTTTATATACAACTATAACCCGAGTATGAGGCTCATCATGGATATCATACATCATATACATCATCTTAGGTCTTGGGACATCTCCCTCACCTATATACATCAAGCATCAAATTTTCAATTGCCTCTTTCTCTAGGGTTAGATATTTTCATAGGACATCTAGGGTTCAATATTTTCAAGGAAACCGTCCACTAGGTCACTCAACTCATATACTTAGAAGTATTCTAGCTAGGGACTCATCATCAAGCATTTCATCATTCATATTATTCAACATTTCAAATATTTGGAGTTTAGGTACTCTCACCTTCTCCCGATACGGGTCAACTCATATCAACAGGTCACCCTATTCATATATCCCATGCTAGAGGTCTTCCTTTGCAAAGAGATTGAGGCCCGTGTTGGTCTCGAAATATATATCATATCTCCACACATACAAGACTAGGTACAAGCAAGCATGTCAACCCACTAGCTATGTTTAGCACATCAACCAAGTGGTATGTATCATATAAGGTGCTAGGTTTAGCTAGGGTTGCATGGTCAAACTTATCTCATATCATCAAACATACTTAACCTTCCTCAAACATCTTGGGTCTTATAAAACATCAACATCATCATCAATATCATAATCATCATCTTAGGTATCTAGGTTACTCACATGTCTAACCTATATCATGGCTCTAAACAACTCTAGAGACTATCACTATCATCTAAACTCTCTCATCTAGACTTGATGTTACATCTCTTTCTCCTAGGTTGCATGGAAACTCACTACCTTTCTGTGTGTGGTAACATTTTTCATATGTACATATAATAATACTTGAAATATGTTTTCTCCAATGTTTAAACAGGCGATGAAAACCACCATACTCCATCCGAATAAAACCAAAACCAAAACGAGTTACCACACTCATTAGGCAGTCTAATATCATGACACCTAGAGAACTAGCAAGAACATGGTGCACACTTGTGTAGACATCCTAAGCACATGTCGCGAATCATGTCTAGGGAGGTAACTTACACAAGTCTACACCTAGTTCTAGAACATCTAGGCTCTAACCTAGAGGCTAAGTCAACCTAATCCACAAGGATATTTCATTAAGTTTCTAAGGTTGAGATGTAGGGTGAGTTTAGTTTGTGTTTCATGTGAGCAATGTTTGGTGTAGTTATTGCTCATGCTCTGATACCATCTGTCACGGAACCGGAATCTCAGTCCCATGAACCAAACGTATACCAAATGTGACATGTGGAAGCGTAAAGCTTAGCACACATGAACAAATAACAAGATAAAGGCACCAACATAGTCTCAACATTCAACAAGTATAAATTATACAAAATGTATTATATTCATGAATTCAATTACATATTTCCAGAGTCAAGGTACAAGTCATTCATGTGCACTAAATATGGATCTTACAACAAGTACACCTAGAAAAGCTCACCAAGCCCATCAACCTTCTAGCCATCTCTGAACCTAAAAACAACATACGAGAAATGGGTCAACCCACGAGGTGTTGAGTATGGGGAAGAAAGATACACATATATATAAGTTTTGCATAATTTTGAAAAGATTTCAAGACTAAACGAACATGAATAAACAAGTTAATTGTTTAACAAATGCGAAATCATATTTTATGTCATTTCACTCCATTATACCAACAATATCAAACAATGTTTAAGGCCTTTGACCATCTTCCCGTCGGAAGGGTCCGTAAGGGTGCTCAAGCTTAGCTAACCCTTTTTATACGAGAGGGACCTCAAGTTCGTAACCAAGAGCCCTTTATCAACAATATTATAATGGAGTTTTATACATATATGTGTTCAAGTTATAAAACTGACGAGACAAACATCGAGTATGACATAGCAATAGTACATGGCAATATTTGAGCAAATAGACAAACAATCATACAATATATGTCTTTTCAAGAAAGAAAGCGATAGTCATATAACTAGATAAGGCCCATACCTGATTCAGAGATTCATAACCTAACATATCCTTCACCATCTAGCCTCATGCCAAACATGATTAAGAACAAGATTACATATATGCATTAGATTCTTATCATTAACCCTAATTAGATGCATTTTAGGGTTTTGGCCAAGATGGGTTCCAAGTTGCTTATTAGGTCAATAGGTGATCTTATACTGATTTAGAGGGCACCATGATGGTGTGGGTCGAGTTTCATATCATTCTAAGGTTCCACATATTACATATGACCATTTCAAGGTTCAAGTTCCTTAGTACATTAAGGGATCAAGGACTCATAATAGAGTAATCAAGGTCAAAGTTTATCAACTCAAGGGGACCAAGCATCAAGGATGGTCAAGATCAGCAACATAAAGACATAGGGACATGCATAGGTTAGGTCAACCCAACATTGGTTCAAAGTATAATCAAACATTCACATTATAGGGGCATATACATGCATTAGATGTCAGAAGAAACAACCATAGCAAGGAGGATTCTAGGGGATGATATTAAGGTCAAGCAGAGATATATATTACTTCTTTGGGGTTGATTAGATATTATTTCATCATTAAGTAGCTAGATTATCAATTTAGGGCAGGGTACATCATTAGAATCTCGACACTAGTATATATATACTACTAGAGTATTGTGTAAGAAATAGGGATGATGATGACTCCCATTTAACTCAATATGTACAAAATTTATTGACTTTAGGGTTAGGAGGGCAGGTATACATCAAATATTCAAGTATCATCATAATTATGCATTAAGCATGGTCAAAGAAGTCAAAGATCACATATCTAGCATTATTAGAGATTTAGAAGAATATTCAGGGTCTAAAACCATTCTCATGTTGTAGATCTTTTTGAGATGATCAATTTGATATATAATTTTGCTATATTTGGCCTTAAAATGAAGAAGTTATGATTTTTGTAAATTCTACACCGAAACTATATGGATTCTGATTGATGGCGTTACCATGATTATGTAGAGGATCACAGCCGTTGCTGCGAGATCGGGCGGCCACATTCAATTCTTCACTCACACACTCACGTTCGGTCCACTGTCACTGACAGCCGCTCCAAACGAGGTTGAGGGCGGTGGCGGTTGGTGCCTTCAGGGTGCTGGCTTGACCGTTGATGTCAGATCGAAAGGTCCTGGATCTCTCCCTCTCTTAGCATGTCCAGCCGCACGAAGGTCCCCTGTTCATGCGTCAGAACAGGGGAGGAACAGAGCTTCCTCATCTCTCTTCTTCGGCTGACCCAAAGGCCTCCGCACCAGCCGCTCAAGGCAGCGTTGAGGTGATCGGAGCAGGGCACGCCGCCGCACTCCTTTCTCGCACTCGCCGAGAGGGTGGGGTTGTGTGGGCGAGCTCCCAAGAGTTCCTAGCTGGCGGCGGTAGGAGGAATGACAGGCGTGCCTCCATGGTGGCGCCAGTCATCCAGGGTCTGGATCAAGAGTGTTGGCGGAGTGTAGAAGTGTTGGCGGCCAACCCTAGCTCGGAGAGGAGACCAAGCGGGTGAAGGTGACGCTGAGGGCCGACGGCGCCCTGGAGGTGCGCGTAGCAGGTGTTCGTTGGTTGCGGTAGCACTCTGGATAGAGTGTCTGGCCGTGAGCAGAGAGGGGAGAGGGATCATGGGTGAAGATGGAGGAGGGAAAGGAGCAAGGGCATATAAGAGTCTACTTATAAGGAGAGCAAGAGGCTAGGGTTTCGGGGTCCTAAACATCGTCTCATGGTCACCTTCCCGATCTGGCAAGTCTTGAGGAGGAGGAGTCTGTGCGTGCGTTTTCCTTTCCAAACCGGAAGGGAAAGGAGTTGGAGACAGCCAGGCTATTGGTCCACGCACTGGTTGGTCCCGTGGATGGGTAGACGCAACAGTTAAAGCCCACTATGAAAGGGACACAAAAAAAGGCAACTTCAACCTAGCATAACTAGCACATCAAAGGTCTGTTTGGAGTGATTCTTGCACCATTGGGTTCGGAGTTGAAAGCTCTTCATCACGGAAACGTTGAATAGGTTCAAACTTGTTTGCAAGATCATGATATATTGTGAGCTTGAAACTTAGGTCTATGAGCAAAATGTCACAAATGTGAGAATCAAGCATAAAGTGATCAAAAGTAGGTCCTCAATATATTGAATTCATGATACTGAAGTTCTATTGAGTGATATGGTTTACAAAAGAGATAGGGGGAACATAATCAAGGTGAGAGAAATTCAGGTTGTCACAGTTGTAGATCGAGTTTGTTATTTTATATTCATGTAACTGATGTAAACTAAATCACATATGAGAAATAAGTCTTGGTTTTGGTTTTAATGGAGTTGAATATGATTTGTAGTGATTAATTATGTTGTCACCAAGGTGACATTGTTACGATATTTCATGAGAAAGAAAAAGGAAAAAATATATGTATTTTTCATATATTGTGTTAATTGCATGGACAACAACATCATGCATGACCCAACAACAAGGCAGAAGCAAATTTTTTTGTTTGTAAGAACCATCCCAATGAAGATAGGATCCCAAATGACAAAGAAACCAATGCTACTTGAAATTGTATTAGAAAAAGCTCAACATGTATCAACCCATCAAGCATGAAGGTAAATCTCAATAGAAGTTCAAGGTTAAAACCTACTACATTATTGAAACAATAGAAGTCAACTTTGTAGTAAGTGAGAAACCAATAGATAAAATATATACCAAGACACGAATTGCAATTGGATATCTATAAAATCTATATAGTAAGAGAAATAAACCATATACACAAATTTTGCCTATTCAGAGAACAAGCTGTTGAGATGAGAGTAGTAAAGAAACTATAAGTCAAACTTCTACTTAGAGATACCACTATGATCTATTTTTCATAGATGTCAATATCAACACTAGCTCAAAGATTAATACCTATCTCATGAGAAAAAGAATATAAGGAAGTAGATCGATGATTGAAGAAGACCAACCAGTAGCACCATCATGTAGAAGAAGATCGAAAAATTGATCCATAGAAAACATACAACCATAGGCATCATATGAGAAACCTCACATTTAGGATAAAAATGAGTCACACCATAATATATCTTCCTCCACAATTCGTCATAGGAGATACACTCATCCTCGAACAACACGAATATTGGCCCACCAAATATTATGGATAATAAGAATACATAGTAGACAGTCAATTTTTCTAGAGAAATTCAAGCATTCCTATAAAAAATTAGGAGGTGGCATAAGACCATTGTCACCATCACTTTTCCAAGTCAATCCAACATATTCACATTGAAACATAAGATACTCTATACTTTCAAAACTCTATTTTACATACATTACACCACGAATACACATCCTATATGCTCAAGGTAATCAACTATAGGTATCCTTCCATGAATGACTTGCCACACTATCATTCTAAATTGTTGAGGAACCATGAAATTCCAAATCCAAATAAAAACATTGTCAAACACCTTTTTATCTCTAATAACATTCAAACTATCCTTCAAATCAATACTGTTTTTACCCATAAAGGATAAATCATTAGATGATCCATTAATAATGATATTATCCACCAAAACAAAATCCTTTTAGTCCTTATATTTGAATTAAAGTCCCACTTGCCATTTTTATTAAGACACTAACCTTTGTGGAAAAGGGAATTCCCATGAAAAGTGTCTGATCTCATCCAATAACATCAGATAGGAACTTCTAACTGGGAAGCCATGGGTCCAACTTTTAGATATATATGGGCTCAAGTGGGGTTGGTGGGTGAATTGATCAAGTGCCACATAAACAAATACAATAAAGTTTCAACTCCCAAGATGAATATGCAAGTATTAAAACAAAAAGAGAGAAAGATGAAACAATCAATAAGTGAACACTATATTTATAGTGGTTCTACCTCAAAGGATGTATCCCTTCTACCTATAGAGGTCAACCTCTAGGATTTTCAACCTAGAGTCACTCCTTATATTCCATTATAAGTGTAAGACCAAATATGACCTTTCAAGATCAAAGGATAAATTAGATTTCCTTTTCTAGGCTAGGGAGTCAACAACCTCACAAAAAAGTTACCTATCCATTAACCATGAGTCTTCGACCTTTACTAAGGACTCATGCGCTCTTGACAAGGATCTTCAGACTTTGACTTCATCTTCACCAAGGAGAATCTTTTTCCACCAAAGGATACCTTCCCTTACTCAAAGGACACCACCTTCCAACTCCTCTTTACCAAGAGATTGTTGTTTTGCCAAGGGTATCCTTCTTTTTTTAAGGGTCACCTACTTTTCTTCTTCCCTTTTCTAAGAGAGAGAATCACAATTCTAGTGAAAGACAAATATTAGGAGGTAGAGAAGGGATAAACTCACAATATATACATGTAGGACTAGTTCTTGTACAAATATACTATTCACTCTAATGGATGAAGCAAATAGTTACACTCATTATAGTGGATATGGGCTTTTTGAAGCACAACTCCATCAACTATAAGATAGAGGTTTTTTCATACTTTAATAACCATGAGATTAAGATAATGGGTCCTATTTTTAGTTTAGGATTCATTCTATTTATAAGAAATCATTCTAGATGAATTCTATCCATTTTTGTGAAATTCTAATATATATATATATATATATATATATATATATATATATATATATTCTCTCCCTCCAATAACTATATTGCACAGCTGCTGTAGTGCAATTTATTGAGTTTTTTTGGGGAAACTTGGTCAGAAGACCTTGTTGTTTAGTCCTTGTTGTGGTCAACCAAGTTTGTTATGACTGAGAAATTTACTGATGAGATCTGGAAATTGTATGAATAGCAATATTTATCTAGGGGAAACTAGGTTGATTGGACTTGATGTTTTGGGTGTTCCAAGACCTCCAAAATGCAACATAAATGAATCCTAACTAATACTATTATGAATATGAGCTTAATTACAAGTCATGTAACCATTACAAATGTCTTACAACTAAGATCTAAGAAAAAATCCACCTATTCTTCAATCATGATCTTTGTGCGTGTATGAAATTTTCTCTCCAAACTAGGATTTGCAAGTTCAGGCATTTGGAGTGTGTATATTTAAGATCACTAAATTAGAAACATTAGACACAATAAGTGGAAAGGTTTTAGAATCATCAAAACAAGGGATTTTGCAATTTAGACTCTTATGTCAACATTCTCCCCCTTCTTGAAGATACCAAGCATTTCCATAAATGTATTGAAAGCATTCAAGTAAAATTATACATTTAAAGAGATTAGGAGTTTTATATAATTGAGTTCATATGAATCCTAATATTATACTATATTTCCTGCAACTTTATCATTCCTAATATTCATAGAAACTATGTGTTCTCCAAATATATATTCTTATCACATATATTTAAAGATATATTATATGTCTCTCCCTCTTCCATGAAAGAACATGTCTTCTTATCAATTTCATATCAAAAAGTAGATGAGGAAAAAGATAAAAAGATAAAGGTCTTGTTCGAGAAACTAACATTAGCAAATCAAAGCGTAAAGAGAAACATACATTTTTTGGACAAATCTATATGCGTTGCTATCAACTATCATCAAGACTATGCAAGAAAGTAGCTCAACTAATAGCTAATACAGTCAAGGAACAAGTTTGGGTATATAAAGCAAGATACATGCATATTACATACCACTTGTTCAAAACAAACTAATGGCACTACTTGTAAATAAGATTACAAAAGTTGAGAAAACTACTAGTATTATCCTTGGTATAACAAACATAAATAAGTTAAAATCATGCCACAAGTTGATGTAGATATATTCAAGTAATAATATGGAAGTTAGAGATCATATATGATTATGGAACACTAACAATTATGCAGCATAGCCAAAATATTATTCCCAAAAGAATCTCAATGTTGCATCAAATATAAATAAATATATACGACTAGAATATATATCAATGGAAGCAAGTTAAACACAACCAAGATTTCAAATATATTATCATCAAAACATGCATAAAACTCAAGAAAAGTAATTAGAAGATATTAAAATATCATTTATAAAGAAATTATAAAGATAGTTCTGCATGCCAAATATGAAATTGAAATCACGCTAATATGCATACAAAAGATACAAAGGGGAGTGTCAATAAGATAAGGCATTGGTCAAAAAATCAAGCTGTGAGGGAAATTCTCATCAAATTTACCTTCTACATGTTCATTGCATAATGCTATCAGTTGATTTTTTAGGTTGAATTTATCAACTAGTGGCAACAACTAACAAATCCCAAGGTTTCCTTTCAGTCTAATTTGCTCACGAAAAACTTGACCATGGCAACTACTGTTTAGACTCAAAGATATGCGTAAAAACAATTCTAGAGGCATAATAAAAAAGTAAATAATGTCCAAATATGTATGAACAAGTTATATACACATTTTGAAAGAAACATAGGGTAGTTTTTTAGCAAGATTATATTGAGATTCATGAAATGAAAAAATTAACCCATATATCATGTCTAAAGAGCATACATATTGGTAAAACTAAAGCAATGTTTGGATATTATCATGAATAACAAACCTATTTTCCCACCACTTGTTCTTACTTGTTTTTAAGTTATCTATCTCTCACCTTTCTTCTTTTATATGAATTAACATCACAATATTTTAATCAATAGCCTGTGTCAATCCATTTGCAAGGGACCTGCAATATGAAATATGAAATATTCCCCGATCATGTTTTTGGGTCTGGGTTTAGATTGGCCTCCCAAATCATGTTACTTTTGAGTATTTTACTAAAGGGTAATATCTAGAGCAATAAACAATATTTTAGAAATAATTTCATGTGTCCTTATACTTAAACTAGGGGATTCTTCATGGGATGTTGGAGGTACATTACCCTTTTTTTTGCTCCCTTGGCAACCATCATACCATGTATCATGTCTACCAATTTGTTTAGTAGTATGATGTAGCATATCATTAGGATTCTTTTTACCTTTAAGAAACTTTTACAAATAGGTTCTCAAGATATGACTATTATGCATAAGAGAAGTAGTAGTAGAAGACAATTTAATGATATCATCTATATCATGCAAAAGATTGGCCTAAAAGCAAAGGGAGTTAGTCATATAAGAATCCCTTTTTTAAGTAAGAGCGTCAACATATTTTTCTCCATTAGGAATAATATTATGAGATTCAAGAGCACCATCTGTAGGATGCAAGGAAGTGATTTCATTATTAAAGAAGCAATCTTATAAAGATAAAATATGTTTTCACATTCTAATCCTTGCAAGGTAAGCTCTTGGTCCTCATTATCCAATTTAAGAACAAATATAACATACCCAATTCTAAGTATCTAGCCTAATCTCCCTTTAGTTATTCCTTTCTCGTGATGTTGGCCATAATGTCCTTTTTCCTAAATTAGATCATATTGGAATTAATAAACATGAAGGAATATAGTTTTTTAGTTAGTAACCTTCTTATTTGAGGCTCAAATGTATTTAATTAGAATAATGTTTCAAATAGGGATTTCTCCTATAATTTTGCCATCCTAATAGATTTTTTTTAAAAATTGGTACTCTATAATATTCCCAAGTTTAGGTGTTGGAAAGAAAGAGATAAGTAAGAAATTTGGAAATCAATTTATTAAATGAAGGGATAATATCTTTACAATATTACTTCACATACTAATTTAGGTTTGATACATCTAAAGGCTTAAAAAGTAGAAATTTATCTTTAAATTGGCTTCCTCACAACTCAATTAGCTAGCATGCCAATTTTTAAGTTAATTAGACATTAAATACTCACCCAATTGAACAAGGAAAGGAAAGGATCAAAATTTCTATAAAAATATAGATTTAACACATTTGATATTTTGATTCAGTAAGTTTTCTTAGATTTTAGCATCACACTCTTTGCTTCCCTTTTACTATGTTTAGGTCCATTAGATGAATGGCTAGATTTGATCCATAGATAGTTATATCCAATCAGATGATTGCTAACTTTTCTCCTACCTCAACCCCCTTTCCATGTTTATATGACTTTTCGTGAAGGGATTCTCATCTCTCCCCTCTCCCTATTTGAGATCTCTTTGTGATTCTTGGTCCTCTAACTTCCTCTCACCTTCTTAATTTGTGAGAAACCTAACTCAATCCCTAGCTTTGCGAATCACAATACCCCAACAAAACTCTTGAATTCCTTTTTTTTTCTACCATGCCTCAAAGATATATATCCTCATTGCCTAATCTACCATTATGTACACAGAATGTCATGGAAAAAATCACCACTCACCGTGGAACTCTATTTCATCATCTATTTCTTATATGAATCATGTAGGCATGGCTTCCTACCATAAGTTCATCTACAAAAATGACAATCTTGTCTCAACACATCAGTCAACCTCCTTTTAGTTTTGTCTAGGTTAAGCATCAACATACCATGTACCTTCTTTTTCCCAGACCAATGAGCCATGAGTTGAACCATGTTTCTCCCCTAAACTCAAAATAACCTCCCATGTTTATGACATCCTTGGTTGTGAGTACATGGTTTTTCTAGTCTTTCTATTAGTGCAATTATTTCCTCGAGTCTTCCCAGATTCTATGATGCAGTAGGTACTTTGTTTAGCCATGTAATTGCTTTTTTGCATTTTTTTGTTGCTCCACTAGCTTCCAATCATTGAAATAGGATGAGATGATGATAAAATGCACTCATGATCCTTAGCATATGCTCATTGACCTCTTTATCATAGAGAGGGTGAGCATTATGCTCCAGTGCACTCCTAATCCTAAGTTGAGGCTCATTGACCTCATTATCATGAAGAGAGTGTTGTGGGAGCATTGGTTGCACCCAATGGGTTTTGCTTGCCCAGAAGTTATCATAGTCTTATAGAATCTAGATAATATTTCCTCATTCTAGAGCAATGGAGAAGATGCAAGGGAGTGTTCCCCCTCTAATGCCCCCGATGAGTCAGTCCAACAATTAACGGTGCAAGAGTATTTTAGTATTTCACACATGTTTTTCTCCTTTGACCGCACAAGTTTTAGTTTGTTTATTGTTTGTAGCCCTGCTCATATAATAGATGTTAATTCGTATTATGGTTCCACGATAATCTCCTATTTTTATTTACATAGGCTGCACCTAGATCTAATTATTGTACCATATGATTTTTTCCTTTTTTTATTGGCCTGATACTCATAATTTGGTACCTAATTCATAATAAATAGAAAAATACATATGCATAAAGATTTAAGGAATGCTTTGGACCTAATACAAAGCCCAATCTTAGATCCATTTTTTGTTGTTTATTTATAATTCCCAAAATGCCTCTTGAACCATTATCTATGGATTAGTGTGTATAGGTGTGTTAAAACCTCCTGACTTCACAAAAAAAGTATAAACAGGTGTGTGGAAACCCTAGTCGTGGACAATAATGTGAATTGGTTTTCTTTTAGAATCATCAAATAATGTACATGCATCTTTTCAATTTTTGAATTTATGAATATAACCATAAATTCCCATAATGAGGCATATCTTTTGAATGCTTATTTGTTTAACTCTAAAACCTTTTTGAATGATTCATTATCATGAGTCATTTTTCCTCACTTGATTGCTAATTTTTTTTAAATAACTTCATTATGGTCCCTTCAACCCCAACTTGATACAATATGGATGTTCTTATCCCCTTAATGTGAATTAAACTTGCTTTCCCTTTCATTAAGCATCATATGGTGATTTACTAGCATAACATATTATGTGTGCTTTTGTGTGGATGTGATAAATTCCCACACCATATAGATGTATAGAGGTGATAATTCTGGAAATGAATTCAAAAGACTAGACATGTATCTTGTCCTACTCAGAAAATACATGTATATTTTCCTACTCACCAATGAATGTGTATATTTCCTAATCACCCCATATTTATCGTAGATGTGTTATTTCTTACTTATATGCTTTATAGTTTGTCAGATGTAAACACATAGATGATTTAACTCATTTGACAATATTTGGCTAGATCTCTAAAAATAAAATACTTCTTATTAAATTAAGTTCCTCATTACTTTGATCTGACTATTTTCTTAAATGTACTCTCTCTTGAACTTACCTAAATATTTTGAACCCTCTTGCTTGGGAACTTTCTTACATATAATACCTATACATACTTAATGCCCAAATATTTATATATTGCACAAACTCAGTTTATTAGTATGCATTCTTCTCTTTTGTTTCCTTCTTCTATTTCCAACCAACCCATAAGATGAGTAGCCAGTGGATTGGGAGTTTGGAGAAATTGCTCAAGTTTAGTTGTTAATAAGATTTGAGATAGCTAGGTTGCTTGTTGTTGCTCAATCGCTTTAGATTGGACTATTTGTTCCTTTTAATTTGTCCTTCAAGGACTAGTTGACGAACATCGTTCAAATTTTGCAATAGTCTAGTTTAATTCCACTACTACAATACCCTTTATGCTTTATCTTACTTGTAAATAAATTGACATTCACCCCTAATATTTGCAAATTTTATGCTACGGTTGCTTGGATGGTTTTTTTGTTGTATTACCTTTCTCGTAAGAAATGGATCACTTCTTGGGTTCCACTCCATAAAACATTAATTAAAAGTGAGAGAATAAATAATAGTCTCTTCATTTGTACTAAGTGTATTAGGTTGAGATTCTAAAGCATTGATCTTATAAAAAAAGCTATGGATTTTAATTTTTACAACATCTACCTGAATAATAAGCATTATTCTCTATTTAAAATCCATTAAATTTCAAATCAACTTCTAGATAAGTATCCTTAAGATTTTCAATAACATCTTTCAAGAAAATATCACTACAAAAAATGACAATTTAGCTTTAATTTTCATGACTACATATATTACATTTGTAGTAACATCTACTTTTCTTTACAAATTTAAAAAGTATAAGTAAACTTACTTGTAGTTATTTCTAACAACTAAAAATTTGACTACATACCTAAACTTGCTACAAATTTTCTTCCCAACCCCACTTCGTCCCTCCGCCCCTCCCCCAAAAAGCCCAAAATTTTGAACTTTTCCGCACATTTTCCCTCCCCCTTATACGCGCGGTAGCTATGTCCTCCTCCCCCAATCAGTAGTGGCACCCCATTGCGCCTGAACTAGCTCCCCCGCCCCCATTCACCCCGACAAACTTCTCCTCACCCATCACGTTTTCTCCCTTCCTCTCTCTTCTTCTCCCCTCTTTTGCCAACTTTATTATTATCTCTTCCTCTCACCCTCTTCTTCTCCCCCACACCCCAATCTCCTCTCTACGCTAGCACTTGATCTCCCAAACTGGCGGAGAGTAGGAAGGACAGATTCATGCAAGGAAAAAGAAGAGAGGAGAGGAGCATAGCTAGGTTGAATAGTAGTCGCTGAAGTATAGGGGTCCGGATTCCTCAATGTTGCACCATTTTTTTATACGGTAAGATATCTTGTGTTGATGGAACGACACATCAGGCGTTCAGTAGAAATGTGGTCGGTTGTAAGGTAGTACATTTTTCTTCCATGCCTTTCTTTCAGTGGTATTTTTCCTGGGTTACCATTTATAATTGTGGATCCTAAAATAAATATTATAGTTGGATATAAGCTTTTAATACTATATAAAATTTGTGACTTAGGTCCATGTAGGGAAGAATTCATGTTATATTCTCTAGTATATATCTCCAATTTCATAAACATACTGTAAATTTCCTTTATGATGATCACCATTTCTAATCAACTTGGAACATGTAGTATCGGTGCATTTTCTCTTCCAAAGATGATTTTTTACTGCTCCAAGTTGATAAATGCACATGAGGATTTAAGAAAATGTCATGGTGCCTTGTGAGATGCGAATATTCTATCTTAGACTTCTATCTGCATTTTCGGTACCCACATGGAGATATCAGTTGCCTTTCTTTCTTGACCTTGATTCTAGCTTTGTTAAAAATGACGTGATATAAGGGACCAAGGGGAATACTTTAGGCATCTGCTATAGTGGCTACTGTAATAACTCAAAGAAGAAAAACCACGACTAAGATATATCAAAATATGACAGCCCTATTGTGTTAGTAAATTTCATATAAATTTCTCCCTATGTTTCTTTTTCTGTTAGTGGTCTAGGACCATGTTGAGTATAAACTGAACTAAACCAGTCAATTTTTGATCCCATATATCAGGAGATACTTCGGTTATTTTGTATGTAATTGATGATATTATCAACCTATACAACTGAGGTTTACAAGACAAACCCTTGACCTCTAGTAGAAAAATCGATCCCTTTATCTCGTGTACCCTCTTACTTAACCTTATGAGTTGCATCATATAACTACGACAAATACTATTCTTTTTACCTGCCCCATCAGTTGGGATGCATAGATGGCATGGGAATGTTCTCTTTGTGCATATGGTACTCTCACCCCCAAATTGCGCTTACATCCTTACACATGAATATAAATTTAAGTTATATTTGAGCATATGATGGAAGTTGATCTTTGTAAAGAATATACAACATGGTAATAATCAACTCAATGGTTGGATACTTTAAGATTGTATAATTTATATAGTGTAACTCCTTTTCTTGACAAATTAATTTTGGCACACTAATTCCAAAAGTAGACACACAAAAAGTCTAATCCCATGAAGAAGATTTTGTATCGAGTTATGTTTTTTTATTGGATAATCATTGAAAGAAGCATGTCAATGAATCCATGCGTGCAGAATGCTTGAAAGGTGTGTCATTTTTATACTAGTAAACAAATGTTTGTCACGTCTACATATATTTCACTTCAAGTATGGACACATAATTGACTTTCTGGCTGATAAGAGTTTTTCCTTTCCAACATCTACATACAATTATAGATTCTCAATAGTCTCTACATTCATCTTCACTAAATGTTTAGTGCACAGGTTCGTACTTGAAGTAAGGGACTGGATGGCATCAGGATGGATACACTTATGTGACTTTACTCCTTCTCCAACAGTGTAGTCTCCTTGGATAATTTCTAAATAAGCTCTCTCTATCACTTATCATGAGATTTTTGGTCCCACAAAATATGAAAATGATACTTGACATTCTTTTGTTTGTAGATATATTCAGTATATCAATATTATTTATCAAAAAAAAATCTTGATATGGTTGAATGCATCTTATGCATCACTCCCATGAGTCTGAAGTGTAACGTAATGATGCTGACCTTCCCATGAGTGCAGGAGGAAGATATGAAATATTCAAGTAGAGAAATGTAGGTGGATAGCTGGATGTTATGCATATAGTGCACATACATAGCTAGAGTAAGCCAATATGTTATTTCTAGACATCCTTTCTTAGAGTCACCGCTGCTATTTCTTCTTTAGGTCCTCTCTTGAACCACTTGTCTATTGTTTTTCTTGTTGATCCAGCCTTCTGGTTCATAGTGTAAATCCTGCATTTTGTTGTTGTTAGGACTCAGTTTTCGTTATTTGATGGTTGTTTGCTTTAACAACAGACGTACTGTTAGTTCTCCTTTGTTTCAATCCATTGATATATTATATGTTTAAAGATACTGATGGATCTCTTGTTTGTGTGGCTATATAAATTGAGGTTTTATTTACTAAAACCAATAGAAGTATTGTCATCATGGACAAGAAAACAATATGATTTTGTACAAGGCCCTATTTTATTGTAATCCATTTCTACTAGAACGAATCAGTTGTAGCTCTATGAAGCTAGATATCCACCCATAGCTTCAGTTTGAGGCCATCACCAACAGGAAATTGGATCGAATTCATAGTTGTCTCTATCACTCTATGTTGAGGTAGCAAACTGTGAACATGGTTGATTTATGTCTGTTTTGATGGGCTAGAGAGGATCACTGAAGTTAGTTCTTATGTACCCACTTCACTGACTGACCCTAGGTTTTTTTCATCACAAATTAGACTCCCAAAGATTTTTTGTAAGCCTATGATTCTATCATCTCTTTATCAAATCAAATTCCGCCTTCTACCTTAGGGTACACAATATTTCCCATGAAAAAGATGAAACCTTGTGGATTTTCTATACCACCCCCAGGAAACCACATGTATCTTTTTCATTTCGTTATCATAAAGGTAGCATGAGGGGATGTCACCCGTCCAAGCATGAGGGGATGTCGAGGAATGCAATAATGAGAAAACAGATATTTAATTAAGGGCACATGACATGGATGCTACGACCAATCCATAAATTGTTAAAGCTTCCATAAAAGCCAAACTAACTAATAAAGTACCTCATATTTTACCCTCTGCTTCTGGCTGTGTCGCAATACCTTCTACAACTTGTCCTGAACTTTACTTTGATTTGATAAGTCACCTGCATAAACAAGGCTTTATGAAACCTTCCTGTGAATAAAGGCATCCCTAGTCTGACATGTAACTTTAAAATCTGATGCCAAGGATATTACATATTTTTTTTCACATTTCTACTAATGGAAAATTACTTTTTCAGGGACTCAACCTAAGCAAAGGCAATTCATCAAACTTGACATGAATCTGTAGTTTGTTTCATACATTTTGCATTCATATTATCCACTTGAGGTAATATAATCCATTTTTCGACAAATTCTTAGTGAGAGTCACTCAACCTAGAAGATGGTTTTAGAGGATTCAATCTACCATCTTGTTTCATCGCGTGGATAATAGTTTTGAAGATGTACATTCCTATTACAAATAAACAGGGAGAAAGTGAATCCCTCCAACAGATTCCACATTCTCCGTAAATGGAAAGAAGAAGGAAAGCACTCCCAAATGTGTTCTCTCGAACAACATGGAAAATACATAGATTCCATAATTGGTTTGATCAACTCCCTGTAAAGAGGTCACAAGCCTCGGTAAGATCCACTTTTAGACATATCTCTATAGTGGTACCCCAAATATTCAAATCACAAATTAACAAATTTGCTAATAGAAGAACATTTTTTATACATCTCCCCTTAAAAAGCTACTTACTTGTAACTGATTAGAAAAGATAGTACTCCTTTTTATCCGATTCACTAGAATCTTTAATATTGTTAATGTTACACAAACTGATGTACCTTCCATCTATAATTTCCATTGCCTCCATAGTTATTGGTATCAACTCAATGTAAGTTTTATTCAATTGTCATATTCGCTTACCACAAGAGAAGAAATTGAGTAAGGCTTTTCTGATATCATCACTAATTATATGGCAAAACAATTTAAAGGAATGTCCATTATGCCATTGGAATCAAGGGCTTTGTGCCCCTTAGCATGCCTAACAATATGATCAGCCTTTTCTTTAATAACCCAACTGGGTAGGAAATCAATCTGTTCCCCTGTAAGTCAGGGAAGATGTCACTCCTACCCTGGAAATTCCTGAGGTTGGTTTATTTCTTATATCTTGCAAGATCATGGATGTTTTTCCACAGCTTAAATCCTTTCTATAGCTGCAATGTGAGAACGTCCTAAACTCTTTAAAGATTGGACTTATTAGTTCTAATATGGTGCACATAAATTTTTCTTTCTTTGCTTGTTTAACTTCATTAGGGTCAATTTGCCACATTTGTTTGCATGGATTTTCTAACTTTAGCCTGAAAAACTCTGTGAAGGGTGCATTAAACCTTCCAATGGTTGTCTATAAGGAGTATAAGGCCATGGATGGCTATATGATCAATTCATGCATGCAAGATACACACATTTTCTCTAGCTTATGGCTTTATTTTTCACTTCATCACTATTAGTTTGTGTTCTATTATGTAATGTGAATTCTTGGAAGAGTAATATAGGAGTATCACCTGATGCATTTGGTTCTTTACTCTTCTAGCCAAACTTTGAGCAGAGACAAACATTGTATTCAATATGTAGGGGCTTATGAGGATAAATATTTTCCCTAAGAGAGCTCACTTACACCAGGTATGTATATCTACCATTACAGTTATTTCTGGTACTATTTCGTAAGTTAGGAAGCATATACAATGATTTTTTTTCAAATCATAAAGAGTAGTTAGGCCGTTGTAACATCTTTCCAGCTATTTTGTATAGTGTCAACCCATGGGTGGCTATTTTTTATCCAAAAGTATCTGCTTTCAATCTGAGGTTGAAGAAACAGTATGTTGAACAATCTAAATGTTCTTGATTTCTTTAGTATCATATTGCAATGATATACAAACTTCCAAAAGAACAACATGATGTAGGTCGTAGAACTAAGGTGAATGTAATCTGAATTCCGCAAACAACATTGCAGAAGTCCAAATCCAGACACAAACATGGAAGAAATGATACATCTCTGATTTGAAAAAATAGTCAGCTCCATTGAAACAAACATCAAGAAAAGGATTAGCTCCAACCAAAAGGCAGCAGCATCACATCATCTGAGAAAAGGTTCAGAAGACTCATTTTTTTCAAATACGAGGCATTCATAATAGCCAAGTATCACCATCAGAGGTCACCTCATACATTCAAGAGGCCACCGTGGGAATGCACATCTACATTCTACTTCGTAACTTTATATTCTGTATTTGGTTCTTCCAACTACTAGGAAATTGTGGTTGGTTGTTTCCTAATGGATCCAGATTAGTTTTAATCAGTATTTGGGTCAAACCTATGGAATGACTTCTTGCTGCTGAAAACTTTATCCTGGGTGATTATGCTTGAGTTGGATTGACTGCTAATATTTCTCAACTCATATATGAAATGATGACTGTAACCATGGCTGGACATAATTTGATGCTTTTATTTCAGACACCAAGGTGAAAATTTTTCATGATTCCTCTTATTCACACACTCTCTATCTTTCCTTTTATAATTGAATGACCACATACAATCTTGATGATGACCAATGGCTCAGGTATGTTGATCCTATCACCATGATAGAACTAGTAGAAGTTTGATATAAAATACCTATGAGGTAAATTATGCACTTATCTTTCTATAATTGGTTTTTATAAAGTTTTAAGGATATACTATTGTGAGAACTCAAGTTTAGTTTCTGAAATTCGATTTGAGGAACAGAAGGGCTCATGTTTCGGGTTTATGCATTATCCATAATATTTGGAAGGAGAGGAATGAAAGACTAGAGTTCATAGATACAAGTATGTGACCCCTAGTTCCCCACAGGTGAATGTTAGTAGAACAATTACCATCCTTCTCGAAGATTAAGGGTCTGATTTGGTAGCTTTTGCTAAACTATAATTGATCTTTTTTTGCTGCTGTTATGCACTTTCATGTTTCCGATTGCTGCTGTTATAACAATTGAGACGTTGAGTTGGGATGCTATTTGTTTTTGTCTATCATGTTGGCTCAGTTTCTGTATGTTCTTGAGCTGGAAACTAGTTCATTGGGATCAATTTCCAATCCTTTTCTTGCATGTCTCATAATTTAACATCATGTGATATTTTTTGTGCAACCATGTACTCAAAGTAAGACATGGTAGCTGTGAAGTCAACTGATTAACATATTTGCATTCCTTTTCCTTATTTTTCTTAATTTAACTCCATTATGAAATATTAATGGTTTTGTATGGAAAATTGAGCACTTTGGGGTGTTAGAGAAATCCCAGATGTCCAAATGTAAAAGTCTAATGGGACATTTGGCAGCGACAACAACTGAAATATGAAGTTTGTGTCTTTGAGGCACATGTAACTCAGATTTTAAAAGCATTGCAAGCCAATATTAATGAGATAGATATACTATCAGCTGAGAAGTCCTTCACCATCCCTGAATACTCGAGTCTTTAAGAAACAATTAAGCAAGATACCTAGGGACATGCAGACGAGTTTCTATTGTGATTGCTCAAAATGCAGGGATTCCATTGTGGAGCAATAATAATTTTTGCTCTGCCATAGGAACTTCGGTTTGCCCTCTTGATTTCTATTGTAGCAAGTTTCATGGATGCTATGCAGAGATGTTTGCATACTTTTTGATTCATGTTTTTTATTGAATGATGGTTACTTCAATTTTATATGCTTGATATTTTTCTTCTTCTTCGGATGGCATGTTCTGTTCCTCAGGAAGTTTATAACCAATTATAGACATTGACAAAATATGTACTCCAACCTCTTATCTTAGGCTAGGAACCATCAGATGGCTGGCATATCAGTTCCTCCAAGTTCCAAGTTTTCTACTGTCAGATCTTCAACAAGTTGTATTCCCCTTGACCAGGATTTCATTAACATATATACTGATGTTGCCTGTTTGTCTAATGGATTCATTTCTATCATTGATGTTTATAGGACCATATGGAATATCTCAGAAGCTACTTGCTTCACTTTCAAAATATCTTGCTTTGTACGACTGGACATGACAACATTTGTGCCCGTTGGGCTCAAAATAGTATCCATGTGGGATTTTCAGATCTAGCATTGTATCAGATGATGTGGCTGTTGTATCAGTAATCCAGAGTTCAACTCAAGGTATAAGTCCATATATGATGATTCTAAACGATTTCATCCTAATAAACTAGCTCTTCAACATACTGTTTCATTTGTGCATGATATGTTTTGTAGTTGGAAATCACATTCTCTATTTTGCTATAGATAGGGGTTCAAGTATGTTAAGTTATCCATTGTTGGACCTTTTTGTTTATTGTCAGTTGATTGGCTTATAATATGTTTCCCTTACCCATGAAGGCATGATTAAGTTGGTTTTTAATAGAAAAATATTCTCATTTTCTTTTTTACATGATTTACTAGTATGTAATTGAACCATTTCTAGCCCTTGCGGTAAACATGTAATCAAAGAAGAACATCCTTTTTCATGTCTTCTATGATAGTGTACAATAGGTTGATTTCAAACTATAATTGTTTAAGGAGTCATAAGTGAAAGTGACAATGACCAATGACCTATGATCCCACTTGACCAATGACCAATGACCTATGATCCCACTTGAGAACTTAGAGTTGTTCAAATCGTAAGAATGTTGTTTGTATTATCATGTAAGGATCTACATTCTCAAAACAAGTGGACTTTCATTTTCTCATGAAGCTTCTAATGTTACTTATAATAATCATATCTAGGTCCATGGCTTATTGATTTCTCTTAGACTTGGAGTCTTGAAGCTTGAAAACAAAGGGTTCTTGATGTTGTGGTTGGTACTATCCAAAGTGTGAAAGGGAAGGTAGTTATCGATGCATTCCTCTAAGTAGATCCTCAAACAATGATGCTAGGCTAGGAGCCTTGCCAGCAATTTCTTTTATACTAAAATTCCATCTTTGATTATTCATTTTCCTTGTAGAATAAATGAATATTCTGCAACATGTATGTTTTAGCATAGAGGCATCTTTCCATAGTAGAGAAATATTACTCCTCAACTTCGTAAGAACAATTGGATTTTCTTTCAAATAGTCGACATCTGCTATAGAAGCAGTAGCAAGATAGGGGGCAGAGATATAGAGAAGACTCCAAACTTGATGGTCAACATGTATTAGCAACTCTTCACAGTTCTGGTGCAAATCCCTCCATCTGTTGCCAAGGAATTTCCCATATCAGAGGTAATTATATCAATTTTCTCAATTTGCAGAATGTATATATGCATCCAATAGTAGTACAATAAGAATATCAAGCAATCAGTATGCAGAACTTTTAGCAAGGCAACTTTTTTTTTTTTTGAGGAAAGGTTATAGCATATATTTAAATCACATCGAAGCAAGCAAACACCTGCTTTAGTGAGTTTCGTACAAGACAAAGGGGAAAACATAATAAAAAAATGTTTATTCCAGGTGGAGATAAAGGCTAAGTTCTGATGAAGTGGGGGAGGCACCCCTTAAACAAACTTCAATATGCATTTAAAGAAGAGAAAATCTAAAGTCTAAGAAAAAAGGTTATCGTCTCTTAGTGAGGTGTTTTCATAGATGTTGCTGCACTATGCTGACTCCTGTTTCGTCACCCACCATGGCTTTAAGATCGTAGAGAAACTTGGCTTCCGATTCACCTTCATTAGAATCAGCTTGACCTTCTTCTGTTTGTTTACATGTATTTTGATAGAATGTGAAGATCTGCATCTATTTACGATATAAGAATGTCTCATTTTTTGGTTGTTTTTGAAGATTCTGTTGTTCCTTTCTTTCCAGAGATTCCAATTGATGGTGATGAATATGCCGCTACGCTTGAAGTTTTTGTATTGTCTATTTGGTGTGATTTGTGGTAGGAATGTTGCTTTCTTGAAATCTGAAATGTATTTTCGTGTGTAGTGTAAGATGATGTTTTGTGAAGTGGTACACTTGAAGAAGATGTGATCAATTGAGTTAGAATTTGTTTTGCATAGAGAACATCTGAAAGGACCAATGAAGCCCTTTTTTGTAAGGTTTTCACCAGTGAGCAACTTGTTATGCAGTAGAAGCCACACAAATGTTTTATATTTTTGCGGTCATTTCTATTTCCATATTTTTGTGGTGGGTGGGGCGAAGCCTCTGTATGTGAGAAAGGAGTAGGCTTGCTTAACTGAGTAAGTGTTCCCCCATTTCCATGTTATGTTGTTTGAGGTGTTATTTTCCAAGGAGAGCTTTAAGTTATAGAATTCGTCTTGTCTGAGATGCATGAGGATGCATCTTTTAAGCGAGTTTGTTCTGTTGCTGGTTATGAGGTGGAGAGCTTTATCAATTTTGATTTTAAATAGACTGTTTGGGATGGTCCAGTTTGGGCGGAGATTAATGACTGAATTGTTTTCAAACCATGGATCGAACAAAAAAGAGATATTCAGGTGGGAGTGTGGAGGGGTATTGATAATTTGAGTTATTTTTTTGGATATTTTTGTTTATGTATTTCCATAGAGAGGAAGCAGTTTTTTTGAGACAATATGCCAGGGAGGAGATTTTTGATAGTATTTGTGGTTGATGAGTTGTGACCAAATTTTTGATTTGTTTTGGATCAGGCTATAGATAATTTTTGTTATAAGGCAGAAGGCATGGGTTTCAATATTTAGGATACCCAACCTCCTTGATCAAGTGGAGTAGTTATTGTTTTCCAATTTACTAGATGGTAGTGTTTCCCGGGTTTTCAGGAATTGTGGAAGTTATTCCAAAGAAATTTTCTTCTTATTTTATCAAGGATAGATTTAGTTTTTGAAGGGAGAGGAATACAGCTCAGGAAGTGTATGGTGATGGGGGTGATGACACTGTTTAGTAGGGTGGGTCTCCCTATAAGATTGAGGAAGTTATTTGTCCAATAAGAGAGTTTTGTGTTTATTTTTGCTATAATAGGGGACCAGATTGCATTTGTTATGTTGTGAGGTGTGATTGGTAGGCCAAGGTATTTGATGGGAAAGTCTTCAATCTTACACCTTAAGAGATCTCTAAATTGCTCCAAAGAAGGTTGATTTAGGTGGACCCTAAATATAAATGATTTGTGCAGGTTTATTTTGAGACCCGAGATATAAGAAAAAATACCTAGGATTCTGAAGATGTTTAGAAGTGATGAGTCTTCAGGGGAGGAGAAGATTATGGTGTCATCAGCAAATTGAATGATGTTCTCTTTGCATTCTCCAGGAGAGTTTATGAGACCACTTTGTTTTCCCAGATGAATCATACGAGAAAGGATAGTTGTGATGATGATAAATAGGTAAGGAGAGAGAGGGTCTCCTTGTTTGAGGCCATTTGAGTTATGAAAATAGCCAAAAGGGACACCATTTATGATTGTTGAAAATTGGTTTGTAGATATGCATGTATGCATCCAATTTACCCATTTGTCAGGAAAACCAAAACCAAAGAAAGTTTTAGACCAGTTAACAAAATCAAAAGCTTTCTCAAAGTCTAGTTTGATGGCCAGAAAGGGGGTTTTGTTTTTGTGGTAGAGATGTATAGTTTCATTGACCATCAAATATGCATCTTGGATGCTTCTATTTTTGAGGAAAGCGTTTTGATTGAGTGGAATGATTTCGTTCATGTGTGGTTTGATTCTGTTTGCTAGTGTTTTTGCAATGATTTTGTATGAAGTGTTGATAAGGCTAATGGGCCTGAATTGGGAGATGTGATCGGGTTGACTTGTTTTTTGTATTAGGATAAAAGTTTTGTTTAAGAACTTGATGATGTTGTGGGGGTTTCTACTTTCATAGAAGGATCGCAAAAAAAGCAAAGAAGTCAATTTTGTAATGGTCCCATTTAGACAGATAGAATTCTATGTTAAGGCCATCGGGTCTAGGCGATTTATTTAGTCCTAAGTCTGATATGGCTGAATCCAATTCTCTATGGGAGAAAGGTTTTATAAGATCTTGAGGGTTTTTTATGTTTTCATGACAAATCTTGGTCCATTCCAAGTCATTTAGGTAGGAGGGGTTGTGGTTGTTGTTGAAAATGTTTTTGAAATGGTTTGTGATGTGGGTTGAGATAGATTGTTTGTGAGAGGTGAGTCTGCCATTTATATGTAGTCGAGTTATGGAATTTTGTCGATAGTTTTTGTTACAGATTTTATGAAAGAATTTTGTGTTTTTGTCGCCTTTCTTGGCCCATGTTATTTTTGCCCTTTGTCTCCATCTGGTGTCAATACATTTATTTGTGAATTCAAGTTCAGCTTTAATAGAAAGAACAAGAGCTGGGTCGACGGTTGGGTCCTTATCCACAAAAAGGAGATGTTCTTCTATATTTTTTTGTGTTTCATATAAATTGTTTGGGTTTGTGAGTTTCCATTTTTGATATGTGTTTTAATTTTTTTGGTGTTTTTTAGGATGTGTAATCCTATGTTTTTTGTTTGGGAGTCAGCAAGTTTTCAATGTTCAAAATAGGTGTTGGTGAAGTTGTTTATAGAGAGCCAACTATTTTCAAATTTGAAAGGTCGCTGCCCTAAGAGTTTGATTTTGTGTCAAGAATGAGTGGGAAATGATCTGATATGGCTATGTGAGTGATATGAACAGAGGAGAGGGGGTGATTATCTTCCCACTTGGTGGAGCGTATGAAATGGTCAAGTCTGGCAAAAGTTTGATTCCTTGACCAAGTGTAAGAGGCATTTGAAGGTTTGATGTCAATCAAAGTGTGATTTGTGAGCAACTTGCTAAAATTTTTATCTGCTGCAAACATAGTTTGAGAGAAAATTGTGGAGTTGTGTCTGCCTGAGTTTTGAGTTGTGAAGTTGAAGTCTCCACCAATAACCCAGGGAGACAAGAAATATTTTTTTGTGAGCAAATTTAGTTCGGCTAGGAAGGTCGATTTGTTATGCCCTGGTTCCCCGTAAACCCCGGAAAAAGACCAGAGATAACCATCTGAAGAGTTTTTAAAGTCAATGGTAATAGAGAAATTAAGAGTGGAGATGTTTTGGGCAGTTAAGATCTGATTGTTGAAACCAACTAAGAGGCCCCCTTTGAAGCCCGCAGGAGGTAATTGGACCCAGTCAGTGATTCTATTCCCCCTATTGTTTTGAGAGCAAAAGGAGTTAGACAAGATTTTGTTTTTTGGATTGTTATCAGGTCGATTCTATATTTGTAGATGTGTGAATAGATTTTTTTGCGTCTATGGAGGTTGGCAGCTCCACATACGTTCCATGATGAGAGTTTCATAGAATTGGTAAAGGATTCCAGTAGATAAAAAGTTCTAGAGAGAAACTCAATCTAATTTATTTTGAGAAGATCGAAGATTGTTTTTTCAGTATTTTAGACCCTTCTATTTGACCAGCCCATAAAGGTTTCTAAGTCATCTAGAGTTTTTTTGTGCCTTTTCTTCGTCTTCTAGATGGATGCCTACATTTTTAGCAAATTTTGTGAAACTATTTATGTTTGACTATGAAGCAAGGTCCTCAATATTATCTATATCTCCTTTTGTATCCTTAGTGGGGGGAAGGGGAAGATATATTATGATCAGATGAAATATCACTAAGAGAACAGATAGAGGAGTTTGAGAAAATACCTGGCTTTGTCCTGTTGATGATGATATTATTTTTTATCTCTTTTTGACCTGGCATCATAATCTTTTGAATGTAGCTGTTTTCTTGTCTTTGTTTAGGGCTCTCCTGATCAGAACTCTGCAAAGAGTTGTCATCCTTAAGCTGAGGATTGTTTTGATTTCTTATGGCGATTTGGTTTGGATTTTGAGTGGGGCAACTTTCCTTTGTTGAGGTTGGAGAAGGGAAGATGTAACATGCTGGTATGTATGTGTTTTCATGATATGAGGGTTCAGATGTTCTGGTTCTTTTCCTGTTTGTGTGGAGGTAAGTGTTGTCTGTGGAGGTGGAGTTTTTTTTGATCCATACATGGTTGCGATCACCAGAAGAGTGGGTATTCGAGGTAGTCTTTCTGTCTTTGTTTGGGCAAAGCCAAGAGGGTGAATGGTTTGAGAGATCGGAAAAAGCTGTCCTATTAACTGAGGGATGTTCAGCAGACAGTTTGATATTGTAGATTGATTCACCGATTCTAATATTGATGGTAGGCGGTAGAGATATTGCTGCTTTGACGGCGAAGAGGCAAAAAGCTTTAATGTATTGGGTAGGATGCAAGGCTTTAGGGCTGATATATTGAAGAGTAGCCCCGATTGAATGGGATATACCCCTGAAAATCTCAACTTCCCAGAGGTGGGGTGGGAGATTTCTGATAGCAACCCAGTCAGAACCACCAGCAGGAGCTGGGAAAGCCACTAAGTCAGTAGACCATTTAGATAGTCTGGCTGTAATGAAGCTAGATCCACAAGGAATCGTGAGAATTTGGTTGAAGAGATGGTTGATTTTTTTTCCTTCAGGGACAATGTAGATGAGTTGAGTAGGTGAAAAGATTTTTGGTTTTAAGATGGTCTGTCCAGGGATGAGAAGGGCTAAGGCACGGGTGATGTCTAGGACATTGATAGGGTTATTGTCTATATTGTTTTCGATGGAGATGAGGATGCTTCTCAAGGTGAGGACCTTGAGAAGACACATAGAGTTTACAGGCAGTTAGCAAGGCAACTTGATCATTCGCTATGACCTTTTTTGTAGGTTAGGTTATTTGATGCCAAGAATGATTGTAGAGAAGGCCTTCATATCACATCTTCATCCTAGACAAAATGACCCATTGCATAGCCTTGATTAGAGTACCATAGACTGGTGTTCATGTACATTTGAAAGGTAAACTATGCAATAATTTCATTGTCTTGTTCCTGTACACATCATTTTCTCAAAATTAGTGCCATACTCTCTTACTTTCACCCACATAACACAGATTATATTACTACATGTTAAGTTGTAGCTGGCTGCCATATCTCTTGTATAGGAATAACTGCCACAACAAAAAGGAGGAGAGGATAAAAGAATTCTTTAATATATAGTCTCATATTTACACAATATGTGTTGATATATATGGAAACCTCAAACTTGGGGATCGAGTGGAACTGCTAGTTGTTTATGAGAATGATTTGTCTTTGAAGAATCTCCATGAATATCAATATCAACTACAAGAGCTTCCTATGGCCAATCAGAAGCAGAGAACAGAGAAGTTCTCTATTTTTAATCAAGAAGAGAAATACCTTAGCAGTCTTTCACTACAAAAAAATATGAATTAGCTACAATTTCTCTAACTACGTGTGTTCCATTTGTAGTCAATGACTACTATTCTTTATATATTAAAAAATGTAAGTAATACAAATATAGTTAATGGTAATGGCTACAAAATTGACTACAAATCTCATTTTAACTCATATAATCTTCCTCTCGACGCTCATTGTAAATAACTATTTTATTTTTCAGGGGTGATGGTGCAACTTGTTTCCCTCCTATTTTCAAATCGGAAATACATATATGTATCTTTACGTATACATTCTAAAAATTATCCATCTAACTTTTCACTCATTTTTGGTGGCGCCAATACTCCCTCCCCTCGTCAAACCCGCGTGCCCTGGATCGTGCGAGTGCAATCAATCTCCTATAACTGTCTCCTTACGATCACTTGCCTAACTAGTCTTTGCACGACTGCACTCCGTCTCCTCACTCTCTACAATCAGCGCTCCCTGGATTTACCTCCCTACGCTCCGGCTGTACTCCCCAGCCGCAAACTCCTTTGCCCACTCGTTCTCCCAACTGCAGGCCATCCAAGGAAGGGTTCTGGGTGAGGAACCCCCAATCGGAATCAACGTCCAAGGAAAGCTACTAGCGGGCGGGCGTTTCTTCCCAATCGGCCAGCAACTTCGAGTTCTCTTGGTCCCAAATCCATTACTCTATGGCCGTCTGTGAAGATTCGTCCTAGCCACATCCAACAATCTATCTTTGGAACCACTCGCAAGGTACCTCTTCCACTTCCATTATCCCCGCCCACAAACACAGGTCTGTTCCCTGACTTGTGGTCCTTCTTACGGCTATATTTTCCAGTACTAGGGCATCTTCTCCAACTATCGGTTCTCCTCTAACCGCATGTGGCTTCCTCCCTTTCATGGAAGTCATTCAATAGTGGCTATATATCTCTTGATTAGCTCAAAGGATCAACTTAAGGGCACAACTCCTCCTCCTCCTCGCGGTTGGATTCATTTTCCTTCTCCAAACTTTGTCCAAGTTTGTGTACTTTATGGCATATCTATATATTGTTGGAGGGAATCATGAACAAATATATAATCAATGGTCTGAATATACATGCCAACCCTTATTTTTGTACGATATCATAGGTTTGAACTACATCAAGTGATACATGACTGAGTGTTATGTCTATAAGCTAAAACATTACAGTAGAAATAGCGAACAACTCAATCTCCTATTCAATAACTGTCCAATAGATAATTACCATAACTTCTTGTTAGACTCCATCCATGCCATATGATGTCTTTCTGCTATTTGACGTACATTGCGCATGTATCAAAACTTGTTACATTGCTTAAATGCAGCAATACATGCTAGGTAATTTTTTTGTATATTAGCTCTATAGTTCTATATACATGAAACTGTCTCTTTATTATTTAGATATTTGACTTAGGAACAAAAAATGTTAGGTATGCATACGTTTCTATCTAGGAAGCACAAACACTTCTCGGAGGTTGACATGTCCGTGTCCGACACGTGTCCAACCCGGACACGCTTTGGACACGCGTGGACACGTGGCAAACACCCCTCCAGCGTGTCCAGATTCATATTTTATATATTTGCCAACTGGACACGGTATGGACACATCTAGGACGCTTAGTGGACACAGCCAACCCAACCCACATAGGATCTAACTAAAAAGAAAAGAGAAAATAAGATCCAACAATGTTGACTCCTCAACGAAACCCCAACTCCTCACCAAAACCCTCATCCCTTCCATGTAGTGCACACCCCCATTAGTATTGGAACCTTTGGATCATTGTTTGTAATAAAGTTCTAATAATTTTCTTATATTTCATTTCATCATTCTTGGATGGTATAATAATTTAATATATCATTTTGTATGCTAAATTTTGTAGCATCAACAATATGAATTGGATATCATGGTGATCTTTGTTTCTGCTTGTTGCTAAGAATAATAGAGTTTCTTATGTTCACAAATAAATTATATGCATGTGTCTATAGCTGTATATATTTATGTAAATTCACAAAGAATAAGGTAGTTCCATAGTACAGTTTGTTGATAAACTTACAAGACAATCACTAGGGCGCATGACTAAAGCCATTGAACTGATGAGAGAATACATAATTCACTTCATTTGACTACATTTAAAAATTATTTGTAAGGTTTTTATATTTTTACAATCTGGAAAAAACACTTAAGGGCACTCCAGAGTATTTGGCATGTCTTGCTTCACCTCCCCTAACTGTGGTGGCCTATGATCTTTACGTAGAATGGCCAAGTACTACTTGACAAGCCTCATTGCTTTTTTGCATTATTATTTTGTATTTACTTACTTGTGGGTGATTATAATAAGAGATTTATTGTTGCAAATTTGTTGAATTTCCAATTATCATGATCTTGTGTTTCATCTTAATAGGGGCTAGTGAGACATTATTATTTTGTATTTACTTACTCATTGGTTGAGGTATATTTCATCTTAATAGGGGCTAGTTGTGTGTTTATACTCATTAATGTGGTTGAAATAGTCTTTCCTTTAAGTATTTGTGGCTCTAAACCTTGGTAAGTGTTGAGGTCTCTATCATTAAGGTCGGTTGCTGAGTCAAGTGACCAGGCTGGATGGAATCCTAACTTATGTGATGATTCTTGATGGGTGGTCACGTCATCATTTAACTCAAATGTTAGACAATTACTAATTCCAAATCTCACTTTGAAATAGTCTTTTAGAATTTGGTAATTATGGCAGTGTAGGATCCCAATCACATTTAAGTGTTTCTAGTGTCCCATTCCACCACTAGTAGGTTGGTTCTTTCCTCCAAATGATCATACTCAGTTGTTCCAATGGGAACCATTTGTCAAGGGGATAAGATTATTTCGAGTTGCACTAGCTTTATAACACACACTTAGTAAGCCAAAGTCTTGCAATGTAATGGGTTTTGAACATGAAACCCTGGACCTAATTGGGTTAAAGCACTATGTATCAGATACAACTCATGGTCTTTATCATTGACATTCCTTGATATAGTTTATACAACAAAATATGCACTTATGTTTTGGGTTCCCTTTGGGCTTTATAATTGAACAAATATCCTTGTTTTTCATATTTTAGTATTTTGGACATTGATGGTCAAAAGCCTGATCATGGACATTGATTTCTTTGCTTTCATAATGAAAGGGTTATTCCTTTAAAAGGTTCCCTCATTTACAGACCCCATGGTAGATTACAAGCGGGTCCTCCCTATTTTTGTGAGATTAGACATGTACATGCCTCGACAAATTCTAATTTCTTTTGTCGGTCTCTCATTTTTTTCATTCTAGTGAGTAAATTAATTGTTTCCTTTATTAATGTCCATGCCATACTTTTGAATGTGTTTAGGGCTGTTTTGGTTTTTTGGGTCTACTTAATAAATTTAGGGCAATGGCCTAGAATCACAAGAAAAATGAAACTACAATAAGGTTTTTTACATGCTTAGTTGTGCTCGAGGCCAAACTACAATAAGGTTGCACAATAATTTGTTGGATGGAAGGGTGTATTCCCCCTAGAACTTCTAGCAAATGAAAGGATAACACTGTAATTGGATGTTGGGTTGGAAATTATGGACTGGGTTGTGCAAGATATGGAAGAGGTGCAACCAAAGATATACTTTAGAGAAATAGAGAAAAGGCAGTTTGATGCCCAACATGCCTCATGTTTCTATCATCATACAACACTGTTGTTGGTCGAATAGGTCACATGATAAACATACATGTATGTAACATAACCTAAGTAACTAAGTTTGGAATTCGGATGATCAATTTCATAGTATATGAATGCTATCACAACACAACAGTGAGTAGGTGACTATAGTTGGATAATAGAAAATCAGATCTGTTAATTTATAGAAATATGTCAGTTTCATGATTACTGACAAAAACAATTGCGTTATACCTGTTTCACATCAGAAGCATATGTAGGAACTATCTGGAAACTACATGCTCGAATTCCAGAATTTTAAATGCCCTGTAGTTATTTGTCAGTGAGGACATAAAATTGTAACATGTGGTTAACAATTATGCTCAAGCAAGAAATATCAGATTCACCATATCTGGGTGTGTGGTGTTTTCCACGTTCACCCTTATAATGGTAGTAGAGTCAACAAAGTTTTCTTTGTTCACCTTGACAGTAGAATGCATGGAAGGAACAGAGTTGGACCATCACACAGGAAACGTGATGAGATGGCATTGATAGAATTAATATTAAGATTATGGATGTGCACTCACTAGTTAACAAATCTGGGAAAAGTATATGTAGCTATGATATGTGATTACAACATGAATTGCTGGGTATATCAATACTTTAGAAGTTATTATGTACAGTAGTATAAACACATATAAACAGAGTAAATTCCTAATGATACACAAGTTAGCTCACAACTGCTGTATCAAATGAGTCTTGACAATGACATAGTGGTTAACAATTGTATCAAACAAGTCCTCGATGAGCTTACATGACAATCAGTAGCATTACAACCATAACTGATCTAAATGACCTAACAGTCAGTAGCACGACGACTGTAACTAAAAGTAGGCAGTTTAATTTGATAGATGACATCTGAGTTGGAGTCACAAAAGCTGAAACTTCAATGCACTTCCCCCTTGTGTTTCTTAGATCCTTACTCAGCTAAAGGATAAAAAAATTTCAGTGTGCATCCATTTCATTTCGAAAGGAGCATCAATTTTCAAATAAAGAATAATTAACAAAACGGGGCTCTTTAAAGCATCTAAGAATACTTCTGCTTCATACTACTGATAACCAAATGAGGGTGAACTTCCTTTTGTCCATCATCGGGTCTTCAACTCTTTTTCTTGATGATAGTTCCGGTTCTAGGGGATGGTCTCTATGTTGAAATTTGGCAATATATGGGTTAGCTGTTATGTATTCTCACTAAATCCAAAGATAAATGTGTTGACAACCAATTTTTTACCTCTCAGTTGCAAGAATGACTCCAAAATTGCACATAATTCATTTTTATGTATTATATGATTTGCTTTAAAATTGTGATTAATTATCTAGTACATGTAAGTGCAAAGTATTCCGTAAGGAAATATGAAGTCGTGACAGTCATTACACAATTTATAATTTTTCATTAAGCTTGTATAGAATATATTAGTATGTTGGATTGTCAAATGATTTATGAATTCGAGATGTATATCTCCTACCATATAAGTGCATAGAGATAGTCCAGGGTTCCAATTTGTAATTATTGCATATGTAGGCACTAAACAAACATTATGATGCATTAAACAAACACTAAATGTCATTGACAAGTGTCTAGATACCAATATCATCTTTGCATTGTAGATTAAAATTTTGAAATATCCACATATAGTGGTACAAAGGCTGGGTGTCCATGAGTTATGGATATGAATGATAATGGATGTGAATGAAATTCACCTATTGCACGGGACATGGACCTTGTCTTTCTTGGTCAATAATAGGTATAAGGAATCAAATTTTAGGGTCCATGAGGCCTCTATGTCAATGTTTGTAGAAACACTACATTCAAGAGAATTAAAATACATTCTCCAGTTAAAATCATCTCAGTTAGAGAACCTAACCAGAACATACTTGATCACAATAACGGTTGTGATCTTCACTAGATCAAAGCTATTAATAAAAAATGTTAATCATTTACATGTTTAAGTTTTGCAAGTTAACTCCATAGTTGTCTGAGCTATAATTAAACTGAATCCAACGCTCCAAAAGAATCTACATTAAGTTTGTCACTTGTCTTCCTCTTCATCCATGCCAAGGACTACATATATGCCATGAACTACCTATTACGTACAATAAACATAATCAAGGCTACACATTCTTTAGCATTCCAGGCTACACATTCTTCACCATGATATTCAACAAGTTCGTTTTAACATAGCAACACCATCTTAATTGACAAATATGGACAAAACTAGTGGGACTTACCCATGCAAAAAAGCACATAAACTTAGTTACATCAACTGATATCACCTTACAAAAGCCATACTGCATGTCAACAAGTAGCTTTATGATAAATTCAAATTAACATTTTATCATTTATAGTGATCTCTGACCAACGTAGAATTACAATTTTTTGCAACAAACAATATTAGAGTGATAAAAGAATAGCTAACATATTATATCCCAATGTTATATGGACAACCCTTAGGTATGATGCATTCTATATCTCGAAGAATTCTTTTTGGAAAGTCATCCATAAGGATAACACTTCACAGTATGAAGATATGGATCGATTTTAACTAGAACACTACCACCAAATTACTTAGTTTTTGTATTCTTTAAGTTAAATGGATGAGAGAACAATCCCAAATAATCCCAAATTAGTGGTACATCGTGATATACCTCTTCTATATAGATCCAATTAGAATACTAATGGAAAAAGAGAGGGTCAGACAAGAGGTTTCTATAGAAAAGGCTGTAGAGGATGTTGCTAAAAACACAAAGGGTGACACTTCAAGTTCAGATGCATCAATCACAAAAGGAATGGATGATAAAAATGACTAGGCATATCACAAAGGGACACAAATTATTGTCTATCACTTTAATCCTACACAAAGTTCAGATGCAGCACCTATCAGTGCATAGGCAGTTACAGAGCTCTAGCCAACTTAGAGAAGAACATGATAATATGATTATACACCTATGCAACCTAACTTCGCATGCCAAAAAGGATGACACCCAATACCTGACTAAGAAAAACCTTACACTCAAGTTCAACAAGGCTTTGACAGATTGGAATAGTGCTAACACCTCGACATAGTTAGATTGACATTATTGTCTTTCTTAACAGAGATTGTATCCTGGTCATTCCTCCAAGTCTCAAATTGCTTCCAAATTTTTGATAGCACAACCAAAAAATGCAAGTTGTTCCCAAATATAAGTCTAAATAATTCTTCTACCTCAATTTTTAGTGTCTGATGCCCATTCCATCGAATCTAAAGTGATTCACTTGCATAATTGTCATTTCTAACTCCAATGAGTTTATAAACACTATTAATGCAGTACAATGCCTTTAGTGTTATATGATTTTCAACTTCACTTCCTACTATAGACAAAAATTATAGCCTTGCTTTGACTGCCCCATCTTCTACAGTCACTAATGATAGAGTGCTAGCTAGGACTACAGAAGAGTAGAGGCAATGAAGATGACCATCATAGCACCACTAAACATGTTATAGCAACAAAAGTCATGTTCTCAACAAAGCAGTAGCATGAGAAGACCATTGTAAGTAAAACATGAGAAGCCACTCCCACAAATCACCACTACATAGGGAATTTAGGGTGAGAAATAAAATCATATGTAAGTATAGGAGTATAAGAAAAATGTAATTTAGCTAACAAAACATGGGAGTCATCACATTCCTTGAGACTAACTAATGAACAAAAAATGTAACATGCAATGATATCTAATCAAATCCACTCAACCTAGAAAAGGAAAAGGAATGGGGATATATGTACAATAGATCTGGATGAAAAATAAACTTGAAATAAAAAAGTGATGATCATAACAAAAGTCCAATGCAGCTAATAGATCAAGAGACTCACCATCTTCCATGTGATCAAATAGTGAAAAGAAAAAAAGTAGAGAATATAACCTAACCAGACCCCCTTAGCTCACAAAGAAAACGAACAACCCTTGTAAATAAGAAATAGAATGTGAGAATCTATATAGGTCTAGGTGATAGATCCCTATTTTTTCACTAAGTTGTAGAACAACCTAACAAATAAGTCATGATTGGATAGAGAATTGACAAAGAGCCATACAAAAGGGAGAATGATACAAACATTCAAAAACATGTGCAAAGCATTCCAGCGAGTCATGTAGAAAACCAGATTGATGTCCAGAGAAATGCAGACACTAGCATGAAGGATCCACATGGCAATAAAAATAGCATAAAGCCTTGAGCTAAAAACACGTCATCTTAATATTAGATCCATATCTAGTGAACTATAGGCACCTATGCTAACCAACAAGCAGATGGATACGCATAACCACTTTTATGGCTTAGAATAGATACTTTAAACAATGAAGGAGTTTCAGAAACCCATAGGAGCCAGAGCCATCATCCATTGCAAGATTTTCAGAGTCCAACACTATCTAGTAGAAAGATTGGATCCTTCAAACATTAACAATACAACACTAAAGAAGATGAATCTACCAACATCTATGAATTGTTAATTAATGTAAATCTGAATATTTATAAGAAATCAACATATGGTCAGAGTGTTTTTAGAAGAACATGCAGTTAGAGTATCATATATGGAGCAAAAACTAGAATAGTGTCAAAACCAATGAAAAAAACTATCACAAACTTTGTCTCAAAATATATGGGTTTTGCACTAATAAAACACCTTCCAGTCAGATAGCAATATTCCATTATAGAAGACACTCACTTCTATTTTGTAACATTTGTGAGGTAAGAGTATCGATTGTTTTTTTGATCATACTAGAATTGACATTGAGTGGACTTACTTCAGCCCGTTGAATCATGACTTACATTACATCCTCTAACCCAAATGTGCATATCAAACAACTATAAGTTCAGTTGCATAAGTGTAGGATTAAAGTGATAGACAATAATTTGTGTCCACTGCACTGTGATCTTGGACCTGGTCTTAGTGGTGAATTAAGTGGTATATAAATGGTGCTAAATTTATCAGGTGGCATAGGGAATGAATTTAGTTCCTGATCCTAGTACCGATGTGGGTTTGAAACTGAAGGTTAAGATGAAATATTTTGCATTCAAAGTGGTTTTAGATGAACGATTATCTGGTAGTACATATTATAACAGAGGCCCTTTGGTATAGGTCATCTAGTAGTGAAAAGAAGGTTAAGATGGAAAATTTTGCATGTAAAGAGGCTTTAAATGAAAGATTTTCTAGTAGTACATATTATAATAGAGGCCCTCCAATGGATTTTTACACCATATCATCACACTCCAATCCTTGAATTTTCCACCTTGATTTTCCCTCTTCTTCTTATTTTCAGTTCTGATGTTCATTCCATCCTAATCCTACAATAGCCAGCACTGCGAAGACAAAGTACTTGACCCAGTAACTCAGATAAGAACCATTCTAAACTCAACATGCCTCCTTCACATTCCACTCTCTTCCAATCACTCCACCTCTATGTCAATCCCTGTAAATAATATTACATATGGAACACCCTACATCTTGAGGAATATGTCTTGCAAGGGGTCTGGATTTTTTTGGAGATCTGATTAGTGGCAAACATTCATATGAATTGTCTCAATTGTGGAGAGGCAGTGAGCTTCCATATACTGACCGCCCACATGTTCCGAGCTTCCATACATATACACATAGATATATATACATCATACACACATTTGTATATATGAAGAAAAATCTCATCTAAAGCTGTGTCCGTGTCCTATGTTTTAGAAAATTGACGTGTCCCGTGTCTGTTTCGGTGTCCGTGTCTAGAAACGTGTCCATGCTTCCCTAGTTGAACCTTATCATCATAGTCCAACAAGACAACAAGACGATTTTGATATTGATTACCAATACTTCATAGATAAATAGATATATACATGGCTTGTCAAATTATTATGTATACTATGATTGGTATTATACTTTATTGATTTTCTACTTATTTATATATTTAATTTTTCATTGTGTTTAATTATGTATACTTTTTTACCTTCTTTATTATTTTTTAAGTCTTTCCGTTTGATTAACAATTTCTACGTATTTATAAATTTATTTTATTTATGTGTTTACTTACATTTATCTAGGGAAGTATGATTGATAAAGGTTGGATTATTGAGGAAGACAAGACCAGTACAAAGTACTTAACCGGGGTAGTCAAATTCATAAAGGATGCTTTTGAAAAATGTAGTAGGAATGAGATTATCTTATGCCCTTATAAAAAGTGTCTAAACACACAAAGACACAACCGTCAAGTGACAACCGAGCACCTATTATGGAATGTTTTTGTTAGCAGCTACACTGATTGGATTTTTCATGGTAAGACTTCTTCTGATGCCTAGGAAGATTATTCTATGCAAGACAACATGCCATTTGATGATATGAGAGACATGTTGCACGATGCATATGGAGTCCAAAACTGTCAAGAAACTATGGATAGCGATGACGATGATGTATTTGTATTTGTTGACGATGAAGAAGCCGAGCAATTCTACAAATTGTCAGAGATTGATGCACAAGAGTTGTATCCTGGAAATAAGAAGTATTCCAAACGGTATACCGTCGTGAGGTTGTTACATATAAAATGTAGCAATCATTGGAGCAATAAATCGTTTACGGAGCTGCTCGAACTTTTGAAGGATTTGCTTCCTAAGGGTGACACATTGCCTGGCTCATACTATGAAGTAAGGAAAATAATTAGGGACCTTGGTCTTGACTACAAGAAAATTGATGCCTATATAAATGATTGCATTTTGTATCGCAAGGAGTTTTCAAATAATACTTCATGCCCACATTGTAATGCTTCTAGATATAAAGAGACTGAAAGTGATGTAGAAGGTGCACAAAGTATGGGAATTAAAAAGAAAAGAGTTCCTCATAAAATTCTACGCTACTTTCCCTTGACTCCTAGGTTGAAGAGATTGTTTATGTCCTCTAGAGTCACACCACTAATGCGGTGGCACGATGAAAGTCGCACCAAGGATGGAGTTTTAAGACATCCAACAGATTCACCTGCATGGAAGACATTTGATAACATGCATCCTGATTTTGCATCTGATTCTCGTAACATGCGTCTTGGTTTAGCATCTGACTGATTTAATCCCGTTGGCATTATGAGTCAATCATATAGTATTTAGCCAGTCATATTGATTTCGTACAATTTTCTACCATGGTTATGCATGAAGACACCTAATTTTATCCTTTCTATGATTATTCCTGGTCCATCTCAACTAGGAATGAAGATAGATATCTACTTACAACCTCTGATTGAAGAGTTGAAAGAACTGTGGGAAGTTGGTGTTGATACCTACAATGCTGATCGTAAAGCTGAATTCAAATTGCGTGCCACCTTAATATGGATGATAAATGACTTCCTTGCATATGGTTATTTATCTGGTTGGCAAACTAGTGGGTATGATGCATATCCTGTTTGCAATAAAGACACGTGGTCTATTAGACTACCACATAGTAGGAAACAAAGTTTCATGGGCCATAGGAGGTTCCTTCCGATGGATCATAAATATCGTAGGGATATGTCCTCCTTTGATGGAAAAGAAGAATTAAGAACTGCTCCAAAGATGTTGTCTGGAAATCAAGTTTTAGTTCAAACCAAAGATGTAGACAATATGCCTTACAATTGGAAAAAACAAAGCATTTTCTTTGAGTTGCCATACTGGAAGTACAACCTTATTCATCATAATCTTGATGTAATGCATATTGAAAAGAATGTATGTGAGAGTTTGATTCACACGTTACTTGGGATGGATAAATCAAAAGATAATGAAAAATCTTGTTATGACCTTTTAGAGATGGGAATAAGACCTAGACTACACATTATCAAGAATGGAAGTAAGAATATTATTCCACCTTCTTATTTTACTCTGAAAAAGGAGGAAAAAGAATTATTCTATAAGTTGTTGAAGTCTGTACGGGTTCCAGATGGTTATTCCTCCAATATCTCGCGAAATGTACACATCAAAGAAAGAAAATTGTTGGAATTAAAGAGTCACGACTACCATATATTAATGCAACAATTTTTGCCATTAGCTTTACGGGTA
This sequence comes from Alisma plantago-aquatica, assembly GCA_963693085.1. Classification (NCBI taxonomy): domain Eukaryota; kingdom Viridiplantae; phylum Streptophyta; class Magnoliopsida; order Alismatales; family Alismataceae; genus Alisma; species Alisma plantago-aquatica. The sequence continues at coordinate 1,279,188,300 of OY856412.1, read as the reverse complement.
GTGTTGCCGAGCAAGAACGTCATAACTGTGATAACTGAGTTGTCTAGGTTTTTCAAAGACATATGCTCAAAAGAGATAAATTCGTATGCTATTGAGAAGTTAGAATCTAGAATTGCAGTGACTCTGTGCAACATGGAGAATATTTTCCCGCCCTCATTTTTTGACATAATGGAGCATGTGGTCATTCATCTTCCATGAGAAGCTAAGATAGCTAGACCACCATTTTATCATTGGATGTATCCAATGTAAAGGTAGTGTGTATTACTATTTGTTTCACTAAAATTTTATCAAATGTATTTTTTTATTTTAAACAAATTCTATTTATCATTATAGACACTTGAAAACTTTGAAAGAATATGTGAGGAATAAAGCTGCTCCAGAAGGTTCCATAGCAGAATGTTACCTGTCAGATGAATGTTTAACATTTTGTTCAAGGTATCTCTTCAGGGTAGAGACAAGGTTCACAAAATTGGCTAGAAATGATGTTAAAGATGACAATATTGTTACTGATGATGAGTGGTCTATATTTTCACACAAAGGGCGTCGAATAGGAAAGAGTATTCATGTTTTTCTTGAAGATGTGATGCTGAAAACTGCACATCAATATATTTTATTCAATTGTTTTACAGTTGAACCATTCATGGAGTGAGTTCATTAAATTATTAAGAAATATGCATGCTCACCATTAGATGTATGTACACATGACTTATGTACTTGTTAGTAGGGAACACATTCGCCATGTGAAGAAAATGAATCCGCGTGCAAGACAGTGGGAAATCAGTAATATTCATATGAACACTTTTAGTGATTGGTTTAAGAAGCATGTAAGTCTATAAAATTAATTTCATTAAATATTGTTAGAGAATTGTATTAATAACTCAATTCATAATGTATACAGACTGAAGAGAAGGCCAAATCAGAAAATTTGACATCAAATCTACTAACTCTGGCTTGGGGACCACAAAATATGGCGAACAAATACAATGGATTGTTGGATCAATGGGCTCTAGAGGGGGGGGTGAATAGAGCTACACACACTTCACAAATACAATTAGACCACCAATTTAAACTTAGTGCAGAAACTAAATTTAAGCTGCAATTTGATGTCCTAAACTAGCATTCAAAGCAAGGATAAGAGATAATGAATAACAAGCACTTGGACAGGTGGTTAGAGTGGTTCCACGTCCTAAACTTAGGATCATTATCAGTCCACTACCTAGAGTTGGTTAGACTCTAGGATTTGCAACTTGGTTCTCTTATTTATCACAATAAGATTACAAGATACATAAACCACACAACCAAGGACTTAATTTCTCAAGCTAAGATCTTGTACCTATCCAAGGACTTACCCACAAAGCAAGATTCTCCAGCCTTCTTCAAAGGACTTACCCAATCTTACCTTTGTCTTCAGCCTTGCAAGATTTACCTATCTCACTTGAGCTTTGCCTTGCACCTCTCCTTCACTTGGAGAGCTTCTCGACATTTTCCCTTCACCAAGGGACCTGGAGCAACGAGCTATCTTCACTCTTGAAGATCAACAACACATCTTCCCCTTCACTCGGAAAAGAACAACAACAACTCCCCTTTCACTTGGAGAAGTAGCTTCAATCAATCTTAAAAGGGATTTGGAGGTAGGAAGAGAGAAAGAAGAGCTGTACATAATACAAGGGATAGCTCTCATACACAGGGACCTAACTCACTCTTAACTCACAAATTTATCTTGAAGGTAGAGAGAGAAAGGGCTCAAGGGCTTGGAACACTCTCAATTAAGCTAGAACCAAGTTTGCAATGGAAGAGCAGCTTGGAATGAAGTCCAAGGGGTTCTATTTATAGTTGAGGGTGGCCCTTTATGTTGTGGGACACTTGGGTGCAAAACTAGTCATTTTTTGTTCAAGAAAACGACTCTATTTTTGCCCAAAACAATTCACCAACGGTCATATTACTTTTTCTGCAAATTCCGTACAGTGCAATCGGTCGAGTTTCAATGGGGGTAACTCAACCGATCAAGTAAGACACAAACTGATATTTAAATGATCAGTCGAGTTTGTCCTGACAAAACTCGACCGACCATTTCAACTGGAAATGGCCTGCTACCCGATCGATCGAGTTCTGTGGTTGCACAACTCGACCGATGCAATCTTCAGAAAATCGACCAAGGTTGATCGGTCAAGTTTCAGGCTAGGGAAACTCGACCGACCAAGTGCCTGTAATTGATTTTCTAATTTGCAATAAAATTGATTAGCACTTGGTGAATTTTGTCCCAAACATTTTTCTCTTCTAAGTTACAAGCCAATTCATCATTACAAGTGATTATATTGATGTTCTAAGGTAGTTTACATAGAAATCCTAAAATGCACACTTGTAGCCATTTTGACTTGCACTTGGCCCATTCTAGGGCTTTGTATATATGATCATTTTCATGTACCTAATGCCTGCAAACAATCTTAAACGCACATATTAGATACATATGAATGGAATGGTTAAGTCATTATCAAAATATAGGTAATGTATAACCTCTAGGTCAGCATGGATATGTAACAAATGGATATAGATTTCGAACCAATGAGGGGGAACATGGTAAAAAGTCCAAAATAGTAGAATAATGGTGAATGCCCATATAGAAAGTTTTTCCAGTTCTAAGGACAAAAATCCTAAATTGGGTCAAGTTACCTACTATGGGGTACTTCGAGAGATTTTTGAGATTAGTTACTATGAGCAACTGAAAGTTGTACTATTCAAAGGTGAGTGGGTCAATGCAAACAAGGGCATCAAAAAAGATGAAAATGAATTTACAATTGTCAAATTAAAACTCACTGACTTAATTGAAAATCCATTTGTATTGGCCTCTCAAGTAAAACAAGTCTTTTATCTGACTGACATCAATCACCGTGGGTGGAGCTTTGTCATGCATATGACACCACATGATACTTATGACATGGATGAGAAGCTTACTAAAAATTTCATGGATGGGACATGCCTACCTGAAGATTCTCATGCAGATGATTGGGAATCTATTTTTAGCGATGTTTCTGATGGATCTGATTTTTTTAGAGAAGATATGGAGGGTGTAACTATTTACGATGGCAAAAATGATTAGCAACTTGATTGAGATCATTGTGATCTCTCATATGTAATTTTTAATATTTTGTATCTTGATGTAGCGTTATAAGAATTTAATTTTATTCATTTATTATTAATTATCAATACCATTGTTCTTCCTTTAATATGCATACTATTTATCTTTAAATTTGCAAACTTTTTTTTGTTCTCAATAATTGAATCAACAACTATTATATAATGTTTATATCAGGTAGCCCCTACAACCATTATTATTTAACTATATTTTTATGGTTATAGTTTTGTTTTATTAATATTTGTTATGTATTATATTTTCAGGATGTTGAAAAGACGTTCACAATTGTTGTCTGCACGAGAAACTGATGATGCAAACAATGGAGTAATTAAACGAAAATTGGCGGGTACGGTGACATATAATTTATCTATTATCATTTTGTACTTATAGTTGTAAGATTTGACCTAATTATTTATCTTTGTAGGAATGTCTAAACGATTGCAAATGAATGGAGGCTATCTTGGTTCAGTTAATGCTGATTTGGGAATGAATGGAGGTTATCTTGGTTCTGTTAATGCTGATTTGGGAATGAAAGGAGGATATGTTGGTTCAGTTAATGCTGATTTGAGAATGAAGGGAGGCTATCTTGGTTCAGTTAATGATGATCTTGGAAGTTCTAAAGTTGATCTGAGTAATAAAACTAATAAAAAGGTTGGTGCATCATCTATTTTCAGCAGCAAAAATGCTGAAGTACACATCAGAAAAGAGAAGCATCCACATGTGTCAATGATAAATCATGATGTTTCAATCAGTGTCTCTATTAAACAACCGTATGAGAACTGGTCATTGTGTTGATAACGCCAATATAAATCATGAGGTTGGAGCTGATCATAGAAATTATTTGACAAATAATAGCATCAGAGCTGGTCATTCTGTTCATAAGGCTAATTCTTTGGCAAGCAATGGTACCGGAGTTGGTCATTCAGTTGATACAACCAATATCAATCATGAGGTTGGAGTTGGTCATAGGGATTCTTTGGAAAATAATGACATGAGAGCCGATCATTCTATTGATAATGGCAATATAGATTATGAGGTCGAAACCAATCATGTAAATGATGAGGACTTTGAATTGGTTGATGAAGAAACTACTACTAATCATGATGAAGGTACATACGTTTCTAATAAAAAATTTACAACAATTAACTATTATCTCATATTTTAGCATTTATATGTATATTTTAAAAATAATTGCCTCATATTGTTTTAAATTTTTAGGTGGTGCTGTGTATAATAAAAAATGAGGCTATTCTAAGTGTCTTTGATTATGGAGTAAGACATGGGATGCAAAATTACCCATCACATTGGATGAAAATGGAGAACCAATTGGACCTCATCAAAATGACTTGGCTTCTTTTTTGGGAACAATTGCTAGAAATTCACAACTGGCACCCTTGGATTACTTGGATTGGTGACAAATACCAGCTGGAAAGAAAACTGAAATATGGAATTATGTCTTGGTAATATATTTTAGTAAAGTGTTATTGAAGCATGCATTTATTATATTCATTTTATTTTTCATATAACAGAAGAAATTTACCATCGACCCAAAGGGAAAGAAATCGGTTCTACACACAGTTAGGGATTGTTGGAGAAACTTCAAATCTGAAATCAAAAGAAAAAAATTATATGCACCACAAAGACAAAACAGACAGACTTAATGATTGTCCTTCCCGTGTGGATCCATTGCAGTGGGCTTTTCTTGTGAATTTCTAGGACTCTAATGACAGAAAGGTAAGATGATTAGTTATATATTATGTCTTCTCTTAGTTTTCATTGGTGATAAGGTTAATTGTTCATGAACTGTAGTTACGGAGTGCAAAGAATAATATGAGTAGAAAGTTTGTTACCACATGAAATACATTGGGGTCAATGCCCTATGCTTGTGTGAGAGCGAATGTGAGTAATTTTTCCACATAATGATAATAATATCATAACACCTTCACACTCTACTTATACTTTATATCTGTGCTAATAATAGTTGCAACAAAAGAATAAAGGGGGTACCATTTGTTGCTACCCATAAGAAGAAGGATGGTACTCATGTAGATGCAAAATCAGCTGAACTAATTGTAAGTATAAAATTATTCATGACATATTTGACTTTATTTGCTCAATTTTTTTTCCATGATCATTATGGTTACCGTTGTAGGACAAGTTACAATCAACAGTTGAAAACAATGATGCAAATCTTGATGAAGATGAAATTGCTGATCAAATATTGGGTGCAAATAAGGCTCGTGTGAACCATGAGACTAATGAGTTTAGTCAGGCATATGTGGAGGGTTTTGAAGGTACAGTCAAAGACCTACAACAAGTATGCAAGACACAAAAAATAGAATTGTCAGATCTGAAAAAAGACAAGAACATCTAGAAGCCATAATTTTGGGGAATTCAAGCCGGAGTGTTCCATTTCAAGCAATGAAGTAATTATTCAAATTTTTAGTAATAATTAAAAGTTATGATTTCATTAATGTGATATGTGTTTTATATTTTTTTAATATGAAAATGACCAGGAATGAAGGAACACCCATGCCACAAAAGTCATGTAGTGGAACCACCATTACAGAAAGACAGGTTATTAAAAGAAAAAACTCCTAATAACTTCGATTCTTAATATCTAAAATTTTACATCATAATTTGTACAACTTATAGGTCGTGAAGTTGTTAAGTTTCGATGATGGAACATCAATTGTAGCTCAAGGACAAGTGATAGGCATGAATCCTGACCTTGTAATAGGAGGAGGAAAGTTAGGGTCTGCATTTGCTACTATTTGCATTGCTGTGGCAACTAAACCTGAAGAGCAATTGGTTAGACCATTTGACAAGTATCAAATCATTGAAGATGCAATCGAGTCAATAATAGCTTGGCCAAAGAAGCTACTCATTGTTTGATAATTTTTTATCACTGTGCTATAAGTGTAACATGTCTATATAATGGTTTTAGATAATTATTTTTGTTATTGTAGGTAAACTACTTGGAGCGAGGCAAATAATAAAGGTTCTGTTAGAATTCTCTAGATGCTATTTTCCCTCTTTTCTATAGATTTAGAATAAAGTTTTTTATTGATGTAAATCCTATCAATTCATTGGATATAGAAAGGATTGTCATCCGAATTACATAGTTATTAATTTTTTTTAGATTGATGTAAAAGTTGTCATATGAATTATTAGACCTTGTTTTCCATTTCTCTTGCTACATAAGACCGTGATATGAATAATCTATAGTATTGGTTAACAATTAGACCTCTTTTATGGCAAGGCTCGATTTCACACTTATGTGGATGTTCTCTAGAATGCAACGATGCATGTGATGTTTCTTTTGGCTCTTTCTAGATTACTTGCTGATGTAGGTTCTTCAAGCAATTGCCTCTGATCTTCTTGGTCCAGCAAATCACTCTAGGGATCTTGAGGAAAGTTACTGTCATCTGCATGTCCATGATCAATGTTGGCACTAGATTCTGAAGTGCTCTGATTCTCCTGTGATGACTGATATGTTTTGAAGGTCCATTTATTAAATCTTCTATGGGATCCCTTGATGTTGCAGGTCCATTTATTAAAAGAATGATGTTCATGATTTGATTTTCCTTATTGGTATAATTTTTCCAAGATTGACACGAATGCAGAAACTTGAGTACTTGAGCTACTGCTGGTAACTTATGCATGCATGTATTATTCTGCTCTTAATCCCCTTATGTACTGTCCATGATTTCTGTATATTTATTTTTCTATAAAATAAGTTACCAAGAATATCTAGTGTCTGTCATATCCCTTCTCTCTTGAATTTCTTTATGACAATTTCTTTCAATACATATGATATTGACTAGAATTTCTTTATGACACTTTCTTATTTACATATTGGTCAAGTGAATATATTTTTGGATCTATCCCTAGTCACCTTTGTATTCAAACAAGCCCACAACATGCATTGGAATTATGAGGAATATGAGCTTAGTGGATGAGAAATACACCCTATTTCTTCAAAAAGTTAATTATGACATATAAGGATTAAAGGACGAACTACAAAGTGACCATATCAGAACCATTAGATCACATTCATCTAGATTTCATTCTTCAAGGTCAAAAATATGCGTATGGGACTACATTTCTTCAAGGTTATCATATTTTGAAAGCATTTAGTTTATATAATATATCTCGTGTATCTCTTTAGCACTAAATTGACTCAATAAGAGTAGATTTATTCACTTTCTGATTTTTTTTTCAGTATGTCAAATTTTGAAAGCAATTATTATGATGCTTGGTATTAAACACACATGGAGATTCCTTTATACAGAAAAATTGACATTATAAAACCAAATATTTGGAAAATATGTGGGAATTCATCAAATTTTGTACTAGGTGACTCAAAACTAGATGTCACTCAGTACCTTTGTAGAACAATTTTGTTTTAGGCCTCGTGGTGTGTGCGGGTACTAGAGGTTATAATATAAGGGCACAATGCATCCACCTGCCATTAGACTATTGATTCCTTTTCCTGGAAGAAAATACAGACATAGTAGGATTGTCTATTTTTCATATGTATATCACTTTATGTATGTAGAGTTTCCATCACTTCAGTGCCTCAATTTCAGACACGTATTTCGGCTCATCAAATGTGGCATTCCCACTAGAAGGATTTGGATACTCGTCATCATTATAATGAGCTTCAATTGTCGTATTTCTTCTCATTGACTAAGACAAATGAATCATGTCACATACTTTCTGAATTATCATTAATTGCACTCATTTCAGCAGCTTGGCCACTTGTTTCCAATGAATTGTTCAACAGATTGGATGAACATGAGGTAGTTTCTAGGGGAGTTAGAAGGAGAACTAGTTTTTCATTAGTAGGATGCACTCGAGCAACATCAACCAAACTATCACACAAGATGGGACTCTCAATGTCTTTACCTATCTATCATTACCATTATCATGCAACTCTCATCATGTTCAATTCTATGTCCCACAATCTTCTCAAGTTAATCTCACTACCAGAATTTGTAGTTCCATTTGCTAGTTGTTAAGTTAATAGCCTATGTTATGCCATATAGTGTATTTTTTTTTACAGCCAAGCAACCTTGAGATACAAATGACTTTCTATGTATACGAAATATGTCAAAGAACTCATGTTACATAACACATTCTTGCCTAGAACCATGATATCACTCAAAGTCTATTTTTCTTGTTAGTGGAAGGTAAAAAATATGAAATGGAAAATGCTTTCACTCCCATCAAAAATGCATATTATCACACGTTTCCAATGTACAATTGTTGATTTTTGTGTGTGTACTATAGCTACTATGACCTTCTTGATCATTGAGGAAGCAAGGAGGGAAACCCCCTCAATCTCAAAGGCTACTTATGAGAAAGGCTAGTGTAGATGAGCTTATCAGGTGCTTTGTTGTGTTCTTAACTAGTTGGACTATTTCTTGTTTAAAATAAATCTAGCAAACTTGTTTTTAATAGGCCTTTTTAGGGAACTTGACTTATACTTGGTATTTCCCTCAATCTCTGTAAGTAGTGCACTGTGTTTGATATTTTGTAGGCACATTTGGTGGTGTTGAGAAGCTTTTTGTTTGAGTCAAGTGAAGTATGTTTGAGGTTGTTATCATGAGGAGTCATGAGGTATGGCAGACTAATCAAGACATGGATACATATGTGATGCCCCTATATTTCTGTAAATCAGCCCCAGTGCAACATATGGGATGATCTTGCACTGATATCGTGCCAAACACTTTTTTGTGTTCAAAATAATATTTTAGTATTTACTATAAAATTCTAGTAATTATATTAAAATCTATGTTAATTAGTTAGCTAATATGTTTTGTTATTTACCTAATTGGTCATTGTTATTTACCTAATTGGTCATTGCTAGTGAATAATATATCTAGATTTTGGTATACAATTAGTTGCTTTCTTAGTTTAAGATCCCTCCCTTAGCTGCAAGGTACAATATGATCATTCCAAGGTATTTTCTTGTTCTTTCTTATATTGAATCTACTTGTTCGTGTTGATGGAATGAAGTATTTCAGTATGGAAAACAAGATGGCGTTCAAAATTTACCTCCCATACAGTACAACCTGCATTTGGAAATGAATATACACTATTCTTGCCTACTCTAAGATGCCATGTGCCATTCTTTTTCAAGGGTCCGACTAAGATGTGCTAGATCTAATCTGAGGCATGCCATCTAAGTTCTAGTATTGTTATGTGATATAAAGTTTGAGAATGTCATTCACTTATAATACATTCTTTTAACTTTTTTTCTTCAAGAGTCTATACCAGCATAGTTTTGAAGATTCTATGAAACGGTTTTCAAGTTCAGCCTTTTCTTGATTATTAGCACATGCCCCAGCTAACTTTTCAACCTACTTTGTAGATTTCAATGCACTAGACTTCAGGTTCCTTGTCTGTATGCACCTATAGTAAATTCAAGCTACATGCAACTGCTACGAATAGAATTCAGGGTGCTTCATTCTATTAATAGCTTCTGTAATTTTTCGTTGCACATTATGATGAAGGGGTGTTGGGTGATTGTAAAAACTTGTCCATATGTCAATTGGAGAATTACTACATATGTTTCTTCTTAACCCATCTAGGAGGTTGGCTTTGGATCCCCAAATAATTCGCCAAGTACAGCTGGGGTCAAAACCTCTTGCAGCTTGCAGTAAGTCAGTTTTTCTATGTAGTAATTTCTACAAATTTCACATTCCTACTACTCATGATGAAACATTAGTGTCAAGATATTCTTCATCTTTGTTATTCTAGATCTTATTATTTATTTATTGCAACTTAATCATCTATAGATGTAGGTTTAAGTACAAAAGGGCCAGTCCGCAAGCATAGTGTTCACAGATGCATCAACATAGCATTGCGTCCCTCTGTGTCATTGAGGATGTCAGTATGTTGGTTGTAGTGTGAATTTTTCATGTAGAATTGAGTACCTATACGTCTAAATATTCATGTCAGGAAAAAATGATAAATCATAGTGACACTAGGGTCACAATTATGAAGGTTGGTAGTTTCTTTTGTCTAGTTTTTATTTTAGTACCCAGCCAAACACACATTGCTTTTTTTGTCTAATCTTCTTTTCAACCTTTGCAAATAATTCTCATTGCTATCATTGGCACCACATGTGCAAAACATACCATAGGACCTTGAATTCATTAGAGACCAGATGAATCCTTCCAGATGTGAAGATGTCCTCACTTGGGTGAACATTAAGATCACCTGTTGTTCATGGTTGTTGATAACAACCATGCTGATTGGAGTGGCTTGTTGGAACATGGGTCAACCGAACATCATTCAAAGGGGAATCACACGTAGCAGAGGGAAAAAAGATGTTTTGAGGACTGTTAGGCAATGGTGGTTAGAAGTATCCCCCAAGTGAACACTTTCTGAAGCAGGACGTGACATGCATTGAGACAAATTCAAAGCATATTGCTGAATAGCCTGTGTTTGAACACAATAAACTTGGTCAATCTATTCTCCATTAGGGATGCAGTCTATTGTCCAAGTATTAGTTAAAATAGGAATTGTAACGATGAACTAAGTTACATAGTCCATAACAAGATACACATTTGTTTCTTTGTTTAAGACAATGCATACATCGTTGTACATCTATATACTATCTCAGCTTGAATGTTGAGAACCTACACTTTTTCTTATACATGGTGCCTTTATAGATGAGTTTGGCTCATTAAACCCCTACCTTCTCTAGTTTTATGTTGGAATCCACCACATCCTACTACTTTGAGCTTGATCTCTCTCCCTATTACCAATTTCATTGTTGTCTTGTGATGTGTTAGAATCATGTGTGCTTAAACCACATATAGTCTAAGAGACCAACACAATGTTCATTTCATTAGATACACTAGTATTTTTTCCATTTTGAAGTTACATAATGTAGTCTCCTTTTGTAGACAACATGTTGCCCACATTGAAGTTCCAACGTGTTGTCCAATAAAAAAAGTGATTTGTCATGCATTGTTGGTGATGATATTGACTATTTTTGCCATTGTAGGCACGTTATGGAGCTCAACTATGAGATACTGCCTTTTCCATTTAAGCCATCATCTCACCTAAGGAATATGTTCCTACTCTGAATAGAACTCATCAAGAATTATTTTGATAATTTCTCAACGGATAAATCATTCTGGTATTATCATGGGTGTATTTTTAGCAAATTGAGGATGGTTTTTTCTAACTGCACTACAAACAGTCTTGAAGGTACTTGTTGTAACAATATTTATGTTTAATTTCATGCTTCATTTTGAATGAAAGTATAGATATATTATCAAACCTTTATTTTTCTCTCTTGCATTTTCTTTGCACAACATTTCTCATCAGTGTGCCAATGTGCCATTTTTTTAAGATAAGTATATGGTGATTATTTGGTGAGTGATGGACCAGAAAAGAAATTTGATCTAATTCAACTCTTGATAGATATTGCATAATGGCATGAGGAAACCATATTCCTAGGTTGTTTTCTTGTTTTGGATTTCCATTTGGTTCTAGATGTCCTACATGGGTTGGATCCTCTATTCCTAGGTTCTTTGCTAGTTTGGACCTGCCTTTGTGGCTAGTTTATCTGTCTATTACTATTCCTCATGGTCTAGTATTTTGCAGAATTTTCCTACTACTCATCATTATCTTCTTGCAGCTATACTTTGATCTCCACATCTTCATTTTGATCAGCTAAATCCTAGAACTAATTCTTGTTCTCCATAGTTTTCTTATTAGTATTTTCCCTCCTTGTCTTTCTCAATGTGTGTCTAATATCTATAGCTTCTATGAAGGAATAGAGCATCCTTAGAATTCTAGTGAGGTTCCAATTTCACTAGACCAAGTGCCCTCATGGTGCTATTGCGGTTCCATCTTCACAGTAGAGTTTGCACAATTATTGCAACTCCTACAAGGGCCCTTTAGGATTAGTTGAACCCAACTTGATAAGTACTACATATACGATTAAAATTTCCAACATCTCTTGTCAGACAGTACTCCATACATAATTGGTTGCTTGAGAATTATCTCTTTGCTCCATTCCCCTGTTCTGCTCCTGTTCTGACCAAGATCATACAATCAAAGAGGAGTCGTGATGGGTGGAGGCATGGAAGAGGTAGTTTGATCTGCAGTAAGTAAGGGGGGAGGGGGTAGGATGGGTGAAGAAAATAAATGTTAGATGGTTAAAGATAGGAGGCAATATAAAAGGTCGAGGGAGGATGGGTAGTATATATATTGTGGTGGGTCCTGTAACATTTTTTGGAGTTAAGATTAAGATTATTTTGTTCATGCAATTATCAAACATGTGCTAAAACTTGGAATAATAGTCGTCATTCTTGATTTAGTTGAGATTTGTTTTTTCCTCCACTTCTCCTGATTTTCTAGAAATTGTTGGTACTTCTCTTAAAGTCAAATTCAAGTTCCATAAATATGATGACCTTATTCTAGCAGTGACTGCCAATTTGCACAAAATTCCTTTTCATATTTTTCTTTTTCTCTATTTTCTCTTGTATGCCACTGAATGACCTTCCATCTTATAGTAGTTTAGAGCCTCTTGGAAATGCATTGAGTCCTTGCATCACCTTTGTAGCAGTTTTCTGAAGCATCAATTCTCATTCCACTCAACCTTTGTTTACATATTCATTCTCTTTTATTCTTACAAGTGATTGTTGGAGGAGCTAGTTGTGATATGAATGAACCCTATGTAGATGATGACATAAACACTCAGACAATCCCTAATCAAGACCTCATTAGGTTCCACTCGATCTAGTTGTTCATGTAGAAGACCTTTGTGATAGTAAAATCAAGTATAGTAAACCCAAAGTCATCTAGTCCAGCCTCAACCCCCGCATACTCACCCAACCCCCATTCACTTGTAGGATGAGGTTGAGCAAGTGTTTGAAAAGTAAACCCCTTTGTGTTGTGATCAGACCAGCATACACTGTTGTAAGGGAATATCATTGTTCATGTTACATTGAACAAATTGCATGTGAGTCACCATTATTTTAGTTGGTACACCAGGTATCATTCCATAATAGACAAATTCCACCTTAGAAGCCCCTCGTCTCCACATGTTACAAACTGAAATGTTTACAAGTTGTTGATGTTACATAAAACAAAGGCATGCCCATAATTATTATGTGCGGTTAGCTCGCTCCTCAGATATTCTATGCTCCAGATCTATCACCAACTAAATTCCATACTTAATCCATTTACAATGTTTGCAAGCTGTACAAACCAGATGTTGTTTGAGTCAATGGAAAGTTTGGGAAAATTGCTTCAATCACATGTAGAAGTATAGCTGTCAACTTTAATGAGCTTACTCAGGGCCTTGCCGATCATGTGGGGCATCACCTCATTGTAGAGATGTAGGGGACAAAAACTTGCATATTCAGTTACTCAAGTACACGAATTTATGTGCAAAATGCTTTCTATTATAAAACTAGTCTTCTCACTCCATGTTTGAAATATGCTCTATGGGATAGATTTCAGACTTTTTTGTGTGGTTGTATCTACAAGTGGGATTTGGACCTTCTGGAGAGGTGGAAACACCTGAGGTTGGTCACTGGGCTACATGGAAACTGATTTATTTCAGTTCTGTTGTCAGTGTGACTTTGTTTATTGGTTCAAATTTTGTGACACAAAAGTATTTTCTTAATTATTATAAATGTAGAAATGTTCTTCATATTTGCTAGAATCTGGAGTCAATTCTTTTTTAGAAAATGAATTTCACCCTTAAGTTTTTGTTTCTGATGAACATAGGTATGAATATTTACTTTATGAGTTGTTATTCACTAATTATATACATCCCTGTGCTCAAACAAATGTAGGGAGTTCATCATTTTTAAGAAGGTCCTGAGATAGAAAGTAATATCTATTTAGATTCATCTATTAGGTTTCTTGTTTCATAGTAAGGTTTATTATGGTTGCCCATTCTCGTGGATGGGTGCATTTCTTTCAGGGAATGTTGCATTCATAATTCTCTCTTATACAGGTTCACCACGTTATGGAAGTTCTTCATCTTCAAATATTGTGATTCCAGAAGGTTGGTCTTCATCCTGTTTAACATCAAGATACCCTTAAGGATAAAAAAAAGGAAGAAGGATAGCTTTGAGCATTGTTATAAGCTTGTGGATGGGTATGTCAGCGGCTACTGGTGCAATAGGACCAGTTCCATGCTTGGTCACTTCGTCCACTCTGGGTATGTACTTGGTGTTGTAATATCAATTGCCAATTGTTTTCTTCATTTAGTTTTAATTTTATGAAATTCTGCGATTGCGTCAAAATACAGAGACAACTATTAGTTTCATCAAGTCACAAAGTTGACTTCTTGGTTTTGTTCAATTTCTATTGCTATTCTAACTATTCAAGCAACTATCTGGGGGTAAAGACCTTTGTATTAAAATATGTGAAGCTACACTTGTGCAAGAAAACTAGAGACATGCAGTGAATTGTATTTGATATCCTAATAGTTAATCCTGGTGGTTTGCTATTTATATTCTCTATTTTTTTTCTATTTTGCATATAAAGCTCAATAAATATGTGGTATATTGTACAAATCTACTTGCACTATGATATATATGGTACATATAAATATCTAATACAGGGGAACTTTATACCAATGGTGAAAAAATCGATATATCCAACCCAATCATGACCCACTCCCCTCCACCCCTCCCAAACTATTGTTTCTACTCTTTCTTCAAATATCCAACCACCACCTTCTCCTTGTTTCCACCATTGCATGTCCCTCCTCATAACTAAGTTATCCTATCCTCTATCTGTCTTCCTACCTTAGATTTAGTCCACCTCCTTTATTAAGGTTGGCATGATCTAAACTCTATGTATTAAACACCTCTCATTCATGTCTCAGCCTAAATCTAGTATGTATGCTTTTACTGAATCTATTGTAGTGACATGATTGTTTCTATTTGTATTCACATATATGTTCTATAGTATTTAATTTCTACATATGTGTGCCATACAGAATGACATATTATATCAGTTTATTTTTCACCTGCCTTTTTGTAATCATGGATTCCTTGGCATCCAGTGACAACTCTGACAATACTATCGGGTGGTTTACTTATATAAAACTCAAAATCCAACAACTGCATCATTTAGGCTCAGTCTTGGATTCGTATCCAGTTTGATAGCCCTACTAAGGCACATTAACAAGGCGCTAACTATGAAAAATTAAGTGATCCAACAAATGGAATCTAGGATGAGAAGGATTTTTGGGTTCTCTCCTATATTCTCAATAGTATTGAGCCTAATCAAATTGTAACTCATCTTCTATATATAAAAATAAGGCACAACCTTTCGCAGGCATTTTATTCAACAAATTACCTCCTACATCTTTAAGCCCTAGAAGAAAATAAGTGCTCAACAGTTAACTCGTCCACCTATGTCATTGTGCTCAAAATAAAGAAGGTAGAAGGGTCTGTCTTCAAGTATAGTATTCATTGATGCATCCAGGGACCATTCCTCCCTCTTTATCATTGAGGATGTCAGTATGATATTATTATTATGTCCACTACCATTATTGTTCTTCCTCCCTTCATCTATTCCAGAACTTAATCTTGTTCATAGGAATACATAAGAGAATGAAATCTTAGATGAGACTTCCTATTTGGACGTCCAAACTTCATATCAAGCCATAGCTCCCTTGTATTCTTTTGTGGTGGTTGGTACATGGTCCTTAAGATATTCGAGATGAGGGGAATCTTCTAGAATGAAACCCTTCCATTCAAAATGAATAATATCTATTGTTTTATTGCATGAACAACATCTAGTTTGAAATATTATCATGTTGGTTCTCTATTTATTTAGGATAAGTGCCATATATTAAGATAAACCTGTCAGTATATGAGATTTAACTATGTAGAGTGATATTTTCAACAATATAATTACTTGGATAGATTGCAGACATGTTATGGCTCAATCTATTGCGTTATCTTCTCTAGGCTTGTGGCTTAACAAACTTTCTAATAAATTGCATGCCCCATCCTACCATCACCAACCGAAAATAATTTTGTTCGTATAATAAATTTCTAAATTTATACGTATTAGTATTGTGTGTAAGACATTCTAAAATATTGGAAGAAGATGTGGAAGGTAAGTGATCAATGTTTGTCAAGTTCTAATGTACCAGTGAATCAAATACATTGTTTACAAATATAGGAAGTAAAATTCAATTTGTGTTAGTGCTCAGATTATATATTCAAATCTATACATAAGTGGATTAATAGCTAAAATGTTGGTTGCATTATTTATCTTATGATCGACTATTCTCAGCTTGCATTGCATCTTAAGTGTGCCTATTCTAATGTGTACATTTCCTGATCACATTTTCTTCTCCTGTATTGTTATTAATACATCTTGCACACATCCCAATAGTTCCCATTCCTCTTTGGACCCTCTTCAGGTTAGATACAAGAGCATTATGCATTTCCTACCACATGAATGTCTTCATCTTTTGTGGCATGTAGCAAGTATCTTACAAGTTTCTATGGACTATTGAGCTGACTACTAGTAAAGACTGGTGTACATGATCTTATCAGGTGCTCTATTGTGTGCTTAGCTTCCTATGTTTGCACTACAAAATGAGGCATATGTGCAGCTGGTTATCACTCCACAATGTCTGAAAACATGGGTTATAAAAAAGGGTTCATCATTTCTATGGTTGTAAATCAATCCCTTTCCTTTCAATGCAGGCATTCCACTGATTCTGAAGTCTCACTTATGATGCTTTTGGACTATTTTTCTTATTTAGTTGCTGATGTGAGCCTCTCATTTTTGACCTTGTTGATATTTTTACTGGTTGATCATCATATACTATATGTTCTGATATGTGCATATATTTCCTAACTTTGTGAACTTTTTAGTGTGGGTTCATGGTGGGGAGCTTCAAGTTCAAGCTACAGTTCACCATGGCAAATGCCTATCCAACCCAGCCAACCTTTACTGCCTGCATGGTTTGAGGTTCTAAACTATAAACAAATTGGTCCCTGTGAAGATCACTACTGAACCTTCGAGGTGTGTTGGCTGATTTGTACATTATCATTACCTATCGTTGATTGGTTCCTCTTCTTAATACTAGATCTTTCAATTATGGACTTACTCAAAATTAGATTCTTACTTGTGATCTATTGCAAATACAGTGAAATACATGTCTTCCTCTCAAATTTCATCATCTCTCGTCATACCTTTCACAAATGCAATTGCTATCATTGTCTACTTTGCTAAAAAACAAGGCAAGCAACAAAAAGAACCATCTACAATAGATGGAGAAGGATGTATATCAACATTGTTTCACTTTGTGCTTGTACGGACCACGTGGAAGTGTTAGACAAGATTAGCAAACCCAATTGAGTTAAGCAAGTCATAAAAGGTCATAATACATCTACTAAGATCATTTCTATCTATACATCACATGTACCAAGCTTGTCTAACACAATTGAGTTGATAAAGTTTTAAAAGGATTAGAAGATGAGCTACTCTGCTAGTTTAATGATCTAATTTACATGCAGGGTTCTGATCTGTTTATTCTAGTGCAGAAATTTTGTCTCTCTTCTTTCATAGGATCTTGCAAGAACTCTAAATCTTGAGTTTTTTTTTGCTCATTTCTCTTCTGGTTATATGTATGTTCTCTCTGATGTTCATTTATGTTAATGCTCTAATGAAATTGTCCATATTAATGCTAGCTTTAAGCTAAGTTTCTACTAAAGTTTATCTTAATGAACACATTCATGTGTTGTGTGTGCCATGAAACCAACAGCCAACCACAGGATGTTCCTAAAAAACAACATGAAGTTACACTAAGAATGTGTTCATTTTCCCCATAGGTTCTAAACTCAATTTGAAGCATAGGAACCCGAGACCAATCCACCAATATCAAGGGAGAATCATTAGACCATAGAAGCACGAGCATGGATACTTTCTGACCTGCAAACATCACCTTCTGCAAGCCTACATGACAAAAGTCCAAAAAGCAAGAAACTGTAATCAAGTAGATTCCATATCATGAAAAGAAGTAGAATGTTGGAAAACATCAATACCAACTGCATCAGAAATGGTAGTGGCCATTCCCTTTTCTTCAACATGTACCCAATTGCCGGAGATGGCATTTCAGATTTTTGAGATTCCATCTGAGGAAATTTTGTGTTCTCGCATTCATTAGAATTCAGAAGAGCCCCTTTTTCAAGGTAAGTCAATTCTCCACAATGCTCAAAGTTTTCTGTGTAGTGTGAATCATGACCAACAAGGTGTTTTTGACTTGCAGGTGTAACTGACTCTGGACTCAAATTCACTTTAGATGTAAACGTAACAGTTCCATATGATTGCTGATCATTCAGCGCTAGGTCATTCCTGTCTATTATTGGACCTGAAGGCTGCAACTCATCATTTATCAAATCAAGTGAGATAATAGAGCTTTCTTGTATTTTTGTTTTATAGACTACATAACAAGAAACATCTTTGTCTTCACTCACATGCTCACAAAGTTCTACATTTAAAGTAGACTTTCTGCACCCTGACACATCTGCATTTCTATCATTGGATGTGTTTTCATTGCAGTTTGAAATTACTGTTTCAACAGTGTGTCCAACATCACAGTTTGGATAGTACAATCACTAGATAAAGAAGGAGTCTTCAGTGCGTACAATAACCCGAATCTTTACTACTTTAAGAGCCTCTCTTTTCATCCACGTTCACACAAGTATCTACAATAACTAGTTGGTAAGATATATTAGTTAGTTCAAAACATAACATTTTAGTTATTTCAAAACATATTAGTTAGTTCAAAACATATTAGTTAGTTCAAAACAAAACATAACATATTATAGTTGGTAAGTATTCTTTTTCCAGAAAGCATTTCTTCTCAGGATTCCTTGTTGAATGAGACCATTTTTCATCTATACATGTGTTTGTTTTGCAGTAGCTAGGGAACTTCCCAGTGAGCATCTCGACATCGATAATCTTCACATTATAACCAGGATGCATCATCCCAAAGTAAGCACATTGTGTTTACTAGAGTCAGGAATATATTCCTTGTTTTGTGACTTGTTAGTTTTGCTATGGTGTATAAACCGGATATCACATGGCATGATATATTCTTTTCTATTTGGTTCTAAGATATTATAAATGCATATACATTTGCATATAGTGGGTGTTTGAGTTTCTGATGTTGCTTTTGATACTCATGTTTTTATTGCTGCAATTTCAAAGAGGAAGCAAATTTTCCCATCTAACACTGAGATACTTTGTGGGGGACGACAGAATGCTCTACATTTTGGTAACTCTGGTCGAGATTCCAACATTATCAGGCACCTCTGCCACACAGATAAATTCAGGTAAAGAGCTTATTGAGAAGACAACATTAGTACACCGATGTCTTTGGCTAGACATAACATCTATTTTTACATGCAGATACTTGGACAAGGCTTGTACCAGAGTTCAAGATGGAAGCAACATGAAGGAGAGTCTGGAGACTATGCTCAGTATCTGAGGTCAAGCAAGTAAAATTGGTACTCTCAGTCATCCTAATCTTCTCCTGCACCATCATCTTCAACACGATCCTAGCAAAACTCTAGACCTTCTCCGTCCAACAAGGCAGCGTCATTCCAAGCCATCCCATACATCATGCTCATCATCCTGTCCCACTCTATGAGACTTGCTTTGTCCCGCTTGCACAAAGGATCACACGCCAAGAATCCGACATTCTATAGCACATCAGTGTCGACAAGTTTTAGCTGAAATAATTGATTCTAAGATAAGAGAAAGAACATCTTCACAAGAGGGGAACCCTACTCAACCAAATCAAGATTGTCATGTTTATATTTTTTTAATCCAACACATTCTCTTCTTTGTGATGGTGCAACAACAACAAGAGCTTGAACAAAAGAAGACAAATAAGGATGTTAAAACTGGCAGA
The DNA here is from genome assembly GCA_963693085.1 of Alisma plantago-aquatica. Lineage (NCBI taxonomy): Eukaryota > Viridiplantae > Streptophyta > Magnoliopsida > Alismatales > Alismataceae > Alisma > Alisma plantago-aquatica. The sequence goes on along the minus strand of OY856412.1, from coordinate 1,279,168,231 downwards.
GAAAGACACAACTCTTTCGCAAAGATGTTAGTAGACCACTGAATCATTGATATATGTATATACTTTTTTTGTACACATGTAATAGGGGCAAGGTATACGTCCTCCCCATGTACATTCGATGCTTCATTATAAATGAAAATAAGATTGTTGGCATAATGAGCATAACTTGCTCTAAATACTACAATGTTGTTACTAAAAGAGCTTGTGTACTAACAAGTTACAATATATATATATAGTCGAACTAAGCATATATGTATGTGTACTAAATGACACTACATATGCAACTAGATGCATAATTAGTTACATATATATATGTATATAGTAAATACTGCCTTTCCCTACACATTAAATACATTTAAAATGTATTAACTTCATGTTTTTGCTACATACTGACTATATATGCAATTGTAGTCATACATTTAGCTATACTTATACCTATATTTAAATATGTAAGGACAATATCTAACTACGATTCTGGATACATATGAATTTGTAGAGAATGGATAATGTAACTACTTATTTGAAAAATATAGTTAAAGGCTTTATGTATACGAGCATATACTATAATTTGTATGTGTAAAAAAATATGTAGTTAAAGCCTTTAACTACAAAATATGGAGTTTTCGTTACAATTTTTTTTGTAGTTATAGACCATTTTTTGGTAGTATTTCTCTTCTTATGAGTTTATCAATGTTATCATATTCGTTGACGATACTAGTGGTGAAATTAATACTAAAGAAAAATCAAGATAGAAGAAGATGCACATGATCATGTAGCATATAGAGTCTGCAATAGATAGAGGCAGTCAGAAGAAGATATTGTATACATGTATCATTTTCCATGTATATTGTAAAATAGGGGCCATGTTAATGTCCTCCCCATGTGTACTCATTGTTCAAATATAAATAAAAGTATCATTGTTGACATTATAAGCACAACTAGATCTTGATCACTATTTATTTTTTCTTCTTTTTGAAAAACCACTCTATATTGGCAAGTGACTAATTGGATACATAATGTCTCTCACTACATATGTATGTGTAGTACATGGTGTATTTCACTACACACTAGCTATAACTACAAGTGTAGTAAGTGCTAATTTTTGCTATATACATATGAATTTGTAGCGAATGGATAATGTAACTACATATTTGAAAAATATAGTTAAAGGCTTTATCTATACAAGCATATACTACAATTTGTATGTGTAAAGAAATATGTAGTTAAAGCCTTTAAATACAAAATATGGGGTTTTCATTACAATTTTTTTTGTAGTTAAAGACCATTTTTGGTAGTGTTTCTCTTCTTATGAGTTTATCAATGTTATCATATTCATTGACGATACAAGTGGTGAAATTAATACTAAAGAAAAATCAAGATAGAAGAAGATGCACATGATCATGTAGCATATAAAGTCTGCAATGGATAGAGGCAGTCAGAAGAAGATATTGTATACATGTATCATTTTCCATGCATATTGTAAAATAGGGGCCATGTTAATGTCCTACCCATGTGTACTCGTTGTTAAAATATAAATAAAAGTATCATTGTTGACATTATAAGCACAACTAGATCTTGGTCACTATTCATTTTTTCTTCTTTTTGAAAAACCACTATATTGGCAAGTGACAAACTGGATACATAATGTCTCTCACTACATATGTATGTGTAGTACATGGTGTCTTTCACTACACACTAACTATAATTACAAGTGTAGTAAGTGCTAATTTTTGCTATACAAATTGTAACCAATGTCATTTCTCCCTACTATCATAGCTACAAATTGAATTGTAGTCGTATAAATTGCTACAATGGCAACTACATTTTTATGTGTAAGGATATTTTTTACCTACAATTAGGGTTACATATGACTTTGTAGCCAGAGGAATAACTAACTACAACTTAAAAATGTAGCCTAAACAACTAGCTACATGGGTATTAGCTTCATATTCTAAATGTAAGGATAAATGTAGCCAAAGGTTTTAGCTACAAATTTTGGGGGTTTTGCTACAATTTTTTTGTAGTTATAGACCATATTTTTCGTAGTTTATTGACATGATTGAAATCATATTTTTCTTCATACATGTGATGCTTAGTATACTTAAGAGAGGCAGAAGTAGCATGAATAATTTTAATTATAGATTCTTTAGATAATTTTTTTAGATCTACGTCATTTGAATATTTAATAATCTCACCATACGAGCGTAGTGACATTCTCTAACGTTTTCTTTTACTAGAGTTTTCACTTGCACAAGTGGTGAAGGAGTCACTAAAGTTCTTTAGGCCTTTGTTATTCTTCTTATGATTCTCATCCCTTTTCTTGTCTCCCTTGTGATGATGGGTCTTTTTTGCATGAGGGAAATCATCCTTGGAGTGAATCTTGTGTCCACATTCAAAGTACTAAGAGGAGGAATAAGACTTATCTTTGAAAGATATAAAATTGGAGTACATGACATTTTCTTGATTTCTTGTGAATGATAGATCATTGAAAATAATCACCATCTCCTTATTCCTTTGACTTTTCTTCTTAATGTTCTCTTCATCTCTAGTACTCATCCTTACTCATATGTGAGATTTCTTATGAGGGTTTTGATGGGAAGAGTGAAGAGATTTATAATATCTTCTATAACTATCACCTTCTTTTCCCATCAATGAGGAAGAGAGCAGAGTATCTTGTCACATACCTTCTTAGAATCCATTGGTTGACCAAGGATTGCCAGGCCATTGACAAAGAGATCAAGCCTAGAGTACATCTCAACAATATACTCCACCTTCCTCATTAAAATGTTGTCAAAACATTATGTGACTAGACTGATCTTGATTTTCCTTGAGTTTCTCCATCCCTTTGTAAGTGATGAAGAGCTTACTCCATATTGCATAGGTAGTGTTTCAAAAAGAGATTCAATTGACCTATATGGGGAGAGAGACTGGCATAGATGATCCTAGTTGCTTTCAAATTCAAGGTATCTTTATTTAAGGTAGCCACATATCATCTTTCTATCTCTTCTTCCAGTTGCTTGTATGGAAGATCCACCATGTTCTACAACTCAATGAATGATCCTTGAATATGGAATTTCATTCTCCTCTTCCAAAACCATTATTTGCTCCCATCAAAGATAGAAATTTTGAACAAGTATCCATCTTGTGGATTGTCACTCATCTTCTCTTACTTGTGTAGGTATTGCTTAGAAAAGACCTTGCTCCAATACCACTTATTGGATATAGATGGGATCAAGAAGATGTGGGTGAATTGAGATAAAAATACATAAACAATATTCATCGATCATTCAAAATATGTTTTAAGATAAATGTTCAAGTATTAAATGAAATAGAGAGAATGAGAAAATCCCACAAGTGAAGGTTGTATTTGTAGTGGTTCCACTTCAAGCGGTGTATCTCCATTACCTAGAGAGGTTAACCTCTATGATTTTCTATCTTGATTTACTCCTTATATTATACTATAAGAGTTACACCATGAGACCACCTTTTTCAAGATCAAAGGTTAAACTAGATATCTTTTTCAAGCAAGGGAGCCAACAACCTTTGAAAGGACTTGCCTATCCATTAACCAAAACTCTATGACCTTCACCAAGGGCATAACCACTCATGATAAGTATCTTCAGCATTTGATTTCACCTTCACCAAGAAGAAGCTTTATCCACTAAAGGATCCCTTCCCTTTCTCTAAGGCTGTATTTTTACAACTCCTCATTGCTGAAAGACCACTTCTTCTCAAGGGTAGTCTTCCTTTGCCAAGCATCGCTGCCCTTCTTCTTCTCTTTTCCAAGAGAGACAATCACACTTCTAGTAGATAAATATTGGGGGGTACAGAAGCGAGAGCCTCACAAGATATACATATAGGACTATCTCTCTTACAAATATCCTACTCACTCTAATGGATGAAGTGAGTGACTGAGCTCATGAGAGTTGATAGGGTCTCTTTGAGCCACAACTCTCTAAACTATAGTATGAGGGAATTTTTAGTGCTTGTCTAACCATGAGGCAAAGCTCAAGGGGCACTATTGATAGTTGAGGATACCTCCTAGATGTTAGAACCATTTATGATAAATTCTAACTATTTTGGGGGAGTCCAACAGAGATATATATATATATATATATATATATATATATATATATATAGAGAGAGAGAGAGAGAGAGAACTTTTTTCTCTCCCTCCATCACCTATATTGAAAATCTACTATAGTCTTATCACCCAAGTTTTCTTTTAGGGAAACTTGACTAGCGTACCATGTTGTCTGGGCCTTTTTTGGTCAAACAAAGTCTGTTATTAGTGAGAAATTTAAGCAACAAGAGGTATTGTAAACCCTATGAGTGTTATCATTTGAGGTTTACCCGAGGGAATCTCTTCCGATTGCACTTGATATTTTGGGTTTCTAAGACCCCATCAATGAAATATTAATTCACCCATATTAATTCTATTACACACATCATCTAAATTACAAGTCAAACAATCATAACAAGTGATTTACAAATAAGATCTAAGGAGAAATCTATCCATTCTTCAATCTTAATTTTTGTTCACGTGTGAATTAAATTTCCTCAAACTAGGACTTAAAATTTTAGGCATTAGAGTTTGTCCATCTAAAAGTACTAGAGTAGAAATATTACACAAATAAGTGGGATGGCTCAATCATCCACAAAATAAGGGATATGACACCAATATTTGTGGAAAGGGAAGTCCCATGAACATGAATATTTGATCTCTTTCAATAACATCAACTAGAAACTTCTTACTAAGAATCAAGGGGTTGAACCATAGAAATAAGACATTTCTATCACCCAACTTGAAATATGCTAAGATAAAAGGAATGTTCAAGCTCTCAAGATTTGGTTCCATATAGAAGAGTTGGAACTTGAATTAGAACAAGACCAGGAAGGATTCCTCTTGTTATGTATTTCATGGATCCATTTCACTCATTAAGAGTCTTTTTTTGTAGTCAAATCCCAACCATTCAATAGAGGATAAACATTGATTACTTGTCTTATCTTCCTTATACCCAAGCCTTCCTTCTTAGTCATGCAAAATTTTTGCCACTTAACAAGATGAATGAACTTCTTAATCTCACCACTCCATATGATATTCTTACATATGGAATTAATATCCTCGACAATAGAGACAAGTGGGGGAAAGACCATGGATCAATACAAGTAACATAGAAGAAAAGGCTAATTTAACAAGATTAGCTCTGATCATAAAGGACAAAAATTTGGACTTCCATCCTTGGATTTTAGTTTTCATCTTATCAACCAAATTAACAAAATGTATATTTTTTAGCTTGCCAATAAAGAGAGGCGACCCAAAGTATCAAGTAGGTAGAGTGATAATAGGGACACCAAGAATCTTAGGCACAATATTCTCATTAACATCATGACTAAAAATAATGCCACTCTTACTAGGATTTAAACCCAAAACTTGAAATGAGACTGAACTTCTCAATCACCTTGAAAAGATTAAGAATATTATGTTTCTTAGCTCAACAAAAAATCATTAAGTCATATGCAAAAGAAATTTTGGATGAAATAAAATGATTAGAATCTTTAATAGGCATGATATTACTAATTGAGAGTTCATAATTCATCATGGTAGTGAACCCTTACACATAGTACAAAAATATAAGGATCAAGTGGGTCATCCTATCTCACATTATTATAAGGTGTAAAAAGAGGAGAAGGTTACCCATCAAATAGATATTGACATCTTGATGAATGAAATATTTCATTAACTAATTCAACTCGCCAAGAAGGGAAACCCATTTTTACATGAATAAGAAAAATATAGCTTCAAGATAGAGTCGTATCCTTTAAGACAAATTATCTCACCAATTATGGATATGTTGAAATCATGTATCGATTCATTAGAATGAATGATGGAATTAGATATACATATTTCTTAATGAAGGACATCGATCAACACTAATAATTTTGTTCATGATGCCTTGAAATTAAACAATATAATTTACTTATAAAATTACAAAGCATGTCAATAAGCAGTAGCTCGGGTTGTCGCAACATGGGCCCCCTCACGATGGGTCTTGGGTTCAAATCCCCTCGACGGTGCTGTCAAGAAATGTTTCTCCCACTGCATCATCCGACCTCTGATACGACTTTAAGGGTCCCCAATGTGTAGGCGGTGGGTCCCCCAACTTTACCATCCCCTACTATCATGTGTCCTACTGGGGAGATCAGTTTCCTGAGAAATAAAAAAAGGTTGAAAAGCACGATAGGATTCTGATCCTTAATATCAACGTCCTCCTTCAATTTTGGTATTAGAGTCAAATAGTCCTAGTAACCCCCTTTAGAATCCTTGAGATATAAAAAGTTAATAATAGCCTTTGAGACATCACTTCAACTATGTGCCAACATCTTTGAAAAAATATCACAATAAATCTGTATGGACCTGGATCTTTATTCTCATTATATTTCATCAACATATCATTTATATATTCAACATTAACTCTCATGAAAATATTAACAATTCACTCATTACTTATATGAAGGAGATTCCATATGTTATCCCACTCCATGGAATACCTGGCCCCTTGGTTGAATATATGTTTGTAATAATCGCAAATATGATTCTTGACGACTTCTATATCATGTGACAAAACACCATCAATTTTAAGAGATTTGAAATGATTTATGTTCCTTCTAGTTCTCATATAAGCATAAAAACCTTAGTGTTATGATCACCCTCCTTCAACCATTGTACTCTTGACTTTTGTCTAACAAGATATTAAGCCATCAAAACTTCAAGGGCCTTCTTACTAGTAACATAAGACTCATACATAAACATACACTTTGAGATTCTCATCAGGATTCTTTTGAGCGACAAGATCCTATAATTCTAACACCTCATATTTTTATGAAGGTCATCAACCTCAGATTTATTCCAAACAATCAAGGAATTCTTAATGTTTTTGAACTACTTTATACACAGGAAAGTCAATAGAATCCATATCTCAGGCGTTACTAACAACATGAAGAAAGCCATATTTTCCCACCTGGCATTAATATTGAAAGGGAGCCTTGATCCTCATCATTTGACCCATATACAACATTAAAATTCTATGTTCACTATGAATGGTAGACACAATTTATCCATGGTACCCAGGAAAGGAATTCATAAAATGGAAATCATAGAAGATAAGATGGATCTTAAGTGAGGAATCTATCTTCTTTATGCTTATCTTACCATGTAAAGAGTACACCCTTCATATCCAACTAAAAAAACCACAATTTTGAATTCATACATGGAGGAGTTAGAAGGACTGCCTCTACCCATTCTATCTAAGTAATGCTTATCACATGAAACTCCTACCATTAACCATGGTTCTTCACATTTATCTTGGATAATTTCGAGTTATGTCCACAATTCTAACCTTTTCTTATCATCATCATGTGCATAGACAATAGTAAGTTTAAAATACTATCCTTTTAGTAGGGATACTAAGATTAATAAATTGATTAGTCTCCCATGAATTATGGACCTTACAAATATTAGAATCCCAAAGAACAATAATGCTTTCTAGAGCATGACTATTATGATTAGGTGTAAAACTATTGTCATGACATACATGAGAGATAAATTTGAAGAGAATCTTCCTCCTAACTTTGGTTTCTAGAAAGATATATAAGTTAGTCTTAACTCTCCTTAATTTTCCCCAGACTTTGTCATACCACCTATTGTGGCATTTGACATTCTAGGAATCTATATTAATGTTTGCACTATCCATTACCATTATTTATATCGGTGCTTTTCTGGCTTCTTCTTTACCTTATAGTATATCTCTAGACCTTGAAAAATGTTCTAAAGGGAGAAGAAATAAGTGATAAGTTAGAAAAATAGACCCAAACTTAGCTTGAATTTTAGGAAGCAATTTATATATCTTTTGTACAATTTGAAATCCATCCTCATTGACTAAGGTGACTATAGGAGAGTTTTTAGGAGTAACTATTAGAAGTAATGCGGCTAGGTTCTACTGTTACTTCAGAAGAACTATGACCATTAGACTTAGAATTCCCACAAAAATCCTTCAATCTTATATCATATGGATTACTACAATGATATTATGATTTCTAAACCTTATTAGTATTCTTCTCTATATTGTAGATAACACTTTCATGCTTGAAATTCTTACAAACATCACTTTTTTTTTGGAAACCATTCATATTCAAATATGACTTGATGAGTATGGCCTTGATCACTCATCAGTTCTATAAATCATGAAAATTTTAAGAGGCTAAAATCAGGACCTACATTCAACCATAGTCTACCTTCTTGTGTGTCTTCATATTCATATCAAGGCGTATTGATTGTACAACACCAATATTTGAAAAACCATATCCCCAAACAACCGCAAAAGAAGATACCATACTTCAATCAAAATTGGAATGTAAGAGAGATTGAATTTGTCTAATGTATCTCCAATCTTTCACTTCCTTAGAATGGGAAAATTTCATCTTTACATACCAAGGAACATTATCTAGACATACTCGAGATCAACCAAATCTAAGACACATAATGATAAATCACCCTTCTTCCATGTTCAATATCTCAATTGACCCCTTTAGTTCCCATTTCTAGGATAAGGATCTAACAAGAGAATTGGAGGTGTGGTTTGATTCTGATAATGTAACCAAATAGGGAATTTCACCACTTCTTATCATTTTGGATCACTTCTTCTTGTGAATAATAGATATTGCCATCAATGGTTTCCACATGGATCTCCTTCAACTCCACATCTTCATTGTCACTTGAACATCCAAACAAATTTTATCATATGTTCAAATCCTCTAAAAATGTCAATCTCTTCATGTTAGGGTTGCCTCAATTTGAATAATGACGATAACAAGGTCAGCCAATAGGGTTCTCATATTTCACTTGTGCATTGCCAGTCACCTCAATCATGGTGTCTACCATCTATGTTTATGAAATTTATAAATAGTTATCTGACTCTTCTTTCATAACCATAGTCCATGTTAAAGACTACTTATCTAATTAACTTGACTCTTATATTAGTTTTTGCTGGTAGACATTTGATGTGCACAAATCATATCATATTTTCATGCTATTTTAGTTGCGCATTTCATTCAATTTATCCATATTTCTACTCTGATTCATGCTAGGATGTTTGTTTCTTCTTGATCTTACTCACGTCATGGTTTGAATTGTAGGTACCCCACATTCCACTCATAACGAAGGAAAAATGCCCAAAATCTGATCTTTTTGGCATTTCTGAAATTCCCCCAATTTATGGATTTCAATATTCAACAAATAGCCAATAGCATGACATGTAGACCACTCCACATAATGTGTTTCTCTCAGACAACTAACTCCTCAATCGAGCCCAACTATGACATGTGACCCAGCTACACAGCGAGGCTCAGAATATCCAGAATTTGATAAAAAATCCTCCTTACACCGTGTGGCAACCCACATAGCGTGTCATTTTTTTTTATCATGGCTCGACTCAAGAGGGAAGTGAATCTTACATGGAATGTTGACTTATAAACACGACGTTTGGGTTATATTTTCTATACATTTTAGAAACAATTGCTCATCTTTCTAATACATAGTGAGCCATTCCCCTTAGGAAGTGCACTACATATCATCTAGAATAGTTAGAGACTAGAGACGAGGCTAGAGCTTTAGAGGGGCAATCTTGGAGAGAAATCTAGGGTTTCTCAGGAGAACCCATTCTTGGCTCCATTTCTCTTCCCTATTCCTTCCCTAAGTTGTAGAGAGAAGGTTGATGAAGCAAGGAACGTTTGCAAAGATGGATATCTACCTCTTGGCTGGAGATCTCCATTTGTTCTTCACTCCCATGGATTTATTTGTTATTTCTCTCTCTCTACTCATGTTTCATTCAATGAATTATCATTTGTGCCTGTATTTCCTCACCATGAGTGAGTAAACTCCTTTTCTTAGACATGGGAGAGTAGCTCCCATGTCGTAACTCAATGTGACTAGAACTTCATGTTTGATATTAATTAATCTTATGCTTCAAAACAAATTATGGTGTTTATCTTCTTGTATGCATGACTGGCCATCATGTTTACATGTTTTATGCTTCTTATTATTCTGGGAAGATATATTAAGAGGTAGGGAATATCCATTTTGCCAACATGTCCTTGACCATGGGAATGGCTAGGATTGTGTTGAGGATTCTAGGTTGTAGTTCGAATATGTGTATATGCATGGGAATGCTATATAAGGTTAGGACTATCTTATATCATCAGGAGATGCATTTAGATGACACCATCCTACCTTTTAAAGATTGATTAATATAAATGGAATTCATGCTATTTATGGATTATGACGTGGAAGTGAAATCCCATATCCAATATTCTCATGATTTGATTTTAATCATTCTCCAAGTGATTAGTGCTTTTAGTTTATTTGTTTCATTTGATCCAAACCAACCTTTTTATTTAAACTGACCTAGATTGTAGAAAATTACCAGTTTTGCACCTAGCTAACCTAGATCCATGAGGTTCGACCTCAACTACAATTGATCATGTATACTTGTGGGTGACTTATGAGTTGAGACAATTAACTATTCCAAATTCACTTGCATTTAGCAATCAACAAGTTTTTGGTGTCATTGTCGGGGAGCTACGATAATTATTACTTAGAGTGAAAGTGTTAATAGTATTCTAGACTAGGTTACCATTTTCTATTATTCACTTTGTGATAGCTTAGTTTTGTGATTCTCACTTAACAATTTCTTTTGTAGGTAGCATGCGTCGTTCTAAGTGGGGTCTTGAGACGTCCATTTTCTTAGACCCAGAGATTGAGCAAACTTTTTGTAGCTATAGGAGAGCAAAGAAAGGTGATAAATCTTCAAGCTTAGAGGAATCACAACCATCATCACCCCATTCAACACCTTCACCACCACCCTCACCTAATCACCATCAAGAGCCGAACATGGAGGACAATCACCCGCTAAAGGAATTTGTTGTACTGGCTGCCATCAACATTTGTGGAGCCATTGATTATCTAGCTATTGAGGCTAATAATTTTGCTATCAGTCCCACCATTATGCAGATGATCCAACCATTTTTTTGAAGGAAATCCTATGGAAGATCTGAATCTTCACATAGTAGAGTTTTTATAATACATGAACACCTTTAAGATAAATGGCATCCCAAATGTGGGAGTACGCCTACTTTTATTCCCAATCACTATGTGAGACCGAGCCAAGTCACATACATCCTCTTTGCCTAAGCAATCCATCAAAAGTTGGGATGAGTTATTGAATGTTTTCCTTGCTAAGTACTTTCCTCCAAGCAAGACCACTCAATCAAGGAACTCACCAATTTCAAGAAACAAGAAGGTGAAACACTTTATGATACATGGGAGAGATTTAAGGATCGACAATGCCTTTGTCCTCACCACGGGTTGACCAACTAGCTACTACTACAAACTTTCTACAATGGGTTATTCTACAATACCTGTATGACCGTGGATGCCGCTACAAATGGAGCCTTTATGAACACATCCTACAGAGAGACATATGATATCATAGAAGATATGACACTCAACCATTGCCAGTGGATCTCAGAAATGACCAAACTACCCTTCTCATCAAGTGGCACTACTGAGAAGTCAATTGGAAAGCACACTGTCGACTCAGTTGATCTTATTGCAGCCAAACTTGATGCTTTGTCACAAAAGTTTGAAAAGTTGAGTACACACTCCGTATGAGCAGTTGAACAAGTGTGTGATGCATGTGGATCCCTAGACATAATTTTTCTTCTTTCTTTGCCCCAAAAATGAATTTTGGAGAGGTTATAGAGCAAGCTAATGCAGTAGGGAGCTTTCTAAACAAGAAACTCTACAATCCTTACTCTAACACCTATAACCCAGGATGGAGGGAACACCTCAAATTTTCCTATAAGAACAACAATCCTCAAAATCAACAATCATCAAATCAACATCAGCAGAGCCAAGGCCAAAATTAGCAACAACAAGTGGGAAACCGACAACCCATGAATCATATTCAACCACCGAGATTCAACAACAAGTGGGTAATCAACAACCCATGAACAATATTCAGCCACCGAGATTCAACAACAACAACAACAACAAAAACTACATTCAGCCTCAACCTGAGTCAAGTTTGGAGAGCATGCTTGAGACTTTTGTGTCAACACAAATCCAGAAAAATCATGAGTTCTGTGCACATGGGTTACATCTAAAAGATGCTATGAATCAACTTTCTTCCAAGGTTGATGATATTTCTACTCATGCAAAGATGCTAGAAAATCGGATTGCCCAACAACCTATAGCAAATCAAAGAGCCTCTTCTAGTTCACTACCAAGGCAACCAGAGATGAATCTAGATGAATGCAAGTCCATTTCTTTAAGGAGTGGGAACATGATTGAAAGACCCTTACTGGCAGATGAAAAGAAGGCTGATGATGGTAAGGAAGATGGTGTTGAAGAAAAGTAAAGGAAGAAAAATACAACTGAAGAACAACCATCCTACAAGCATACTATCCCCCCAAAGGTTCACACGTAATAAGGATGATGTGAAATTTCACATATTTATGAACATTCTCAATAAACTGTATGTCAACCTTACTTTGTCCAAAGTCATTGCTGGAATGCCTACCTATGCAAAGTTTCTGAAGGACCTCTTAACCAAGAAAAGGAGGACTAATCAAGTGGAAACTGTTATGCTATCTGAAAGGATGTGTTTCATCATTCATAATAGACTATCATAGAAACTTGACAACCAAGATACCTTCACAGTGTCATGCAAGATTGGTGATACAACATTTGATAAAGGTTTAGTCAACCTTGGTGCCAACATAATCCATATTCTATTTACATTGTGGGAACAACTTGACATTGAAGATATGAAGCCAACTAAAATGTCCATTCAATTGGTAGATCACACAATCAGATATCCATGAGGAATTGTTGAAGATGTACATGTTCAAGTGGGCAAGTTCTTTGTCCCTTGTGATTTTGTTGTGTTAGATATGAGTGAAGTCCCATCCAATCCTATCCTTTTTGGAAGACCCTTCCTCTGCATAGTTGATTGCATAGTCTATGTATGAGAAGGCAAGATCACTCTTAGAGTAGGAGGGGAAATAATGGAATTCTCTACTCTAGATGCAATAAAGGCTCCAAATAAAATAGAGAATATCAACCTAGTTGATTGTATTGACAATTTTATGGAGGAAGACAATCATTTTTCTAATTTTGTTGTTGACTACTATGAGGAAAGTGAATTGCACACCATCATGACTATAGAAATTTCAAGCGTTGTTTCCAATTCTAATCCAGATATGTCCCATGAAGACGTTCCACCATTGAAAGATGGCTCTTGCAAGTCCACCAAGGATAACAAGGTAGAACTCAAACCCTTCCACCTGGGCTAAGGTATGCTTTTCTTGACCCTTATTCTACATCTCCTGTCATCATAAATGTTGATTTAACTTATGAGCAAGAAATAAAATTGCTAAATGAATTGCGTTTGTGTAAATAAGTAATCAATTATTTGATTGACAATTTGAAAGGCATAAACCCCTCCATTTGCATGCATAGAATTAATCTTGAGGAGGATGCCAAGCCTTTTATAGAACCTCCTAGGGTTTTAAATCAAAATATGCTTGAGGTTGTTAATTTTTTTTTAAGTTGAAAGATGCATAGATCATTTACTCTATAAGTGATAGTCCTTGGATGACTGTTATTCATGTAGTACCCCAAAAGGGAGGGGGTACAACTGTTATCAAAGGGAATAGTAACAAATTGCTTCAAACTCGTATAGCCATAGTATGGCGCATTTGTATGGACTATAGAAGGCTGAACAAAGCAACCCGTAAAGGCCATTTTCCATTGCCATTCATTGATTTAATGCTTGAGAGATTAGCCAATCATTCCTACCTCTGTTAGCCTGACGGATATTATGGATTCTTTCTATCCACCAGACTAAGAAAAGACAAGTTTCACATGCACCTATGGCACATGCACTTATAGACTCTTGTCGTGTGATCTTTGCAACACACCAACAACTTTTTAGCATTGCATGATGGCTATCTTCTCCAATTTCATCGAGCGTACAATGGAGGTTTTTATTGATGATTCCAATGTTTATGAGAACTCTTTTGATGATTGTTTGTCTAATTTATCTAAAGTCTTTGAACGTTGTAAAAAGGTTAACCTAGTACTAAACTGGGAGAAGTGCCATTTCACGATACAATTTGGAGTAGTACTAGGTCATGTGATTTCTAACAAAGGGATTGAAGTTGATAGGGTGAAGGTGAAAGCGATAGAGATGTCTACCCCATCAAATGTCAAAGATGTTTGAAGGTTTATTAGCCATTAAAGATTTTATAGGAGATTTATCAAGGATATTTCCAAGATATCTAAGCCCTTATGCCTGTTACTTGTAAAGGATGTTGATTTTGTGTTCAATGATGAATGTCAATCTGCCTTCAAAAAGATTAAGGAAGCTCTCATTTCAGCCCCAATCATACAACCACCAAATTGGGATGCACCCTTTAAACTCATGTGCAACACAAGCTATTACACCATCGAAACTATACTTGGTTACCGAAAGGACAACAAGCTGCATGCCATCCACTAAGATAGTAAGACACTTGATGAGGCCCAGATAAAATATGCCACAACTAAGAAGAAGATGCAAGCCATAACATTTTCCTTCAAAAAATTTTGCCAGTATCTAGTGGGATCCAAAGTTGTGGTCTATACTGACCATGCAACCATGAAGCATTTCTTGAACAAGAAGGATGATAAACCATGATTAGTTCACTGAATCTTGCTACTTCAAGAATTTTATCTTGAGATCAAGGACAAGAAGGGAACAAAAAACAATTTCACTGATCACCTTTCTAGAGTGACTAAAAATGCAAAGGATGCATTGCCTATTGTTGATTAGCTTCCATAGAGAGACTGTATGCAATTTACATACCAAAAGCACCATGGTTTGTGGATGGCCAACTTTCTTACCAGATGGCATCTTCCACCTGATCTTACCTATGAGAAAAATAAGAAATTCAAGCATGATGTCATATTTTATTATTGGGACAACCCAATGTTGTTCCAATAAGGAACCAATAGACTGATCCAACGGTGTGTAGCTGAGGAGGAGATACCAAGCATTATTTCTAGCTACCATTCTTATTCCTATGAAGGTCACTTTGGAGGAGAGAAGAAAACTACAAAGATCCTTCAAGCTAGATTTTATCAGCCAACCTTATTTTCAGATGTCCATGCTTATGTCAAAGGATGTGACAAGTGCCAAAGAATTGGTGGGATATCAAAGCAAAACAAAATGCCTTTCAATACCATTTCACAGATTGAGGTGTTTGATGCATGGGGTGTCAAATACATGGGCCCCTTCCCATCCTTCTATGGTTACAAATACATATTTGTCGCATGTGATTATGTATCAAAGTGGGTAGAGGCCATCCCTACCCAAGCTCCTAATGTTAAGACGATGCTTAAGCTACTTCAGAAAGTTATTTTTCCTCATTTTAGAGTTCCAACAACCATGATTTTAGATGGAGGAACACATTTTAGTGAGAAACAGTTCAACAATCTTCTCACCAAGTACAGAGCAAAACATAAAATATTTAGTCCATATCACCCCGAACAATTGGACAAGTTGAAGTATCCAATATACAACTGAAGAACATCCTTAAGAAGACAGTTTCAAGCTTAAGGAAAGATTGGGCACTCAAGCTAGATGATGCTCTTTGGAATTCCAAACTGCATAAAAGACCGCCATCGGGTACTACACTATTCAAGCTCATCTATGGAAAATCTTGCCATCATCCTTTGGAGCCGGAGCATAAAGCCCTATGGTCCATTAAGTTCCTTAATTTTGATATGAAGAAAGCAAATGAAAAATGGCTGTTACAACTTCAAGAGCTTGAGGAGCTCATGTTTGACGCATATAAAAATGTAAAGATCTATAAGGAGTGAACAAAGGCATGGAATGACAAAAAAAAAGAAGAGACTTTGTTGAAGGAGACCATGTGTTGTTGTTTCATTCAAGTTTGAAGCTTTTTCCAGGGAAGATTAGATCCAAGTGGTTAGGAATTTTATTGGTCTTGAAAGTTTATCCATATGGGACAGTAGGGCTACAAGGCAAGAAATCAACATTCAAGGTCAATGGATAGCGCTTTACACTGAAGGAGAGAAGGTAGAACTAAGATCCTCATGTTCCCTCATAGAAATTTGCTGATGAAGAATCAAGTCTACTTTTAGACTCTAAAGGGAAGGCATTTGTGGGAGATGTCCTCACATTTAGATAGTTTTCTTTGTGTTATTTCATTTAGTGTTGATTAGTTTATAGTCATTTACTTCTGAATAAGACCTCATGGCACTACACTAGTGAATTTGTGTGGGAACATTAAGTAATCACTTGTATTTTATAGATGATGATTGTTTCTTTCATAAAGAACAAGGAGGACCAAGATATATACAAAAATTATGCTCCAAGACGACATGTGGAGAACTTCACATGGTGTGTATAGTTACCAAAACTTCACATGGATTGCATACTACGTCGTGTGTATCAGTAACACAGAGTGGTCAATATCAAAGGAATTCAATGCTAGAACAACTTCAACAACATGATGTGTGGACCACTCCAAATGGCGTGTGGATTTATTTGATGAAGATTGAAGTTCTACAGAAGTCCACCCTTATGTATTGTATGCTTCACATCACAATGTGTGCATTTTGCAAGGAATTTTTCCCAGTTTTATATAAAACACACCTTGCACCATGTGGTCATCTCCACAATGTGTGAAGGTCTTGAACAAAATTCAACAAATAGGACGTACTTTCTCCTTTATGGTGTGTGGCCTACAGCCACGCCGTGTGGCTCTCGTGAATAATGTTGAAAGATTTTGACAATTTCAGTTCCTTATGACGTGTATACCCAGTCTCACATCATGTGAATTTTGTAAAGGAAATTTGAAATATCAACATCAAGCTGCCCTTACGGGGTGCACCTTTCATTATGTCGTGTACCTTTTATGAAATTAGGGGAATTTTCATATGACTTGTGGCATAACTCCTCCACATTATTTCATGTGTCTTCATGATTTAAGGGTTCTTAACCTTAAAGTCATTTCATTTCACATTAATCTTATGTCGTGCAACAACCTCTCCAGCTCACCTTGCAACTTCAACCATCACACTGTAGATGCTCGCCGCCGCACACCGTAGCTTCTCCATCATCTTCCCCTCCGTTGTGATTGTGCCTCTGTGATGGAAGAATGATGCTCCATGCTTCATCGCCAATAGAAGCAGCACACCAAGGCAACCAACATCTTCCTCTACGCTTCCGCCTTCGATCGATCACCCCTACATTGGCAAGACAACTGAAGGAGAAGAAAATGCCACCAACCCTTCACCTCCACACAGTGCTCCATTTCTTGAATGGGAGCTTCAAATCTACCACCCAACACACTATAACACGATCCCATTATGCCATGTTTTTCTCATTTCAAGGTTGAAGAAGAATGACAATCAACATGCCGTGTGCCAACCTGCCATGCCATGTTAATTTGTCCAACATCTTCATCAACATGTCGAGAACCAAGATTTTGCTAAGAGAGCCTGCCCCAAGCCCAAGCTATCATCCTCTAATGCACCCTATGTCTCCATCATGCACTTCACACTAAATGCTAAGGAGGACATCATCTTCCACTGCCTTACCTCTCATCGGGTAGTCCTGACTAGGTTTGCACACATCAATGATATGGACAAGCTAGATTTTTTCAATGAAGCTATGGAATACATTATTTTTCTTGACCCGTGATTATGTTGTTTAGATTGTGCTGTCATATACCCCTGCTTGACTTATGAGTTTTTAATGACCTTCAAAGAAGTAGAGGATCTGTCTAATAAGTATGAACCTTTTGTACTGATTTCATTTTATTTGATGAACAAAACCATTCAAATTGACTTTCAAACGGTTTTGCAACTTGTTGGAATTTGATTATGACAACAATATCATCATGCCAGAGCAATTGGATCCTATCACTTTTTGGGACTAGATCATTGAAGAAACCTCCTTCAGTCCTTCTAATGCCACAATGTCTCATGTTCACGACCTGATTTTTTGCTACATTCACCGCCTTCTCAACATAGGTGTTTCACACGGAAGGAAACACAATGTTGTTGGTAAATTGGATTTGTTTTTATTCTGGGCTGTGTTGCATAAATATGATGTGAACATTGGCTATCATTTTGTTTCATGAATCGAAAAGATCTAGAAAGAATCAAAAGGAGACATCATGATAGGGGGTGTAATCACCAAACTTGCCATTGCTCTGAAGCTTGATTTGTCTACTATTGATCCCCTAGATGGAGCAGAATATGTCGATTATGATTGGCTCATTTCCTCTAGTTTTTTGAGAAAAGATAAGAATGGAAAACCCTTTTGTACGGTTCACAACAAATCCTCTGTCATCCAGTTGTCAAACCCTACCCTCACAACTCTCAAAGACAAATCCAACTGGAAGTATTTTTAGAAAAAAGGACCTTCAGGTGCACAGGTTGAGTCTTCCTATGCCAGAGTTGAATTTCCACCACCTCCTTCCATGGGTACACAAACAAACTTCACTTGAAGGTACCCAGATTTGATACATCTCTATGGGTATGTTCAACACAAATTTGATGATCAGGATACCGACATCTCTCAACTCTCATAGCAATACACCAACCTATCCTAGAATGTTGTTGACATCCAGACCTTGGTGACCAGCATGAATTCCTGGAACATATCTTAGGTTCATTATGGTTACCCTCCATAGCCATATCCTCATGCAGGACCCTCCTTCTCCATGGACATCATTGACCCCAACTTATTCTCAGAGCACCTTCAGCCTTTCCAAGAGGGTTTCAATGCCCCTTTCTGATGCACCTGAGGTATCTGATTGCATAACTCTTAATTTTGTTATGAGCAGTGAGGACACTACAAATTTCAAGCTTGGGGGGGTACAACCAACTAGTAGTTTTAGTTTTACTTTTCATGTCATTTGTTTCAGTCATTTGCTTATACCATTTAGTTTGTTGTTTACATGTTTTGCATTTCTTCTCACATCCTTGCATGATTATTGAGTGAAATTTTTTGATCAATTTTCCCTACTTCTTGAACCATTAGATTGCATTAAGATCATGGCTATATGATGAAAATTGGACATAAATCATCCTAATCAAAATTTTGTCTATTCATCTCCATACTTAGGTATTTGGCTAAACATGATTTGTAATTATCTCACTTATGTTCTTAAACCTTGTAATAATTCAAAATGTTTCTCAACTTTATAGCTTTGAGTAGCAATAAGATGACTTTGCCAACCCTATAATGTATTTTTCACTGCTCTACTTGAAGTTTTTTTACAAAATGAATATCTTCCTACATGACTTGAAATAATATGGGGGGGAGACGAGTTAGCACAAGACTGTGCGGTTCCAAAGAAAAGCCTAAATCACATAAAAGGGGGAATTCAGATCTTCATTTAAAAATTCATACCCACAAAAGATTGCTTAGTCGCCCACATTTCCACCAACTCGATGAAGGTTTGGGATAATGTCTGAAAGAGGGAAATAAATCTCCAAATGGTATTCCACATGCATGTAAGCCTATATTAGCAACACTAAAAATCATACTGAAAATTTTCTTAAATAACAATCTCATGGTAGGAAGATGGAAAATTTCATTTTAATGAACTTTATGGCAAATCATTAAAATTTTGGGTCTGTCATCTTATTTCTACTAAATTCTTTCTAGTTGATTCTTTCAAAGAAAATTTAATGTCTATTTGAACTTAAAATCTTATCTTGAGAGTTAGAATTGATTTCATGTTTAGTTACATACCTAAATGATGAAAATTGTCATTTTGAGATCTATCAATTCATATTCATATGATCTAATTTTTTTTTTCCATATGTTCATTCTAGACATTTATCTAGTTCTTTTTGCTTGAGGATAAGTAATGGTTCAAGCTTAGGGGGATTTGATGTGAACAAATCATATCATAATTTCAGGCCATTTAGTTGCACCTTCATGAAATTTAATCATATTTCTAATCAGTTTCATTCTAGGATGTTTGTTACTTGTTGATCTTACTCATGTCATGGTTTGGATTGTAGGTACCCCACATTCCACTCATAACGAAGGAAAAGTGCCCAAAATTTGATCTTTTGGCATTTTTGAACTTTCCCCAATTTCCAGAGTTCAATATTCAACAGACAACCATCAATACGACATGTGGACCACTCCACACGATGCATGAATCTTAGACAACCAACTCTTCAATTGAGCCCATCTACAACGTGTGACCCAACTACACGACGTGGCTTAGAAAATCCAATAATTGACAGAATATCTTCCTTACGCCATGTGGCAACCCACACGATGTATCATTTTCGATCGTGGCCAGACTTAAGGGAAACTGAATATCACATTGCATATTGACTTATAAACACGATGTGTGGGTCATATTTCATGTACAATTTAGAAACAATTGCTCATTTTGGTAATACATAACGATCCATTCCCCTAGAGAAGTGCACCACATATCATTTGGAGCAGCTAGAGACCGGAGAGGAGGCCATACCCTTAGAGGGGCGATTTTGGAGAGAAAGCTAGGTTTTCTTTGGAGAGAACCCATTCTTGGCTCCATTCCTATTCCCTATTCCTTCTTGAGTTGTAGAGGGAAGGTTTTTAAAGCAAGGAGCATTCACAGAGATGAATCTCCACCTCTTGGCTGAAGATCTCCATCTATTCTTCACTCCTACATATTTATTTGTTATTCCTCTCTCTCTACTCATGTTTTTTTCAATGACTTATTATTTGTGTCTGTATTTCATCAACATGCGTTACGAAACTCTTTTTCTTGGACATGGGAGCTACTCTCCCATATCTAATAATTTCATGTTTGATATTAGTTAATCTTCTGTTTCAAAACAAGTAATGGTGTTTATCTTCTTGTATATATGGATAGACATCATGTTTAGATGTTTTATGCTTCTTATTATTTCCAGGAAGATATATTAAGAGGTTAGGAGTATCTATTTTGACATCATTTCCTTGACCATGGGAATAGCTAGGATTGTGTTCAAGATTCTAGGTTGTCTTTTGAATCCATGTATATGCATGGGAATGCTATATAACTTTAAGATGATCTTATATCATCGAGAGATGTATTTAGATGACATCAACCCACCTTTTGAAGATTGATTAATATAAATTGAATTCATGGTTCTTTATTGGGTTATGATGTGAAAGTGAAATCCCATATCCAAGATTCTTATGATCTGATTTTAATCATTCTCCAAGTGATTAGTGCTGTTATTTTCTTTATTTCATATTCAAAATTAATTTGATCCAAACCAACCTTATAATTAAAACTGACCTAGATTGTATAAAATTAGCAGTTTTTTGCCTAGCTAGCCTAGTCCATGTGGTGCAACCTTGACTACAATTGATCCCGCATACTTGAGGGTGATTGATGAGTTGAGACAATCAATTATTTAAAACTCACTTGCCTTTGGCAATCAACAACATTATAATTAGCGTTATATATGAAAAAGGACGTGACATTTTTCTAATCAAGGAAAATAACAAAGTTAATTTGAATTTTATGTAATTTATTAAATTTTCCATATGAATCATATTCACTAGACCATTTCCCCCTAATAAAAAATTTGTTCTCAAATACTTTCCCTAAACAAGTTTTCACAATTATTAACTTGAATGGATTTCACATCAACTGCATTTAATACTTAGTTTCAATTAACATTTAAACTATCCATTCTACATAGTATTAGATATCATTCAAAGTTTTGGATGGTGATAATTTTTAATAGATCAACCTATACTAGATAGGGTTATTATATAACAAATAATTGATTATGCCAAAATTCAACATGATTTAAATAACTTAATCTTTATATAAAATCCTAAAAGGACAACTATAAATAGCACACAACACAAACAAAGTTATGGATACTGATAGGGTTTATTATCTAGTATTATTTCCAATTAGAATCATGTATCAGAATTCATAATATGTTATGACAAAAATCCAAATAAGGTCTTTGAGTACCCTTTTGCAAAGTATGATATATTATAAGCATTATTTTCCAATCACTACATGAATAAACATTTTATGGTTAAGAATTGGTTCTCAACTCTTTATGTATATTTGCTAACTATTTTTTTCATTACTGTCCATTATTCATATATCCTTACCATACCATACTTACAACCATAATTTAGATCCCAGTTACTCCATTTATTTATCATACAATATTGCTTTCCTTATAGGATTAAATAAAAAATTATTTAGCCACTTCTTCAATTGAGATCATATCCAATTGAATGCATTAAATTAAATCATAAATCATATCTAATATATGTTTCTCATATTGTCTTAACTCAATCTTCTTCTAGTTGCACCTTTATCAGAGTTACCTATTGATATTCTATAATATTTCACTTCCAACACGTATGAAGTAATTTATGTTATAGAATATAATTTTTTATCAAGATAATTATTTCAGGGAATGTAGTTTGTTAGTGTTGTCCCTACACACATAAAAGGTATTACACTCATTCATCTCTAGGTAATGTGGTTGATAAGAAATAATTTTCTTATATAGGGATCTCTACCTCACCATGAAATATACCATAAAAGTGCAAGTTAGAATACTACAAATGCAAATTTTACTTCCAATTTTAGCAATGATCCTAATTAAGAGTGTTCTTTTACATTTGACTGATCTTATCTAGGTATATGCATTTACCTCTATTTTGCTCCAAAATGCGGGTTTAGGATTTCACGTGACTATGTTGTTCTTGACATCCGTATCATCATTTTGAACATCACATTACCCATTTAACCTTTTTATAGTGTTATTGTACTTAGTTAAAGGAATTCACAATACTTGGAAACCCCACATTATGTTTCCATCCAATAATTTATTTATTTATAGACAGACATCATTCATTTGATCCATGTCAATCCCATATAAGACAATTTTCCAATGAAAACCTTAAAATTACCTTAAAACAAAGTTTGTTTAGGTTTATAAAATAGCATTACAAACTAATAACAAACTACACTACATTCATGTTCACTTGATCGAGAATACAATATTTGTGCAAATTTCAACCACCTTAGCTTACTTGGGCCAATTAGGCATTGGAAAAATGAAACATAGTATATTCATCATATTTTATGTTTATTAGATCCCAATAACATAATCATAGAAAAAAGAAACCATCCTTCAAAAATATAGAATGAGTCTGGATGAAAACTAAAAGACTCCCAACATTCTCGAAAATAGTTATGGATCCACCAACAAAATATATATAATTTAACTCATTATTTTTTTAAATGATTAAAATTTATCTTGTTTAAATATATGAAATATTATTACCACTCACATTTGATATTAATTATGCAAAATATAAGTTCAACTAAAATATAATCCCCACAATTCCATGGGTTTTGAAATCAACACAAAATCTACAACAACGACCATACCCTAGATCATAGAAAAAGGAATCGAGGAAAAAGTGAACGAAAAGTAGGGTAGCTCATAGGTTCTAGATAAACTCATATATGGAGGATAATATTAATGAATTTGTGAAAAGGAGGAATATGAGGATGCATCTTGACAATGATTTATTTGAATTAGGGATAGAACCTTAACTTCAGATCAATAGAGTGAAATTTCACTTACGTCTCCTTGAACTCCTTCCCTCCTATGGTTTTCATGGTACGTATGGTAGGAATAAGTACAAGAGGTTGGTGGGTCATTAGGTATCATATATATATATATATATATATATATATCAATTCAGGATCTTAACACCATTAGTTTTGAACCACTACACTCCTAATTTGTATTTACAAATCATGTACTTAGCTAAGAGATAAATTCATGCAAAAAATTGTGTGCTCAGATAAATTTCAACAGATTTCCTTCTAAAACTTAGAATTTCAACCCCTTAATAATACCATTAACATATATGATTTTAGGATTTTGTTTCCCAACTTATGTAATATAAAAATGACTTACTTACATTGTCAGAATAGACTACAGGTAAGGTTTACTCATCACGCAAATGCATATATTTAGATTTACCCAAAATGACCCAAATCTCTAATTTAATCCCAAACAAGGGTTTTGACTAACCCAAGCCCTAATAAAAACCATTATTTGAATAAACAAATAAAAACATTAACATGTTCACGAAAATAGGAGAAATAGATCCTAGAGGTTAGGGTTTAGGATTTCACACTCACAATAGAACTAAACACAAGGTATCATGTAAATAAAAATCTATAATAGGAATCCAATATAGTAGACACATTTATTAAAAAAAGCCAAATGATGATGTATCACTACCAAAATTTTGAAGATATTTCCTAGGGGCTTGAACCTTATAAAATGAAATAACTTTTCTCATTTTGGATCACTCCCATAAGCCACAAACCAAAAGGTATTTTGTGTAATATTCCTTTCAAAAATACTTCATTAAAATGTATATACATCCATATGACGAATAGTAAGGTTATATATGGAAGTTAATGCAAGATCAATCATATTTTGATTAGTGATACTTCTTTTACCACACTTAAATCTATAACTAAGTGCCAAAATAAGATAACACCAAAACCTTAACACACACTATATAAAGAGACAATAATCACACAATTTATGTTGTGAGCATTGACCCAAACCACACAGAGAGGGTTATACTTAAGTAGAATTCTGGTAACTGTGTATTTTATAATTAATTAGGTCTAAATATTATGCTATCCTATTGGTGTTTAGAATTTATGATGGTTAAAAGGGTTGCTTATGAAATAAGGACAATTAAGAAAAGCATAAAAATGTTCAAATAACAAAGAAACGGTGGTGACTTTTATGGCGACTATAATGGCAACTTTGCATTGTCGACTGCCTCCCAAAAAACCAAACTTAATATGAAGGAAGAAGGGTTCTAATGAAGATGATGTCTCTATTCTAAGGTCATCCACTTCTAGAGATCCTATAGACTGGTTTGAACTTTATAGATTTGAAGAGTCAAATCTCTCACTTCTCTAGAAAGATATCTTGACTGTGGATGGAAGATTGCTTTACCCAAAGTCAGAAGCTGTGGAGAATGCAAGCAATTGGAACAAATGCTCAATCAGTTACATTGTTAGTTTCATCCTGTATTTTCATCACTCAGGAGAACTCTTTATCGTGGCTGTGGAATCCTCATGGGTCATTAGAAATTTTTAACAGAGGAGAAGGTGTGTTTCTTATAATGTTCATGGATGATCTTGATATGAAGAATTCTCTAAAAGGGAGTTAGTGTCTTAAAATTGCTCGATGATCCTTACTCGTTGGAAGCAGGGAAATATGTTTACTAAAGTAAAGCTCAAGGATGTTCTTATATGTATTTGAGTGTATAACCTTCTATTGGACTTATGGGATAGTATAATGTTTGAAAGAGTTGGTTCATTTTTGGGTAATCTATCAAAGTGAATGAAACTATGAAGTATTGTATTAGAATTGAGTATGCCCCCTTTCAAGTTCTTATGTCTGTCGAAGAAAAGTTTCTTGTCTCCATTAAGTTGGTCAGTGATGCAGGAGATACTCATAAGGTTAACCTAGTGAATGAATGGTATCCATACATATGCTCAACTTGTGGTTATTTTGGTTGATGAATGCTATGACTCCCTGAGTGATCAATGTCAAAACATTACAGCTCGAAGGTTGGATGTTGAAGGGATGAAGTCTACTGGTGATACTGGTTTACTTTTAAAAGTGAATTATATTGAAAAAAGTCATAATGCTTTATTGGTTAATTAGTTTATGTCTTAGTCTTTGGAAGGGGGGAGATCAATACCTTCTACTCCTATTCCAATTTTTGATCGAGGGTCCGTGGTGATGTTTTGTATATACCTGAATCTGAAGTTTAGAAAGTGGGTAGGAGAAGCAAGTCTCCACCCAAATGCACTTCTAAGAAGGTAATCAGTATTTTTCATAAAGCTTTGAATTCTAGTTTTTCTCATATACTAAACAAATTTGTGGTTTGAAAAATAATAATAAAAACATTGAGGCTGTTAGTTCAACAACCCAAGGTTCCAAATGATCCCTTCTCTAACTATATCTTCTTGAAATGTCACATGTATTAGTAATAAAATAGTTGATGTCCAAGAGGAAATAAGGAGGTCAAATATTTATATCTTTATTATTAATAAATCAAAGCTGCACAAAGATAAAGTTTCTGGTCTGATGAATAAACTTTTCTGAGTATGATTTGGTTTCAAACCATGCTTCACATGTTTTGGGTAGAGTGCTTATCCTGTAGAAGAGGTGTGTTTGCATTGTCACTAATATTTTAGAGAATGATCAAGATATCCAAGTGAGAATTCAATGTGAAGAGTCAGAATTTTTTTAGCTGTTGTTCATGGTCACAATGACGATTCTTATAGAAGGGATTTGTAAACATCCACCTACTAACAATTCTATGGATGATTTAAATGATTGTTTCTGGATTGTGGTTTATATGAATTGGATTTGAGTGGTCCATTCTTCACCTGGGATAATCACCAATATGGGGATGGTTTTGTTACTTCCAAAATTTATAATATTTTATACAACTTTATTTTTATTAACCATATTGAGGATTTCCATGGTGAATGTGTTTCTAATATTATAAGTGATCACAAGAAAATCAATATGAGAATTGGTAGTCCTAGAACACTTAGAACTCCTTTTAGATTTATTGATTCATGGGCTTCTCTTTCAGACTTCTATTATATTGTAAAGGAAGCTTGGGTATAGATGTTAACGGATATGCTACATTTAAATTGTATAAGAAGTTTTGGAGTCTACACCTTAAGCTTAGAAGTTGGAATAAGAAAATTGTGGGGGAAATTTTTGGTAAGGCATTAATAGTTAAAGAGGAAGAGAGGGCTGCCCAGTCTTCTGCTCATATTAACCCATTTAATGAAGATAAGAGGTTATTGCAAAAGATTTGAGATTGGAATAAAAAAAAGCTGTTGATGTTGAACAGTCATTTCTTAGATAGAAGTCTCACATACAATGGATAAAGGAAGGCGATTCTAATACAAGCTTCTTTTACTCTTCTATGAATTCTCACATATCAAGAAATTCTATAAGTAGTTTAATAATAAATGAGGTCCTTAGTCATGATGTCAATGATATGAATTCTATGTTTCGTTCCTTCTATTCTAATTTGTTATGTAATCCAAATCTTTCTGATGATGTTTGAAAGGATGAATGGCTTGGCCCAAAGACCTCATAGGCACAAAGATGTGATCTTATTGCCCATGTATCTAGGAAAGAAATAGATGATATATTGGATAGGTTTAACAATGATAAATCCCTAGACCGGATGGTTTCAATGATTTTTTTAATAAGAAAAGTCTGGAATATCATTGGAGATGATGCCCATGAGGCTCTAAAAGAATTTTTCACAATGGAGTTCTTATTAAGGAGGCCAACATGACTTATATCACTCTAATTCCGAAAGGTTCTGACTCCACATCTATCTTTAACTGGCATCATATAGCTTTAGGAAACAAGTTTTATAAGAGAATATCAAAAGTTCTTTCTAATCAGATTCAACATATTCTTACCACTATTATATATGTGAATCAATGTGCTTTTGTAAAAGGAAGAAGCATTAAGGAGGCTATATTGCTTAAGAATGAAATTATTAGCAATTTTAAGAAGAGTTCAGGTGCTTATATGTCTATCCAAGCTGAAATTTCCAAAGCTTATGACTCTGTTAGTTGGAAATTTTGTTTTCTATGATGTATAATATGGGTTTCCCATCCATGTGGATTAGATGGATTGAAACTATTTTATATTCAAATTCCTATCAATTTTTTTGTAAATGATGAGCCTACTGACCCCATTTGTCCTTCTATTTGTATAAGGCTGGGGAATCCAAATACCCTGTACCTATTTGTGATTGCCATGCAAGGGTTTTCTGAATTGATGAAGAAAAGGATCATGGATTAGTGTATTCTTCCTATTTGTGCTTCTAAGAACCTGGGTTTATCTCATTTGATATTTGATGATGACCTTATGTTTTTTTTCCAATGATGATATGAAAAGTGCAACTAGTATTTCTGATATGTTTCTTGATTTTGGCAAGAGCTTGGGTCTTAATATTAATCTTCTCAGAAGTTCAATGTTCTAGTAAGAGATATAATGTTAGTTCTCTATGCAATGTTTTGGGAATCAAAGAAGGTGATATGAATTCTACAAAATATCTTGGGTTACCTCTCTTTGAACAGAGGTTAGCTAAGAAGAAATATACCATTCTCATTGACAGAGTTAAGAAAAGGCTAGAATCATGGAAATATAAGCTCTTATCCTTGGCTGGGAGGGTAGAGATTATTAAATTTACATTATACTCTATGCATTTGTACTGGATATATTCTTTTCCTATTTCGGGTTCCATCTTGGGTGAGATTGATAAGTTGTACATAGACTTATTATGGGGCCATACAGATAATAAGAGAAATCTTCATTTAATGAAATGGGAAAAGACCACTCTTCCTAAAAATGAAGGTGGGTTAGGCCTGAAAAAAAGCAAAGATTTGGTGAAAGCATGTTTGCTTATTAATGCTTGGGATATTGCTAATAAAAAGGACTCACTTTGGGTCAAGTGGATTAGTAAAAAAATATTAAAAGAAAGGTAGTTTCTGGGCTTCTGAAGAGTCCTATAATCATTCATGTATATTCATAAATCTTTTGAGAGTCAGAGATACCTTATTGCCTCTTATTGAATTTAGAGTTGGAATAGGGTATGCCTTTAAACTTTGGAAAGATCCTTTGGTGTAAAACTAATTGTTTGAGGGATTTTATTAGTAAGAATATGATTATCTGGCTTGGCTATCCTTTTGATTGATTTTTCAAAGATATTATCTCAGATGGTATTGGAATGTTTCTTCTAGTAGAAGTTTGTATGTGCTCACTGAATATTCGAAGAACAATATTCAGTATTGGGTCCAGAATGATTTCATTTTTATTCAAGGTTATAAGAAAGTAAACATCAAGTTAGCTTGGAACAACATTAGAAGTAAAGGTTCTACTGATGAATCATTTAATTGGATCTGGAGTTGTAAGAGTCATATGAATTCACTTGTTAAACTTTGGAAAGTCAGACATAATAAATTGCCTACATTAGATTATACTAGAAGAAGAAGCATTTCAGTGGCTTCAATTCGTTTTCCCTATATGGGTGTTTATGAGGATACTCACCATCTATGTTTTGAATGCCCATATACAAGAGGCCTATAGAATTTGGTAGTGCAATATCATGGATTGAAAAAAATGCCTAAGGATTGGTTTGACTTGCTTAGCTTCAAGAAAAAGAGTACCAAAATCATTTTTTCCTTAATACAATATCACATTTGGGTAGAAAGGTATCTTCATGTTCGCATGAATCTTAATCAAAATGTAGATATTATTCAGAAGACTATTCAAAGTGAGGTTGAAATTCTTAACTAATCATTCTTCTTCTATATCAAATGTCTTTCTTCTGGATTCCATCCAGTCTATTGCAATTTCTTTGTTAGCTAGAGTTTCATGCTGAATTCCCTGTCTGGGATACTCTCTCATTTTTTCTAGATATATGACATATTGGTTGCCAAAATTTGTTGTCTACAAGTCTATCAATATTTTGTTTTTTTGTGAAGAGATTATAATGGTGCATGTGTCTTCTTCCTATGCTGAAGAGGTCTAATAGGTTTCTTGATTAAATATCTGGTTTGTATTGAAATTACTTCTCCTTCTAGGATCCATTTGGTTGATATGGAAGTTGTATCTTTCTTGTTTTGTAATGTCTAGTTTGATGGATCTTCTAGCTATGTGTTGTCAGATTAAAGATGAGATACTTTTTGGTTAATCTTTGATTGAGATGAAAAGAATCATTTCTTTATTAAAGAGAATTTCTTGGTGCATTGATGTGTTTCAAGCACTTGAGATGGATTCTGTAGTTGGATCATTCTATGGAGATACATATATAGTTTTATGTCATTTTCTCCTTATTTTATGCTTTTTCTCGGATCTTATGACTCTATAAAGATGTAAAGAAAATCTCACAACCTGTAAACAAACTATACTCAAAAATACAAAAAAGGAGGAAGAGTTTTGTCTGACAAAAAAGAAAAGAAAAGCATAACAATAAAACTAGTTTAAGAATTGAAAACCTAGTCCATACAAGCACCAAAAAGTAAAATCAAGGTTAGTCAATAATATAGAGGGTATTCAGGTCACTCATGCAATCCCAAACTTAACTCAAACATAACTTAACACATGCAAGGTTATGAGGTGGTAACTACCTAGCATGGAATTTGGACCAATAGTCAATGTAGGTCACAACAAAAGATGCTTACTAGAGCATCAAAAGTGTGTGGAGAAATGACTACTGAAGGGAATAACAATTCAAAACACCACTTATAATCAATAGATACAACAACCATTTAAATCATAGTAGGAATAAATTTAACCATCTACACATACATCAAAATGAGTAAAAATGGTACAACTACATTATCCATACACAAGTTTATATGATTTACAACTAAAGTATGCATTTAAAAAATGTAGAGTTTACATAAATGATCTCAGTAGGCCCAAAGACAATAATATAACCAAAAAAACACATCATAAATCTAGGTAATAATTGTAAAAAAGGGATACAAGACATAAATGAGAATTATTTTAGGAAAGGGGATGAAATAGTGAGATTGTGCCTCCTCTAAGCTTGAATCCATGTCTTTAATGTAGATTCACTTCTTTATGGTTCTTTTGATTACTAGTATTTCATATGTATGGTGTAATGGTGGTATGAATTAGTTATGGGTGTTCAAAACACGGTGTGGAGTGGTATCTGGTGAACAACCCAACGATGGTGGTATGTCTCACTACAAATGATAAAAACCACAAATGGTTTGTTGTATGTGGAAAAAATGATGACAAACAATATGGAGAATGGTAGTTGAAGGTTTTGAGTGGTTAAAGTGTCTAGTATTTATGGGATATGGTGGTGGAAGGGATGATAAACAATCAATAAATCCTGCTAGAAAATCTTGCTCCAAATGAAAAACTTTTCGAAAACTACCACTGATCTTACTCAAATGAGTTTTTGTGGAGGAAACCAAAGTAAAAGATACTTGAATGAATATTGGATAGATATGGAATAAGTATATTCGGTGAATGGATATGAAAATGGTGGATTGAACTTATTCCTCTAGCTTATACGAGTTGTGGTATGATAATTACCTACAAGGGAATTTTCACCACTAGTTAATTCTCAGTTACAATTGAAGCAACATACTAAAACATTATGAGTATGTAAAGAATGACTTTCTAAAGGAATAATAAATTAAAAATACCCATTACAATAAAAATCTACAACAAAAATTCGAACCATAAGAGAATTATCTAAATAAACTAAAAATATAAGACTGAAAGCACATACACCAATATGAGTAGAAATGGTACAACCATATCATTCATGCATAACTTTAGATTATTTATATCCATATAATAAATTAAAATGTTTGAGTTTATACCATATATTATATGAGTCCCTAGAAACATTATATATATTAATAAAACATAATTAATTTAGGGATCAATTAAAGGAAAGTGATACAAGCCACATACGAGAAACGAGTTAGGCAAGAACATGGAATAGTGAGATAATGCTTCATCCATACTTAAATCTTTGCCTTGAATGCACATTCACTTATTTCTGGGGTGTTGACATTACTAAACTCTAAATCGATTGTAGTAATGGTAATAGGATGTGGGTATGAGTGAAGGAAAGGTGGCATGAGTTGCTATGTGGTGAACAACCCACTAATGGTGGCATTACTTACTACAAGTGGGGACATCATTTCATCATGATTACACATAAAGTGCACTAATGACTTCAAACAACTAAAATTTGACCACACATTGAATCATTTGTAAATGAAATTTGCATTTTAGAATTAAAATAGTATTTTGGAACTCTATTTTGGATAATCAAGCCATTTTTTAATTTTTGCAAGAAAGAAGCATTTTGCAACATTGAAGTGTGGGGTGAGTAATTACCATAATGGTGAAAGTCTATGACTATTTGATCCTGATCGCACGAATTTGATCAAGTGCTCACACTCAATAAAAGGTGAGGAAAAGAGGTTTACGTAAGTTGAAATTTGGGCCATCCATGCAAGATATCCCTAGATCCAATGGCCCTATGACTTTCTCCCTCACATCCGGCCTGTTGTGCGAGCCTTACTGAGCCATAGTGGCGCCCATTAGAGTATATTTCCAAAGGAAAAAAGGAAGGGGATAAAGAGGGCATGATAGACCTCTAAACATGCCACTGAAGCTTGGAGAAGCACCAGAAGGGCAAAACATCCTCATCTCCTTCCATATGAGCATGAGGAGAGAGGCATCCAACACCAACTGCAATGACACTGATGCTACCAAGAGGAAGAATGAAGAGGGTAAAGGGAGTTGCTGGACACAAAAATCATAAACAAGAGAGGGTAGGCAAAGGGGAGGGAATGGAAAAGTCATTGGGAGATTTGATTTAGTACAATGTAGTTTGTATGGAGGACATCCACATGCTCTTCCTCCTGCTCCACTGTGCTCAACTTGGGCTTGATATGCATTAAGGATATGATCCTTTGGCCGTTGGACCAAAGAAATATCCATGTCCATAGAATCCAATGCTCCTAATTTGTCGAGAAAGATTGAGGTGGATCACATTCACTTTGAAAGGGCTAGCCATTGGATGGAGATCCAACAACCCAGATCAAGGACACATTTTAGAGAATGAGAGAAAAAAGGGAAAATAAGACATAAATGGTATTTTTAGAGATAATCTTACAAAAGCAATAACTTTCAAAATATGAATCCAATTCATATGTCACCGTCAGTTAAAAAATTCTCTCATAATCTTACATAAAAACTAGGAGATCAATAAGATGACGTTGATCTACTTCAATAATGCAAAAATTATTCGAGAATATCATTCCCTTCCTTTCGTGGTCAATGTAAGGGGTACACTTGGAAATAGGGAAGTCAATATGCAATCTCCAAGACTTAGAATAATGTAAGGTAGGATTGAGATCTCATAGTTTTCATATTATTCAAAATTGTGCTTTAGAAAGAGGAATTAAATTTAATGAGGATTAGTGTTTTGTAACATATTATTCTATCATGATTTATGTGTCCAAATACATAGCCATGTCAACATATAAAGAATAACACATATCAATGTGGAAAAATCCAATTAGTCATGTTTGATGTTTGATCAAAATGTAGGGAAATAAATGGTTAATATATAGGGACTTTGTCAACACTGAGGTATAAAGCATGATTTCTCCTTATTTCATAATATTAAAGACATTGTCATTCACATGATACATAGGTAGCTCACATCTTAAATTTAATAAAAATAATTTTGCATGGTATGAAATATTATACATTGGTGCATAACTTCAAGAGTATTTTCATTTTATTATAATTGAGTTTTTAAACTACAACAATATCATAGAGTAGTTATCATTTTTAGTCAACTTCTACCAAATCATTTGAAATTTAGTTTTCTTCTTCCATACATAGGATACCCTTAATCAAGATATCATGTGACTAATTGTCATGAGAGAGACAATGCTAGGAGATGAGAAACCAATTAATAATCATCTATTGCTTGGATTAGGGTAGTCCTTAAAGAAGGGATGAGATTATAAAACATTCTCTAATCTTGTAGGGAAATTCCTTAATTAGAACTAGGTTCTAATTTAGCCAAGTAGGTGTAGACCTCAGTTATAGTGGGTAGGCAGATAGGAGGTGTATCATCCCCTTGACATTTGTCACCAATCCTAGAAAACTACATTGCAAAATTACAAAGTTAGGTTTCCCACAGGTTCATACAAATAATTACATATTAATCATACAGAAAGGCTATGTGATTGGCTCTGATACCATTTATCATATAACAGTTTATTACCCGAATATTCCCTTGTCATGACTATAAAGTCAGTGGCAAAAGTATCCAAGAATTATTCACTAGAATGGAGCACATTCACATAACATATGCATGAATAGAACACCAACATCATCATTCATTATATTCACAAACCATAAGGTGTAACAACAAGGGTGCATGCATACAAGAGATCAACTGTTACTTGACACTGGGATAATAGCACTTAAATATTTAAACTATATGAAGATTCAATTTGTATTGCATGATGTTAGTCAAAGATATACACAAAAGATATCATATAAGAGTAGAAACAATGATCATGGTAGTTTCATTGTGTACTTGATACCTAAAATCATAATATTGGTACACATCAACACAACTATGTGGATTATGCTATAAAATGATATAAAATTACAATTTTAAGAGAATATATATTGCTTGTCTAAAACATTATAATATATAAATGAATCAATTCAAGGATTAAGGAACAATGCATTATGTCTAGAAAGTGTGTTTTAAGTGCATTTTCATTACATCATACAATATTATAAGGCCTTAGACCAACTTTCTAAAGGAAGTGTTTCGTGACCCTCCAACCAAATATACGAATAACACTTGTTTCAACATGAGGAACTAGAAGATTAAAAGCCAAGTGTTAAACCTATTCGTAAAGGACATAAAGGTCGCAAACAATATCTAACCTTTATATCAACATGGTCTTCCTTGTTTGATAAATCAAATAGGATACACAACCTTGTGTCTTTACTCACAAGAATACAAGTAGGTGCACAAGGATTATATAATGGACATATATGATTATGCTTTTAGTTTTGTTCAACCTATTAAAAGAAAAATCATCTAGTAACCATAGGGAACATGTAGCTCAAAAAAGTATATACAACAAATATTTTTATATATAGATACATACAAGATATTTCAATACCTCTAGTTTGGACAATAGGAGATAAAATCATACCTTGATTAAGAGCATTGGATTAAACAAATTGATTTAAAGAAA
Organism: Alisma plantago-aquatica; assembly: GCA_963693085.1. Taxonomy (NCBI): domain Eukaryota; kingdom Viridiplantae; phylum Streptophyta; class Magnoliopsida; order Alismatales; family Alismataceae; genus Alisma; species Alisma plantago-aquatica. The sequence goes on along the minus strand of OY856412.1, from coordinate 1,279,133,155 downwards.
GCGATTAGACCTTTGAATAGAATCACATAAAGGGATCCTAAGATTACAAGAAAGTATGATTCAACTAAAATAAGCAAGACAAAGTCATTCTAAGTGATTTTCATCATAATTGGATGTTTCACCTAATCTAAGTTTCATATTATACATTAAGTGATTTCAACATTTTAATATACATGCAAGTTCATTATCAAGTTATCCATTACACCATATTTATTCATAACCTAGGGTTAAACACCCTAACAACATAATGAATTTAAGATTAGAGTTTCATGAATCTTAATAGTGAAAACATAAGATTTTGCATAAGGTCTAGTGACATAATCTTTAATGTAGGAATCTAAGTCATTTTTCATAAAAAAGGTAATTAATAGGGAATAATATATCAATATTCAATTTTGTGTTACAAGTCATCAAGTTCACTGATTTGAGGTATGCAAGATAGTTTTAAACAACATAGATCAACATTTTCATAAGGCTTAAGATATGATCAAGTCAGACTCTTGCTTACAAAGATAGCAAAAATTACTATCTAGAGAAACCACAAAGATATGAAGCATATTTGATCATTATATATATGGTTGTACCTATATATATGTGTATATATGTATGTATGTACACACACACACACAAACACACACACACACATACACACACACACACACACACACACACACACACACACACACATATATATATATATATATATATATATATATATATATATATATATATATATATATATATATATATATATATATATCGTACATATTTAATACATATGCGGGTAACCTGGAATTCACTACCTTTCCCATCCAAAAAGTAACTATTTGGTAAGAAAAGTAACTCACTGGATAAAAAAGTAACCCTGTTGATCAAGAAGTAACGATTCAACTCAAAAAGTAAAACCAAGCAGAATACATAAAAAAATTCTGGAATAAATATGTGATTGTATATTTGTTACAACTATTACAAATGTAACTATTTTTGCATGAAAAGAATAATTTACAAGGTGAAGTAACCCTCTACATGTGTAAAGTAAGAAAATCCAAAAAAGTATCCAAATTTGGAGCGGGTAGCTTCCCACATAGGCAATGAATGAACACCCATATATAAGAACCACAACTCTAAATATTTTATTATTACATCAAGCATGCTCAATTGAGTGGCAAGACATGTAGTTTAATCATTATTTGTATTCAAAGATCAAGGAAAGTGGGGTCATGGACCCAATGAAAAAGCATATAAACATATTCATTGAAGGCAGAGAATAACAATCTCGGAGATAGGGATTTTCTATGAAATAATAATATGAATCAAATACAACGATAATTGCCACAATATAAGAAATTATTTTATAATCATATGAATGCCCAAATTTAAATAGTGAATGCATATACCTCAAAGTAAGACCCAAATATTCAAAAATAACTTGAGGTCATGGTTCAATGCTTTTCAACCAAATAACACAAATTATACGTATGAGTCATATATTTTTTTTGGGAAAGTTAGGAGGTAGTTTTATTCATCTTTCCCACCTCGTGCAAGCATATTCAATTGCAAGTTACATATTTTGGTCATTTGCGAAGAATTAAATATGATAGTACTACTACCATTACAAATTTGTACCGGACCAGTGTCAAGTACTGTTTTAGGGGGTTTGTCATATAATTGAACTGCAATGTTGTTTTCAAAATGGAACTTTACGAGGGCGTCCTCTAGACCATTGTTCTTTCTTTCTTTATAGATAATAGGAGTGGTGTCCTTGAGGATCATCTGGGTCCCTTTGATGATGTTAGCATAATTAGGATATCTTTTGTAATATTCTTTTATCATCTTATTCTCTAAGAGGCTATCTGTCTCCACAGTGACGCCATACATAGGGATGGTTCTGATGATTTTTGCAGCTAGAATGATGGCCATTAGCTCGGCCTCAAGTGGGTTGTCCACAGTGATCAATTGTCCTACTCCTCCTATCCATTGATTGTTCTGGTTTTTAATGGAAACCACTATAGCTCCTCTGCCTTTCTTCCATGCAGCATCAATATGCATGGTTAGGGGGCTAGTGTTGCGGGTCTCTTTTTGATCTGGCCAGTGTGTAAGCTTTTGTAAACTTCTTGAGTTCCTAGGCTTTCATAGCCATTCTTGTTTCCATTAATATAAAGTTGACTTGTTGTAGGATGGTCGTATGTTGCCCTTTGAATAGCTCCCGATTGTGATATTTCCATAGAGTCCAGCACGTGATGAAGAAGTTATTCCTAGATTCCTCCTTGGCCCACATGTTCTGACCAATCCATTGCTCGAAGTTGTTTTTAGTCCAGAAGCTGGAGAGCATATCAATGTTAGGTAATTGTTTCCAAACAAGACACACCTTTGCACAATCTCTGAGAGCATGGAGACTGGTTTCTTCAGCAACATTGCATCTACTACAGGTGGAGTTTGTAGTCATATGTCGGCGCCTACAGTTCCAGTTGGTGAGGAGAGCTCCATTGGCATCGATCCACATAAAGGTTTTAACTTTTGCATCTACCTGAGTGCTCCATATGAGCCTCCATTGCCCGGGCCGCTTGACTTCTGTATTAGCGCAAGGCTGTGTAAGCTGACTTGGCCATATAGATTCCTCCCTCATTGAGTTTCCACACACATATATCATCTGCCGCGGGATCGATGGGGGGTGGATTTTTTAGATTTCTTGGGCAACATTTGGTGGAAGCCAATGTTCAAGGAAATCTCGATGCCACTGACCCTCCAAGCTGATGAGGCTGCTAACCTTCAGATCACTGAGCTCATCTGGGATGGTCTTTACAACATGATCCTTCAAACAAACACCGCTCGGTAGCCAAGCATCGTTCTAGGTGCTGATGTTGTTTCCACTTATAGGGCTTAGGTAAGTATTAGCCTCCATAAAAGAGCTTGATTGTAACACATTTCTTGCCAGCTGAGAAAGATTAGCGGGTGCCATTGGAGCTTTATTCAGCAGTCTGTCTTTCATTGACACGCTCCGTAAGGTTTTCCTTTCACTGTGGATGTTCCAACTGTGTCGTAGGAGTAAAGCTTGGTTCCAATCTCACATAGCTTTGATGCTGAGTCCTCCATGGATTTTCTTACTGGTGATGCAGTTCCAAGACATTAGATGTGTCCCTCTTTTGCTGCATCCTCCACACCATATGAAGCGCCTAATCTCCCCATCTATTCTATCACAAAGCTGGAGAGGGAGCTTCACCATTTGCATGACATAGGTTGGAATGGTGGCAAGAGTAATTTTGGCCAGGCATACTCATCCAGCCATGGAAAGATTCTGTGCTACCCAAGAACTGACTCTACTGGTCACTCTGTCAAGAACTTTGTTGTATGTCCTCTTGTTCACCCTCATGTTGAGGATAGGGACACCTAGATATTTCCCTAGGTCTTGTGTCCTTTGAAGCCCGCTGCCTATGCAAATCTGTTCAACTTCTCGAGCTGATACACTCTTAAAGAAGAAGACTCTGGTCTTTTCAATAGATATAGCTTGACTAGAGGTGAGTTCATAATCCCTGAACCATTGCATAATGGTGTTTATATTAGTTATATTTGCTTTGGCGAATAAGAGAATATCGTCAACAAAGCACATGTGAGCAATCAAAGCCCCCCTCCTGCCCATCCGCATGGGTTGCCATCTTTTAGCTCTGACACAATCTTCGATCATCTGACTTAGTCTTTCAATGCATAGAACAAAAATGTATGGGCTCAATGGATCACCTTGCCTCAACCCTTTTCTGGGTTTGAAATAGTCGAGTTGCTAACATTCCATGCTATGGTAGAACTGCCCAGAGTGATGGAGTTCATGATATAATCTATAGGGATGTTAAGTTTCTTTAAGGTGTCATCAATGAAATTCCATGCCATTTTATCATAAGCCTTTGTGAGGTTAATTTTGATGGCCATTGTCTTCTTTGAGTTCTTCCTTTTCATAGTGTGTATGATTTCCTGTGCAACAATGATGTTTTCTGAAATCTTCCTTCCCAGTACAAAGGCACTTTGTGCGGGTTTAATCTAGCCTGATAGCCACTTCTTAAGTCACTCAACCACAACTTTGGAGCATAACTTAAGGATAGTGTTGTTAAGAGAAATAGGGTGGAACTGGCTTTTGTTCTCCGGTCTGGGAACTTTAGGAATGAGGACCATAGTTGCATCACATAGGTGTTCATCTAGTTTCATGGAACTAAGGGCCTCTTGGACCGTTCTACTAACTAATTCCTTGACAATCGACCAATTTGAAAGGAGAAAGTGGGTTGTTGTGCCATCCGGTCCTGGCGCTTTGTATGGATCCATAGATTTCAGGATATCTAAGATTTCTGATGGTTGGACCTGCTTGGCCAAAGACTGGTGCTCGTCATTGGATAATACAGAGAAGCGGGCTAGGATCTTGTTGATGTCTTGTAGGTTTATATTACTGGGGGTGGTGAACAGGTCAATGAAGGAGCCTATAACTAGCCTGAAGATGTCGTCTTCATCAGTGATCCAGTCACCTGTTGGACCTTTGATTACATTGCACTTGTTGGATCATTTCCGTTGATTAACATAAGCATGATAGAAGCAAGTATTGGAGTCCCCCTCCCTGAGCCAGCTAATGTGGCTCTTCTGCTTCCAATCCTCCTCCTCATGTTTGAGGATGAGATTAAGTTCATCCTGCATATGGAGACATAAGTTGTCCGTTATTTTGTCATACATATTAGCAAGGTTCTTATAAAGGATACTGATGTTTCGTAGCAGGCGATCCTTATTAGCACTTTTTTGTTTATGCATCACATAATCCCAAGCGTAGAGATGAGGCTTGGCCAAGGCAAGGGCCTCTTGAAATTTAAGGTCTTTATTCTAGCTACGTTCAAGGCAAGGGGTGAAGGAGTAGTCTGTTGCCCAAGCCTTGGTGATGAACCTTCTCTGAGTTCTCGGTCCTTTCTCTATCTGGATCAATAAAGGACAGTGGTCAGACTCGACCTTGGCGAGGTGGGTCACAGATACCTCTGGGAATGAATGTAGGAATTCATTATTAGCCATGCTCTGATCTAGCCTGCTCTGCTTAAGGCCATGTCGAAATGTAAACCTTTGCCCCGAGAAGCCAATGTCCATGATGCCAGCTTCAAGCATGGTGGCAGAGAACAATTGGGCTTCCTGATGATTATACGTTTGGTAGCCCACTGTCTCTGTGGGGGTAGTAGTGGTGTTGAAATCACCTGTGACGATCCAAGGCTCAGAGAAACATTTACCCATATTACAGATATGTTTCCAGAGAAGATTTTAGATTTGAAGATGTGGACTGGCATAAATGAAGGTGGCCAAGTAGGAATTATTGACTTTGTAGGTGACAAACTCACAATGCGTCTTGAGAACTTTCACTTCTTAGAAGGCTGAGTTCCAGCAAAGCCAGACCCCCCCCCCCCCGAGAAACCATGGACTTCAGATCTATGGGAATGTGAGAAGCCCAACTTATTAATGGTTCGAACTGCTTTGACATCGCCAATCCTTGGCTCGAAGATAGTAGTGATAGTAGATTTATGGATTGAGATAAGTTCCTTCAATACTCTACAGGTGTCGTCATTTCCAATGCCATAGATATTCGAGCACATGAGTTTGGACATCAGTCAGAAGTAGAGAGGATGGAATCTAGATGGGCGAGTTAACCTTGAATCTCATAATTCTCCTTGTTTGCAACAACGTTCAAGGCTTCCAAGATCACCTTCGTGTTTGGAGTACCTCGTAGCCTTGGGCTTCTCCTCATTCCTTCAATAACAGATTTCATTGTCCCATACCTCTTCATCTTTGTTCCACTTCCTTTAAACATCTTCCCACTAGTCTAACTTTTAGGGGTAGTGATGTTTTCTATCGATGAGCCAGAGTCCCGTTTCTTCCTCCCCCTTGACACGATTTTACCGTGTGTATAACACAAGTGCACACATCAATGTAGTATAGGCCTTTGTGAGGCCCGAGTCGAACTCAGGGACACTGAATTATCGGTAGACTACTACTAACTACTCGCAATCAGCTAGACCAATAAAAAGGGTATGAGAGTTGTTGTGAAATAAAATAAAATAAAATAAAACAAAGCAATCGATTAAGTGTTTATTTTAATCAATTCAAATGAAGATCTTTAGGATTGCGGTTTCACCGCGGGTTTTCATTGTGTGAATTTCCACATAGCTAATCAGATTTATCTCTCAATCCGGGTAGTGGCCTGTAGTCAGAACTTTCCACTGTCGTGGTACAATTCACTACCTATGTCTAGGTCGGTTCCACCATCGTAGTAACCTATACCCTAAACTAGGTGCATTAGAATCGACCTCTGGGTTTCCACCATTAACCGTACATCACATTGTTCAAGGGATTTGTTAATTAATGTGAATTTCGTCTCTTTTCAACCGTTCATTCTTCTTTCAAAGTAAATAAGGGCATTAGATTATCATTATCATGATCAAGCATAATAATATAATTGAGAAAATGAAATCATACCACAGATTTAAGAGACAAATGATGAATTACTATGATAAAAACATCATACAATGCTTCCCCGGGCTACTCTCGGTCCTAAAGAAAAAGGGGATTAGCCCCGCATGTTCATCTCAGAGCAAGACATGGTTGAAGAAAGGGGAAACATGAAGAAAAATGTGAAATAAGTAATGAAACCCCTGAACGGAGAAGATCCAATCGTTCTTCGGCATAGAGTGTGCGATCTACAGCCTTTCGGCGGTGGAAAACGTCTTCTTCGGCTTCCAAAATGGCTGGGGCGTGCTTCTGGGCTCTGTTCTTCTCTTCACACTTTCTCGGGACGTGTGAAGTGGCTAATGATGTGATACCCTACTCTTGGCCTCCGTCATTAGGTATAATCACCAAATTAGGTCGCAAAAATATCACAACCGTCAGATTTGGGTCGATCTGAAACAAACTATAATATGACGGCATCGATACCATCGACGCGGGTCGATGGTATCGACCCCTCGTGATATCGGCAAACCTTCTTTCTTTTCTGTCGTCCCGCCTGATGCTGACTCGATACCATCAACGCGGGTCGATGGTATCGACACCCTTAGGCATCAGTTTTATCCCTTTTCCGTCGCTGAAGCTACACGTGTCGATAGTATCGACTTTGGGGTCGATAGTATCGACTGGCTGGTCGCTGGAAACCTGATGGTAAGTCGCTACCATTGACTTCCCTGTCGATGGTATCGACTCTGCGCTGCTCCTTGTGGCTGCCTGCCTGTGGCTGTGTCGATAGTATCGACAGATGTCGATGGTATCGACAGATGCAAATATGTGTTTTTCCTAAAATTGCAAAACAAAACCACATCAGCCGAGATAAAACCTATAATTATAATCATTTATGCTCAAAATGATAAAATAAGAGAGATTTGACACTGAGAAGGATCATAGACTAAAATAAGTGAATTATGCAATATTAACCGCCAAAGTGACCAATAAACGCATAAAACACGAGTAAAACAAGTCTATAAATGCGACTCAAAATCATCGCATCAAACTCCCCTAAGCTTGAACATTGCTCGTCCTCGAGCAACTAAACTCTAGAATACAATTGTGAGGGTCAACTAAAGAATAGATTATCACAACAAACTGCACCATATGATCCCCACCAGACATTCACATTCCGGACCTCACTAACCACGAAATGATAATTACCCTAAAGGCAACAATAATCATCCATAAAAGATATCTACCTCAAAATTGATGAACACTATCACATAAGGCAGTTAACATAATAAAATCCTCCAGTCCAGAATCAGTGCATCTTGTGATCTTCTATTCTACGTTGCTCGTCCTAACTACCATCTAAATGGAAGCAACTCTCCTGGTCTTTATGAGTGAGGAGAAAATCACGATGGCCTACCAATTCGAGCAATGGGTGGATGGAATGGGTGGCTGTGGAAGAAATGGAAGCATTATACGGTTTTAAAATGCACAAAAGCCATAATGACCTAAATGATGCATATGCAAATGAAAATGCCCTAATGCCTACATTTGGGTGGAATGATGCCTGCACTATCATTCCGTCTCAAGGTGAGATGGAATATCTAAGAAACTACACCATGTGCTTATTCTTCTTAGTATGCAAGTGAGAATAGTTTCCTTTCTCCCTCTCATTCCTACTTCTCAATTCTCTTTTTTTCAACTTTGTATTATTATTTAAAAAAAACTTATTTTCATAGCTGACCATGAATCATTTGTCGGGCTCACTTATTGCTGCATAACTTATACATTTGAAACATTCAGTAGGTATGGAACAAGTTCATCACCTTTTATGTTCAGAAGACATAAGATGCATGATGTACTATATGCACAAAAATGTGAATGCAACTACAAAATGATAGTTATGCAACTAAATGACACACACCTAAGGATAATGTGCATGTATAACTATTCTATCTTTTTTTTTTCATTTTCATGCATAAATATGTGAAAATAGTTGCAATGTAAGACCTATCTACATGGGATGAAATCAAAGAGATGGAAACCGTAATGTACTTCCAGTTCTTATAGTGAAATATGAAAACAAAGGGGTGGATAGATCACAAAATTAATGGACTGAATCTTTGGAAAATATTATGTGTCCCTCCTTACTGACCTGTGTAGTAATTAAGAGGTTTCTCTCTCTTATTTCAAATTAAGGTATCATTATCATTTGGTTAGTTTAGGCTCAAACAACCAGTTCCGTCCACTTTTCACGAGTCATAGGAATGTACAGTTGTGATTTCCTATTTTAGAGTTGACAAACCCAATTATTTCCTTAAGTTATGTGCTCAAAGTTAAACAACACAAGCTTGCAAAAACACTAAAATTTTTCAAATTTGCCCCTGATTCCCATGTACAAGCAACGAGATGACACAAGACATTAGACATCCACAATTACACTAGATAGAGTGTGGATCCTACGAACAACTAATAACTAAGAGAAATAAATGACAAAACACAAAGCAATAAAAACTAAAGGATAGAAACTGTTCCAACTCCCCCCTAAGCTTGAATTTGACTATGGCCTCATAGTCAAAAACAACCTTAAAAGTTGGAACAGTGATACCGATCATTCTACAGGAGGAGGTGGGTAATGCAAAGCCATGTAGTCCCAAGATGGGTACTGCCCCTGAAAGCTCAGATCGTACTAGGGCATTGGTGGAGGTTGTGGATACCCCCCAAAATAATTCTGGCTCCAGTAATTGTCGTAAAAGGGCTGCTGCTGCATCTCCATCCTGTGCAACATGTCGTGGATGTTCTGTTGGTTGTCGAGGAGGAAGTGCTCATTCTAAAAAATGTCCCTCTGGTTATCTAACAACCGATATGTTGTATCCTGAATACTGACATATGAAGCTGTATACTGCTGCTGGGTCTGATGAATCTCCTGTAGCATCGAGTACATCCCTTGCATGGAGTAGGCATCCTCTCCTTGATGAGAGGGCTGAGGTGGCAGAGGCTGTGAAGATGAAGATTCACCCGGGTGGAAGCGGGGACACTTCTGGGGTGCTACTCGTGCCCGAAGAGGAGTGAAAGCCTCCTCTTCCTCTTCATGCTCGTCGCCATCATTATCATTGTCGTCATTGCTGCCGTCTTCATCCGAGTCATCAGTGGCTATGACGGGCCACCTGAAATGCTGAGCGCCCTCGATGTTGAAGATGGGGTTTGGAAGCGAACACTCTTGATATTCGTGATTAACATGGCAATGTGCATATGCCAAGCCATCACGAAGCAGGAGGAGGTTGGAGCAGTGCAGATGCTGTAGGTTGACCTTGCTCCTGCTGGAAAGGGAAGTAAGCTGGGAGAGATCCAACCCAAGATAGATGGCCAATGATGTGATTAGCCCTCCAAAATGGATAGGATCTTTCCTCGTACTCTGTTTCATAGCCACCACACGCGTCAAGAAGAATGCGCCCCAATTGCACTGCTCGTGCCTCAGCAGTTTGTGCAGGAAGAATAAATCCATCTCTTCGAATTTGCTAAGAGACAAGTCGCCACGAGAAAATAGCGTGGTGCAGAGCATGCGGTGTAGAATCCGCACAAATGGATGCTCGAAGTCAGCAACTGCAACATTGTGGTAACTGACAGATTTGCCCGGAGGCGCAATCACGAGCTGGGCGAAGATATCATCGTAGTCCGTCCTGTTGTCTGGCCTTTGGTGCTGGTAAGTGTCATGATACCAGTTGTATACTGAATTGAACTGGGCGAGGGTAATGGTGTAGTTGTTGTTGAAGAGTCTGAACGACACCCACCCTTTCTTCCACTCTCTGTCGGTGGCGATCACGTCATTGGGCACCACATTGATGTCCAACGATGCCATGAACTCCACCACGAGTTCCTTGTAAGTCGGCCATTCGCCGATGAATGGCTGGCCGTCAGTGTGGTACTCTAGATTGTTGGGCATCCTAGTTGTGTGTCTCGCCTGCCCTTCAAGATGTAGGCGAGATTGTCATTGAACCCCAGGTCGCGGACCATCGTCCGATCGACGTAGCGCGTGGGCTCAATCTTTCTCTTCAAAAGCTCCTCGTAGACCTTCCGGATCTCCGTGGAAGGGTGGACTATCCTCAGATGAGGAATCGATGCGGTTCGTGGAGGAATGAACTCAAGAATCTCATTGGGTACCACCCGTAAGGAAGATGCTCCAGTGATATGCACCATTGTCATCTAGAAAGAAGGAATAGAAGACGGAGCTCGGTGAAGACAATCTCGGAGAAGACAATCTCCGCTCAGTGGAGACTCGGTGAAGATCGCACCCCTTGGATGCTCGTGACAGGCCTACGGTCGAACAACACATCGCAAAGCACAAGTAGGGGCAAAGACTCTGAAGGTGTGATGTCATATGACAACTATCCCTCCCTTTTATAACTGTGGCCGCCGCTGCTGTGCACCCGTCGATACCATCGACGTGGGTCGATGGTATTGACACATGTAGCACAATCCGATCTTCTGCTAGTTTCGACGGCTGTCGATAGCCTGATGTGGGGGCCTAGATCGATGATGCGTCGATACCATCGACGGGCGTCGATGGTATCGACCCATCACACAGATTGACTCTCTTGACATAGCAATCGCCGTTGATTCCTTCACGCGGATCGGTGACATGTTGCGTCGATACCATTGACGCAAGTCGATAGTATCGACTCTTCTTAGGGCACACACCCTCGCGAGGTTCGGCCACCACTTTCTGCCTGTAACTGGATCGATACCATCGACAGGCCCGTCGATGGTATCGACTTCACTGAGACAAATTTCATCTGAAATTTTTCAGGGATCTCACGAGTATCGACAGCCATGTCGATACTATCGACCCCGTTCTGGCGATTTCTTCAGCGCTAGTGATGGTAGGTTGATACCATCGACGAGGCCGTCGATGGTATCGACTTAGAAAAATTTCTGCAGTCGTCTAACTGTACCCATGTCGATACCATCTACACAAGGGTCGATGGTATCGACCTTGCCTCAGTCCTGCACACTGAATAAATGATCATGGTATCATTTTTACACTAAAAACAAAATCAAATCAAACTAACTTACAAATGTGAAAGAAACTAAATGAAACTACCAATGGCTGGGCTGCCTCCCAACAAGCGCCCTTATTTAACGTCTTAGGCTAGATGAAATCAAGCTCCTCATGCATCCGTAAGTGCAATGAGTTTGACCTCATGCACTTTCCTCGTGTAATCCTCACCGAAGTACAACTTTAACTGCTGTCCATTAACTAAAAATGTTGTCTCGCCATCGCGCACCATGATTGCTCCATGTGGCCTGACCTCCTCTATAGTGAAAGGTCCACTCCATCGGGATTTCAATTTCCCGGGATGCATCTTCAACCTTGAGTTGAACAAGAGCACACAATCTCCCTTCTTGAAGACACACATCTGAATGTGTCGATCGTGAATTAGCTTTGTTCGCTCCTTGTAAATCCGTGAGCTTTCATATGCATTCATCCTCAGCTCGCCGAGTTCATTTAGCTCTAACAAGCGTTTCTTTCCTGCTTCATCATAGTTCACATTCAACTTCCTTAGCACCCAGTGCACCCTATGCTCCAATTCCATCGACAAATGGCAGGCCCACCCATAAGCCAACCTAAAAGGCATATAGTGCCTATAGGTGTCTTATAAGCCATCCTATACGCCCATAAAGCGTCTGGTAACAAGGTACTCCAGTTCTTTCTCGTCGAAGCCACTGTGCGCTCCAGAATTTTCTTAATTTCCCTATTGGAGACTTCGACTTGCCCCTGTGTCTACAGGTGGTATGGGGTACCAATGTTGTGCTTTACCCCATACTTTCTCAACAATGCCATGAACTTCTGATTCCTGAAATGGGTACCTCCATCACTGATAATCATCCTTGGTATGCCAAATCTGTAGAAAATATAGTCCTTGAAAAACCTGCACACTACAACAACATCATTAGTCCTAGTGGGTATTGCCTCTACCCACTTCGATACATAGTCAACAACTAATAAAATGTACAAGTTAGAGTTTGAGGACACAAAGGGTCCCATGAAATCAATACCCCACAAATCAAACACCTCGGCCTCTTGAAATACATTGAGGGGCATCTCCTGTCGCTTTGAAATGTTTCCTGCCCGTTGGCAGGAATCGCATCGTCGCACATAATCATATGCATCTCGGAACAATGTAGGCCAGTAAAGACCGCTCTCAAATACCTTGGCCGCAGTTCTAGAACTTGCATGATGGCCACCCGTTGGTAAAGTATGACAATGACAAAGTACACTCTCACACTCAACCTCCGGTACGCACCTGCGCAACACACCATCCCTGCATTGCTTCAACAGAATGGGGTCATCCCAGAAATAATATCACAAAGAATGGAAAAATTTCTTTTTCTGTTGATATGTCCAATCATCTGGGATAATTTTGCAGGCAAGATAATGAACAATATAAGAGAACCATAGATATTTAGATTTAACAGATAGAAGTTGCTCATCAGGGAACATCTCGGTAATGGGTATATGAATGCCCTTCTCATCTACCCTTTCCAACCTAGACAAGTGGTCCGCAACCACATTTTCTATGTCCGCCTTATCTTTAATTTCAATATCAAATTCTTGTAACAGTAAGATCCACCTAATTAGTCTAGGTTTGGCATCTTTCTTTTCCATCAAGTACTTTATGGCGGCGTGGTCCGTCCATACCACAACTTTAGATCCTACAAGATATTGCCAGAATTTTTCAAAAGCAAAAACAACGGCGAGAAGCTCTTTTTCAGTTGTCGTGTAATTCAGTTGTGCTTCATTTAAAGTTTTGGACGAATAGAAAATCACAACGGGTTTGTTGTCAACACGTTGTCCTAAAACGGCCCCTACTGTGAAATCCGATGCATCACATATCAATTCAAATGGCTTTGTCTAGTCCGGTGTTTGCACAACCGGTGCGGAAATTAATTTCTCTTTAAGCACATTAAATGCATGCAAACATTTTTCATTAAAATCAAAGACCACATCTTTCTCCAACAGCTCAGATAATGGTTTACCGAATTTTGAGAAATCTTTTATAAAGCGGCGATAAAAACCGGCGTGACCGAGAAAACTCCGTACCCCTTTAACCGAGTTCGGTGGGGGTAATTTGGAAATAACCTCAATTTTAACTGGATCTACCTCCAAACCTTTTTTAGACACTTTATGTCCAAGCACAATCCCTTCACTAATCATCATATGGAATTTCTCCCAATTGAGAACTAAGTGCGTGTCCTCACATCGTTGCAAAACTTTATCCAAATTGTATAAACATTCATCGAAAGACGCACCATAGATAGAGAAATCGTCCATAAAGACTTCCAAACAGCGCTCAACCATATCGGAGAAAATGGCAAGCATGCAATGCTGAAAGGTTGCTGGTGCGTTGCACAAACCAAAGGGCATACGGTGGTATGCAAATGTTCCATAAGGACAAGTGAAGGTGGACTTCTCTTGGTCCTTAGGATCAATGGAAATCTGATTGTAGCCCGAATAACCATCTAAAAAACAAAAATGAGATCGACCTGCTAATCGCTCTAAAATCTGATCAATGAATGGAAGCGGAAAATGATCCTTCAACATAGCAGCATTCAATCTATGGTAATCTATACACACACGCCACCCGGTTACCAGGCGGGTCGTGACCGACTCGTTCAACAGATTATGAGTAACAGTAATTCCTGCCTTTTTAGGGACTACCTATGTAGGACTCACCCACGTCGAGTCGGATATAGCATAGATGATACCTTCAGAAAGGAGCTTGATCACCTCCTTCTTGACTACCTCCATCATGCTTGGATTTAGTCGGCGCTGTGGCTGAATTACAGGTTTGGCTCCCTCCTCAAGCCAGATCTTGTGCTGGCATAGTATAGGGGAGATCCCCTTGATGTCCGCAACCGACCACCCGAATGCACCTCAGTGGTTCTTCAGCACGATCAACAGTTGGTCTTCCTCCTCGGCACTCAGATATGCTGACATAATCACTAGTTGATTTTCACCCTCAGCTAGAAATGCATATTTCAAGTGAGGTGGCAGTGGCTTCAAGTCTAACTCTGGCGGACTGATCAAGGATGACTGAAGCGGTGGTGGGAGTTCTCGAAGATCTTCATAGTACCTAGCATAAAAGCACGGAAGCACCTGAAGCATCTTGACACACTCTTGTAGTGACTTGCTTCTCATCCAGTCGTGCGTTATATTAACTAGGCAGGCTTCAAGAGGTAGTTTTGGATATGCATTGAAGACAGAACTTGCTATGGCCTCATCTTCAGTAGAAGACGGGATGTCCTCCTCTTCATCATTCGGAAAACCCACGGCCTTGCTAAGAGAAACAACTTTGGTATACTCCATAATGTCTACAACCAGTGTCCCCTTTTCCACCTTAGTCATTACATGAGCCATATCTAGAAATGGCTTCCCTAGACAAATAGAAATATTATGATCAAAGTGCTTCACCATGCGACATTGCTCCTTTGCTTTTGATTGTGTTGTGCTTGAGGGCATGACCATTTCAAACCGATCATCAGCGATACCCAAGGTCAAATGGCCTCTTCCCATATCAAGTATCATATCTACAGTGGCTTGGAAGGGCCGTCCAAGGAGTAGCTCATTACCCTGTTCATCTTGCATTTCCATTACTACAAAGTCTGCTGGAAACACAAGCCGATCGACTTTAACCAAAATGTCTTCACAAATAACGTATGGCTTCACCACAGAATTGTCTACCAACTGAATCGTCATACTGCTCGGCCTTGATTCTTTCAATCCTAGCTTCTTGAATGTAGAGAGAGGCATCCGATTTATACTTGCCCCGAAATCACACAGTGCTTCGCCGAATTTCACTTTACCAATGTAACATGAAATGTTGAAGCAGCCCAGATCCTACCTTTTAGGTGGCAATGTGCCCATGATGAAAGCACTCACCTGCTCCTTAAGAACCACAACCTCGGTATCTGGGATTTTCCTCTTCTTTATGATTGTGTCTTTTAGAAACTTGCCGTAAGAGGGGATCTGCTCTATTGCCTCTAACAATGGAATGTTGACAGAAATCTTTCTAAAGCTATCTAGAAACTTCTTAAATTGAGTGTCCACTTTCTTGGTTTTCACGCTATTTGGATATGGGACCGGGACAGTTTGTGCCCTCTGATGTGGCGGCACATATGGTGTCTTCTTCACTGTCTCCTCCTCAGCAATGACGGGTTCTGTTGCGACATCCTCTACCACATCCTCTACCGGCTCTGTGATTGGAATCAGAACCTCCTCAGTGGCCTCACCTGTGGTTTCTGGTTGGGGTGTGCTTGGTTCATCGGCCCTAGAATTTAAAATCTGTTTGCCACTCCGTAGTGAAATTACCTTAGCCTGTTGGTTTCCTCCTGGAATGTTTATATTCCCCGGAAAGCCTTGCTGCACTAGCTTTTTCAAATTTGCTATTTCAGCTGCCATCTGCGCCAAAGATTCTCTATCGTCCTCATCTGAGCCCCATGGCTTTGTAGGGTCTGCCCGAATTGATTCATGAATTCCCCTTGTTGCTTTATCTGCTGGCCAAACGTGCTCATTAGTTCTTGATTTTGCTTGATAACTTGGTTGAGCAACTCATTGATCTTATCCTCTGGTGCCGGTTGGGGTTTTGTGTCAGGGTCCTGCATGAAATTATTTGGGTCCTTCTAGGAGAATTTCTTGTCTTTCCTCCATGAGTAGTCATTGTTTCTGTACCCCTGCTATTGGTGCATGAATTTTACTTGAGCTTCATCATCAGATTCCACAATCTTCTTTTGCAAGTAGTTTCTTTGCTAGAAGGTCCATCTTCTCATTTAGCTCTCTGATGGACTTAGACTCGCCTACAGCCCGAACATGCTCTACGGTGTCTCTGTCGCCCCAAGATTGCTTCTTAGCCATGTTCTTCAAAATTTCCCAACACCTCGTGCCTGTGTTGTTTAAGAAGAATCCTGAACCTGCGGAATCTAAGTTACTTCTGTCATGTTCGGATAGAGCAAAATAGAAGATTTTGACCTGCTTCTCCTTGTTGAGCCCATGATGCGGGCACCTCCTTAGCATGATCTGGAACCATTCCCATGTCTCGGAATAAGTCTCCCCTGCCTTCTGGCTGAAATTATGGATCTTCCGGACCAAATCGTTGGTCTTCTCGGGCGGAAAGAACCTCTCAAAGAACACCTCGATCATATGGTCCCATGTTTCCACTCTCTCATCATCCAAATTATGCAACCATTCACGCGCATTACCTGCCAGAGAGCTGGGGAACATCTTTAGGTAAAGCGTCTCCTGTGGAAACCTATCAATCTTGATCATGTCGCAGTTTTCCACAAATGTACTGATATGCGCGACAGGGTCCTCGTTCTTCAGCCCATGGAATGCATTCGATTTGACCAAATTTATTAATGCTGGATCTATCTTATATGTCGGAATGTTGACTGCCATCTTCTTGATTGGCCCCTTTGATGCGGATGAGGAAGAAGCCTTTATCTTCTCCCATATCGTCTGTTCTTCTACCATGGCTTCTTATTAAGAGTCAGAATCTATTTCGTCTAGTTGGTCTTGAATATAGTTCTCCTCATCGTCTGGTCCCAGTAGTGGAACCTTTGGTGATAGCTGCGTGTAGTCTGTGCTACGCGTCCTCACCATGCACCAGTACCTGCACAATAATAATTTAGGTTCAGTACCTCACTAGACGATTTCTAAATATGAAAGATAAACTATGAATTTCAAAAAATATAAGAAAATAATAAAAATAAAAAGTGGCCTAGAATGGCCGCTTGTAGCACTCGTAGTGCCGACAATTGCCGTGTCCCCGACAACGGCGCCAAAAACTTGACACGATTTTACTGTGCGTATAACGCAAGTGCACGCGTCAATGTAGTATAGGCCTTTGTGAGGCCCGGGTCGAACTCAGGGACACTGAATTATTGGTAGACTACTACTAACTACTCGTAATCAGCTAGACCAATAAAAAGGATATGAGAGTTGTTGTGAAATAAAAGAAAATAAAATAAAACAAAGCAATCGATTAAGTGTTTAGTTTAATCAATTCAAATGAAGATCTTTAGGGTTGCGGTTGCACCGCGGGTTTTCATTGTGTGAATTTCCACATAGCTAATCAGGTTTATCTCTCAATCCGGGTAGTGGCCTGTAGTCAGAACTGTCCACTATCGTGGTACAATTCACTACCTATGTCTAGTTCAGTTCCACCGTCGTAGTAACCTATACTCTAAACTAGGTGCATTAGAATCGACCTCTGGGTTTCCACCATTAATTGTACATCACCTTGTTCAAGGGATTTGTTAATTAATGTGAATTTCGTCTCTTTTCAACCATTAATTCTTCTTTCAAAGTAATTAAGGGCATTAGATTATCATTATGGTGATCAATCATAATAATATAATTGAGAAAACGAAATCATACCACGGATTTAAGAGACAAATGATGAATTACTATGATGAAAACGTCATACAACGCTTCCCCGGACTACTCCCGGTCCTAAAGAAAAAGGGTATTAGCCCCGCATGTTCATCTCAGAGCAAGACATGGTTGAAGAAAGGGGAAACATGAAGAAAAACGTGAAACAAGTAATGAAACCCCTGAACGGAGAAGATCCAATCATTCTTCGGTGTAGAGTGCACGATCTACAACCTTTCGGCGGTGGAAAATATCTTCTTCGGCTTCCGGAACGGCTGGGGTGTGCTTCTGGGCTCCGTTCTTCTCTCCACAATTTCTCGGGACGTGTTTAGTGGCTAATGACGTGATACCCTACTCTTGGCCTCCGTCATTAGGTATAATCACCGTATTAAGTCGCAAAAATATCACAGCCGTCAGATTTGGGTCGATCTGAAACAAACTATAATCTGACGACATCGATACCATCGACGTGGGTCGATGGTATCGACCCCTCGCGATATCGGCAAGCCTTCTTTTTTTTTCTTTCGTCCCGCCTGATGTTGACTCGATACCATCGACGTGGGTCGATGGTATCGACACCCTTAGGCGTCGGTTTTATCCCTTTTCCATCCTTGAAGCTACACGTGTCAATAGTATCGACTTTGGGGTTGATAGTATCGACTGGCTGGTCACTGGCAACCTGATGGTAAGTCGCTACCATCGACTCTGCGCTGCTCCTTGCGGCTGCCTGCCTGTGGCTGTGTCGATAGTATCGAATATGTCGATGGTATCGACAGATGCAGATATGTGTTTTTCCTGAAATTGCAAAACAAAACCACATCAGCCGAGATAAAACCTATAATTATAATCATTTATGATCAAAATGATAAAATAAGAGAGATTTGAAACTGAGAAGGATCATAGACTAAAATAAGTGAATTATGCAATATTAACCACCAAAGTGACCAATAAACACATAAAATACGAGTAAAACAAGTCTATAAATGCGACTCAAAATCATCGCATCACCCCTCCAACTGGTCTGCCTTATAGCAGTGGTAGTATCAGGTTCTTTAGCGCCCGAGATAACCTCGATTACTTCGTCTACCCCCAAGTTGACCATTGTGTGGTCCTTAGTGTGGATGTCGCACTTGTCCATCTTCTGGTTTCCTGAGGTTTGGTCGATCTGATTTGAGATGTCTCTTAGAGCTTCCACCTTTTGCTTAGCAGTGTCAGTTGTGCTAGCAATATTCTTCTTCCTCCATATCTTTGGGGTCTTGTGTCCCTCTGAGCATTCTATAACCTGCTTTCCTACCTAGACAATGTTCGTGATCACTTCAGTGCTTCCATCATCTTCCAAGAGTTCGTTGAACCTGTTCCTCACTGTCGTGGGCATATCAAGAGGTTTACCAGATTCTTGCTCTTTTCCCTAACGGCTGCATCTATGACGCTGAGTTCTCCATGGGTTTTTAGTCATGGTGTGGGCTGTTGGCCTAGTTGGGGGTAGTTCACTGTTATTCTTTTCCTGATGCTCATCACCTATAGTGCATTGCAGCGATGTGTGACCCTCCTCGCTGCAAGTTGTGCATTGGAACGGAAAGCCTTCATATTCGATTTCGTGTTCTATGCCATTGATCACAATGTAGGGTACCAGGTCTATCGTAGTGTCTAGCTCGACAACGAGCGTGGCGAACTTACTTCTTGTCCATTGGATAGTGTGATCATCAACCTTGATTAGTCAGCCCAACGCCTTACCAATGCAGTCAAATATTGTTTGGATGTAAAGATGTAACGATAGGTTGAGGATTTTTACCCAACAGACTATCTTCCTAGGAAGACCGGGTGAAGGAATGAACAAAGGGTGCCAGTCCCAGACGATCAGGTTACAGTCAAAAATCTTCCAAAGTCCTCCTATCATGACCATCTCATAGTCACGCCGACACAAGAGCTGGATAACAAAATGGTTTAGATCCAATTCATAGATGTTATATTTCCCTACTAGACTCCACATAGCTCGCAGGAGGTCCCTTAAGGTCATATAGCTGAGTTGGGTGCCCATGGCTTTCACTACAACATCGTATTGCCATGGTATGATGAGGAAGTCTTCATACATCAGGTCGATGGTAATTTCTGGTTGCTCGTCAGACATATGCAGATTCACCGCCTCTAGGTCCAGATGCTCTTCGAAGAGCTTGTTGAGAAAGAGATCGGTAGCTCTATTCGTCGCTGATCTGGTGTTTGATCTGGAGGTATTGGGGTCCCAAACATTCACTGTGTTAGACATCGGTTGCTCCTGTGTGCCTTGGTTATTGCCTGATAGCGGCAGGAATAGCTCTGTTGGGGGTACTGCTCCTAAAATTCATCTTTCTGTAAGCTAATATTTTGAGTCATATTTTATTTCATTTGATTCATTAATCCTAAAATCTATCTTTTTGTATGCTAATATTTTGACTTTGGAAACATCACCATTTAATCAAGAAGATTTTTCTTATTTGAACACATATAATTTATATTTTGCTCATCCTCAAACAATTTATTATCATGTTTTCTAAATACATATATAAAATAAAAGGAAAGATAATCAATTTCCCTCACATTTAGTTATGGACTAACCAAATGTGACAAGGCAAATGTGGCATTTGCACAATTAAATCATAACACAACTTTCCATAATCAAAATAAGAATAAATTCAGAAACACCCATAATTGGGAAACAAACTAGAGAAAGACTGGAGGGTAAGATTAGGATTTCACTAAGGGGATCACCCCCACCTCATGACACAACATCTCCATTTGAGATTTAATTCCATGGGCTTTCTCCCACCCCATGCACTCTCTCAAGCCAGAAATGGTCTTATAAGCTTTATAAGATGGAGGCATATACAATGGGCCTTTTTTAGCACTATGAACACGAGTGAGGAATTTGGCATCTCTAGAAATGTCACACGGGCTTAAAGATTGGGAATCCACTATGAAAAAGTAAAAATATGTTGAGTATAGGAAAAAGAAGAAAAAAGGTCATGGAATATTACCACAAAGTTAATTGGGTGGAGGGGTCGTGAATTGCCAGTGCAGTGCTAAACTAGCTAGAAAGAAGGTCGACCAAGACAAAAAATTCTAGGGGAATTCAAGGGTAACTGAGTTATGGAAAAGGTGAAGGAAGGGGAGATGAAGGTTCCTATTCTATGCTAGTGGGCTACAATGGGTAATTGAGTTAAGGAGTGTATCAAGGTTTTATATAAAAACTATAGTCCTTAGGGTTTGATAGCAAATTTGGCATTTGTTATTCATACAACATAAGGAAAAAAAATTCAATGGATGGAGAATTATGAGAAATCTGTTAGTATGAAGGGAGAAAATGACAGAAAAAGAATCAAGCTATGTGGTGGTTATAGTAGGACAAAGTAGGTGGTAGGAGATGAAGGGGACTGTCACATCCAACACATGCTAAAAATAGTGGTAAGATTATGCTTTGCTCACAGATTGTGTGAAATTGATAAATTAAGTGAAGTTGGTAAATCAATGTGTGATAAGCGTAAAATCCATTAAGTTCTATTAAACCGTATATTGCACTTTCTTTATTCAATCTGAGGGTGTATTTAACACCCTTTGACTTGATATTTGGTAGGTTACCTAACTGGGATGTGAGAAATCAGAATATAACATATTGAATTTTGAAGACATATGATGTTGTATTTCCTGACTTATATATTAAGTGTGGTTTTAATGTATATATCATCCCCAAAAATCAATTCTGCCCCCTTTTAACATATTAAATCTATTTTATGCATCTTTTACTCCACAAAATATTATAGAGAGTCAAACTAATTATTTGGAGTATTAGTACATCAAGTCCCACTACTTAGTCTAATCATGATATTTTTTTTTACTTTTTAACCATTTGTGTGAAGTAAAATAGTAAAAATGTTATTATTATACTCCAATTAATCATAATTTATCATAAGTTAGAAAAATATACTAAATAATATTTTATTGGAAGTTCATAACAAAAGGTAAAGAGAAAGTATGGTTCCTAGGTTTGAGTATGTTAAAAGGTGACCCATCCTAGTACCATTCTTGGTCGTGCATGATTTATCAAGAGTACCTAATAATAAACTACCTAAAAAGGAGGTACACCTTGTTAATATGGTTAGCTAATCATTATTTGTAAGATTTATATAACTAGAGACTAAAATATTGTGATGTTACAATCTTTCCCACTTAAATTCTTGGTGCCCTCATATAGGCTAAACTACATGCTTAATAATCTAATCTCTATTTTAGTACAGGCTCATAATGTCTCATGTACACCAATATCCACTCATAACTACCAGCAGAAGGGTTTTTCCACCGCACCGTAGTTGGTAGCCTTTAACTCATGCTTTGGTGTCACAAAATCGTTTATTACTCAAAATCCAACTTCCAAATGACTAGAAAGTCAATGAATGGGGTATTTGAGTGTTCGTTCCTAGAATGGTAATATCAAAGCACAAATGCAGAAGTGTAAAATCTTAGCATACATGACTAAATACAAAGTTAAAAGAACCAAAAAAATCTCAACAATCCATAAATATTATAAATACCAACATTATTTAATTCAAAATTTCAATCACACATTGAAGAATACAAATACTGACTCATGCCCACTAGCTAGGATCTTTCAATAAGTACACCTAAACATAGGGTCACCAAGCCATCAAATACCTATCAATCCCTGAACCTAAAACATATATGAAACAAGTGGGTCATCATAGGAGGTGTTCAATACAGGGTAGACAGATACATATATGTATGCTTTGAATAATTTAAAAAGATTGCATAAGAAAACAAATAATAATAAACAATTTAAGTACTTGCCATAATGAGAGTCCATGTTTAAAGTCATTTTACTCCAACTATACCAAAAATATCATTTATTCATAAGGCCTTTGACTAACTTCCCATTGGAAGAGTCTGTGAGGATGTTGAAGGGTAGCTAACTGTATTTGTAAGGCACCTCAAGGCCATTTCTAAGATTTAACCCTTTTATCATCAAGGTCCTCCATATCTTGACAACTAAAGTAAGACGATCAAACTTGTGTCCTTTCCCCATGAATGCATGTAGGTGTACACGGTTTGTATAATGGAGATCTATATTATGTCTTGAAGTTATAAAAGCAACGAGACAAAGCATCAACGTACAATAATACAATATTACATGTCAATATTTGAGCAAGTAAACACCAATACATACATATCTATTTACTAGCAAGAAAGTCATAGTCATATAAATATTTAAACCCTAGATCTAATTTAGATATTCTTATATTAACTTATCCTTGACTATATAGACACAACAAGACCTGATTAAGAACAAAATTGCATGCACATATTAGATTCTCATCATTTATCCTAACTAACCCCATTTTAGGGGTTTTTCCAAGTTAGTCTCCAAATTGGCTATTAGTGTCTCATACAATTAATATGTCATCATGAAGGTGTGATTTAAGTTTCATGTCTTCAAGGTTACATGAATTTTATATGTTCATTATAAGAATCATCCCTTGTGTACATTTTAGGGTCAAAAGAGTAATAATATGGAAACAACATGATCCACATAATCAAGATGTCCATACATAAATGATTATTTAGATAAGTAAAACTAGAATATAAGAATCACACTCAAAGTAGGGTGGATGTCCCCTACGTCCTAGGCATCAAAATCAATATTAAATATCAACACTTTCACAAACAAGTACATCACAATTTAGTTCACATATGCCATCAAAATTCAACATGAGACTTAGGTGGTACATCCACATATGAGGAAATCATTAAGTTAAAGTGTTCCTTGATTTAGGATGTGTATCACTCAGGTCCACTACTCAAGTCTCTAGTGAAGTTTTAGGAATGATGACTGCCCCCACAGACCACCACTAGCCTTAACTGTGTGCTTTGTCCTCACTCACGTGCAAGCCAGGATAAACTTCCCGACTGGTCACCCATCCTAGTACTACTCTTGGTTGAGCAAGTTTAACCACAAAGTTCTTTAGTTATGGGATCCTTAAAAAGGAGGTGCACCTTGGTGATATAGGTAGTCTAAGAATTCCTTTTAAGATCATTTTATCTGAGACCTCAAATATTGGGAAATTACAATCTCCCCCACTTAGACTCTTGATGTCCTTGTCAAGGTTCAACTATATGGCCTCATAATATATCCCCATTTCAGTGCAAACCCAAATGGCCCATGTACACCCAGCTATCGACCATGGTTACCAGTGCAAGGGTGGCTCCATCAACTAGGATATTCCTTTCCAATGTGCCTAGACCGCATAGATCAAACACTAGCATGTCACAGGCTCATGTGGGATCCATATAGCTAGAGGGGTCATGGATCTGATACCATTTGTAACACCCGATCCCACTTCCCAAGGCTCTAGTGGAGCTTTAGGAATGATGACTGGCCCCACAGACCACAACTAGCCTTAACTTGCGCTTTGCCCTCATTCACGCATGAGCTAGGATAAACTTCCTGACTAGTTACCCGTCCTAGTACTACCCTAGGTTGATAATTCTTAACCATAAAGTTCTTTAGTGATGGGATCCCTAAAAAGGAGGCACAACTTGGTGATATGGGTAGTCCAATCATTCCTTTTAAGAGCATTTTATCCAAGGCCTCAAATCCTGGGACGTTACAGGATGGGGGGACAAAATAATAGGACCTATATTGAGATTTGGGAATGCACAAGGCAAACAAGTCATATGTGTCACACTAGGTCACCACTAGTGGACTTAGGGTTATACACACCATCACAGGTCAAGAGGGTCTAACCTTTGACATTCAGGTTACAAAATCATTACAAGGTTACTGATTTTAGGAATCTAATAGGGTTAGATGCACAATGGGATCAAACTCATCATTTCACACAAGCATAACCATTCATTCATATTAAAGGGGTACATTCAAATCATTAGGTTCCACATAGAAAAAAATAATAGGGGGATAGGGAGGATATATGTATCATATTTTCATATAAAGCTACTAATTTCCAAGTCAGGGTGAGACTATATGACACTTTAGTTGAAAAAGTTAGCAAGTTAAGGCAAAACACATCACTGTCTAAAGAAACAACACATGTGGATTTAATGTATTCAAGAGAAAAAAGGGGATGATTAATACCCTAATTAGTTCAAGAGTACATAGAAGATAGTGATTTGACGGTGAGAAGGGTGGAGGTGCATCAAAGTTTCACTACTTAACATAGTCATGCAATTACCATGGTCATTCAAGGTCAAAGTTTGTATCTATAGCAAAATAGGAGAACTAAGAGTATATTTAGGGTCTAAAAGTTAGTCCATGTTATACGTATCATCGAGATATGAAGTTGGTAAATTATTTCATCTATTTTGTCCATAGGATCTAGGTGATATTTTTTTTTAATATTTACATGAAAACTACAAAGAAAACACCATAGGTGTTACCTTTATTTATATCAAAGCTGATATTGGCCGCACACATTCGATCCAGTGGTACTTATGCATGCAAGAGCTAGTTGCTCTAGGAGTTTGGCAATGTGGCTGGCATCCTATGGTTGGTGCTAACCATGGTTGAGGGTGAACCATCCACAAGGGCGCAACTAGGGGTGGGCATCTTAGTCTGAGGTGGCAATCTACATTTGGTGGTGGCTCCTTGACTTCTCCCAGGCCCAAACTGGGTGGATGACTAGTGCCTTGTGATCTTAAATGCTCATATTAGATCCATCATCTATGCAGTGTCTTCCCCACCCATGGGAATGCACGTAACAACTCACTGCTTGTGGCTTCCAACCTTATCGGTGCAGGTGGAGGTAGGCAAAATGGTCCCTAAGTAGGCCACAAAGGTGTTGTCCCCACTCTCAGGGGTCGTCCACAATAATCCATGTCCTAGTTTTTGGTCATGAGTAACGAGGGACCCTCTTCCCAGAAGGAGGGGATTCGACAATATTTCCCTAGAATGAAGAAGAAGGAAGCCGATAGTAGCTACAATGCATGATAGAGATAACAAAGTGAGGATTAGGGTAGTCAAAATGATAAGAAAGCAATCTTCAATTTGATCAAAGGATCAGAGATGGGGCTCATTGGTTAGCACTGTTGTAATGGCATATGCCCTATACAGACCAAGGAGGGAGATGGGTTCAAGATCGTCAAATATTGGTTTCATGATCCAACAACCTAGAAATGGGCAGACCTAGGGTTTGACCAAGGAAGTGTGGCATCTGGGCCGCCCAAATTTGGGCCTAAGAAGGATAAAATTTGAGTTAAATCTTTATTACAAAATATTTACAAAATATTTATTGGTAAATAAACATAATCGACCTTAGTGAATGAATGGAGTTATTCTATGTAACATTATCTAAATTATAGGAAAATGATAAAGAAATTGAGTACGTAATATTGATTATATATATAGGCCTAGCTATGTGTAAGGATAGCGGAATACTAAGAATTAGTAATAACCCTAGGAGGGAAGGAAGATCCTAATTAATAGAGGATTAATTGATTCCAAGCCAAGTGATAACACCATTATATAAATTTGTAGATTCTTCTTCTTGGAGCCTTGTTATGATTGAGCAATTTATGGAGCGTTGAATAATTTGAGGTACTAGATTCTCTATTTTCATATTGAGTTATTAATTTCCCTCTGAATTCCATGCACATTGTTTAATGGTGAACCATATACTTTTATAAGCCTTTCTAGCCTCTTTAAAAGTTCACCATCTCAGATTGATTTTGTTTGATTTCATTGAATATTAAAATAGCATTTGAATTGATCTATTTGGAGTTTTGACTCCCTGGACTTTGGTCCCTTTGGGCTTTGGCCCCATAGAGCTTTGGCTCACTTGAGGTAGGGTACGTCCCGCCGCCGTGTGCATAGGTGTAATGGATTAGTTGTCCCCCAGTCGTCTGGTTAAAATAGCAATTAGGCTTCTGTGTCATTCTTTCATAGATGACTGAACACAAGGCACTTTAGCCCTTGAAGTAAATGATATGATAATGCTCAACCTTAATATTCAAAAGTTGATTATTGCAAATATATTGATATTTAATATATTGAACTATATTGCATATCCTTGTGGAAATTTGATCTTGAATACAAACATTGAAATATTTCTATCCTTGCTTTGATGAATTTAGTCCACCAAATATTCCTTTCCTAGATTTGATATTACCTTGAATAATATTTAATACCTATGTTTTGCAAATAGCTCAATATAAGAATTTAGTACCAGCTTTGATGACCCTTTATTTTTCCCTTCAATGGGGTCCATGTGTGGTTTCGTTCCCTCTGGGAACTCATGGGCAGGTGATAGATGGAAAAACTTGAAGAGACATGTACTGGGTAGTCCTCCGTTGAAGACTAGTTAGCAATGGATTTTTAAACTTTGTAATCATATTTGTAAGCTTTCGTGACTCTGATGTACAAGCATGATTGTAATAAAGATTGTTTATGTTTTTGATATTATTTTGTAAATATTTGATCGTAAAGATCAAGTCTTTACAATAGGGGTTTGAGAAAAGTCAATTTGTCACACAAGGTATATGGCTCAAGGCTAGGGCATCACATGCCTATGTCGGCCCCACATACTGGAGGGGAATAGCTTTGATGCCATTTGTGTCATTCAAGCCCATATACTAAGTCTCAAGTAGAGTTTTAGGGATGATTACTGGACCCATAGACCAACAATAACCCTAGATATCCACTTTATCCTCACTCCCACACAACTAAAAAAAACTTATTGATGGGGCACACATCCTAGTACTACTCTGGGCTAAACATGGTT
This sequence comes from Alisma plantago-aquatica, assembly GCA_963693085.1. Taxonomy (NCBI): domain Eukaryota; kingdom Viridiplantae; phylum Streptophyta; class Magnoliopsida; order Alismatales; family Alismataceae; genus Alisma; species Alisma plantago-aquatica. The sequence continues at coordinate 1,279,105,495 of OY856412.1, read as the reverse complement.
AACTCTAGAATAACTATTGATGGGATACTTAAAACGAAGGTGCACCTTGTTCATATTGGTAGTTCATACATTCATTTTAGGTTTATTTATCTAAGGTCTCAAACATCAAAGTATTAAATATTCTTGAATTGAACTACAAGCTTGATTATACACCACTTGATTAAGCTTACAAGTGTGTTTTAAACCACTGAATTAATCACTATGAAGTTGAGTGGACAACCTTTAACAACTAGTTTTCCATATTAGACTATCCAATGGGTTTTCTTATGATCCCCACAATTTTCTAATAAATAAGGAATGCTTTATACCCTTGAAGATACATTTTAGAACTGTTAAACCAACTTGATAAACCTTGCACTTCCTCTATAGTTGTCAACTCCAATTAGGTACAATGCCTCAACATAATATATTCTTACCCAAGGAAATATTACCTAAATGTTTTGATATACATTAACCAACACTTGTGCCATGTGATAAATATTTTATGCTACATCTTTCCATCTATTTCATTTTCTTGGTGAAATATTGAAGATATTCTTAGAAGAAGAAGGCATCTACCAATATTATTAAGGACTTAATCCTCAAGTACGTTATATTACTTCATTTGAGGAAGGAAGAGGTGCCTATCCACTTTTCCCATGTGAATAAAGGTATTCTTTTTGACACTCTTCCTTGGAAAATCTAATTGAGAAATTGATAACATTGTATAATGTATGTAGGTGTCATCACTAGTATAATTATCCTACAAAGCCTACCAGTTCAGGATACTTGGGATGGAATAGGATATTAAGTGTAAACCACCTTACAACACATGTCATTATAGTTTAGTTTCCTTATATTTTTATATTCTTACAATATATTCTTGTAATTCTCCCACAAGGTTCCTTGAAAAATATTTTACCATTTTATTTTGAAGTTTTTAGTTTCCATTCACCCCTCTGGAATTTTTCATTTACTAAACTATATGACTTTAAGGATACCTCATAGGACTCAAAGTTTGGAAAATAACATCCTAGTGAATCTCAACCTGGAAGGAGTCACTACAACCAACTACCACTTTTGCATGAAACCATTGGTAAGGACCTCATTTCCAATTTTATTTTAAAACCTAGTTTATCTGTCTTGATGAGTCACTATATGATTGAATATATATCATATAATCATGTGTATATTACTTTAAAATACAAGTCTATATGTTAAATTACTTCTTATGATGATTTGGTTTGAAAGGGTTTAAATGAAAACCCTAGTTTGGGTAAAATTAGGACTTTGGGATGATTTGAATCACATTGATTACATGGATATAAATGATACTGAAATCCCAACTCCTACCTAATTTTTGGATAAAGGTAAGATAATTCAAATGGAAGGAATGGATCTAAAAATATGAAACCTAACTACAACCTAATTTTATGAAAATGTAAGATAAAATCATGAAGAAATATTTAGAAAATAAATACTCTAAAGTACACAAAAAATTGGTGCTTTTAAAGGCAAAATATATCAAATATAAGGAATGAAACAAATTGATTTTTTCTCATCAGATTAAGATATCCATTTGAATTTTACAACATCAAATTTAGATTACCAAGACTTATAATAACACATTTAATCATTTATACTATTTCACTTAATATGACCGATGAAGGGACCCGGGTTCGACTCTGGTTGTTTCCCTCAGGGTGCAATAAGGCCCCACATTATTGAGCATGCTATGGTGTCCCCAAAGTATGCATCTAGTTCTCGGGTTTACCCTTGGTTGGGTCGGGTCTAATAGTGGCCTTACCCCAGAGGAGTTCCTCATCATATCCTTTTTTTAAGAGGGCCAACATTCTTTCTCAGCTCCTCCATGTTATGCAAACATCTAAATGATGACTGAGGGGTCATTTTGTAGAGGATAGGGGTTTCAATAGGGTTAGGGAAATATGAAAACCTATTTTACTCATATTTAAGAAAAGTATACCAAGATTTAGGGGGCACATACATGGGGGGTATATGTTTGTGGAGTGTTATGGACATATCACTATAAACTCATCCAAGATGGTGTCATTCAAGATGGAAAGTGCAATATGCATTTAGGGGGTACCCTTACTTTCATGTTCTAAAAAATCATGTGACAACACAATTTCATTGACCATTTTGTGGTGGAGTTCAAAAATCTATGCCTACTGGCTATGCACCCCACCTTACTTTAGTATTCATGAACTCTCAGTCCGGTTGAGGTACCAAATGATCTGACTATGAGAATGAGATTGGAGGGGGTGAGTGACTGAAGTGCATCCATATTTAAAAATTGGTAGTGTAAGTCAAGTATCCTACTTGAGTGATTTGGATTGGGCTATGAATATGCAATCCAGTACTAAGTTTAGGGCCCTAGAGATGACATATAATCAAAGTACACCACAAGGTACCATTATTGATTTAATGTCTATTTTAGTCAACAACCTTCCCATTGCTAGAGTTATTGTTTGAATTGTAAAATTTTAACCTTTATTCACAAAAGAGATTAGGATTTGATTGGATTATTTAAAATGTGGAGTGTCATTGTGATTGTTGAATTGTGTTTGATAATTATATTTGTGCCTAATTATAAGTCTTGTGCTCTATTGGATTTGTTGTGCACCATAAAGAATAATCTCATCATGTCTTGATATAGCTAAATATTACTTTCTTTTACCTAGAATTAATATGAGAAGCAAGTATATGGTTCCTTGAGCCTATACCTCACCTGTCATTTAGTTTAGGGCTAAAGGTGGAAAATGCCACACACACACACACACACACACACACATATATATATATATATATATATATATATATATATATATATATATATATATATATATATATATATATATATATATATATATATATATATATATATATATATATATATATAGCCTATGCAAGGAGGTGGTTTTTCTAGGTTTGAATAAATATTGTTTCTCCTTCCTCTGTGAAGGCGGTGGTTTTTCTAGGTTTCCCCCGGTAATTCAACCTTGGTACGGCTAAATCTCATCTTTGCTCTAGATTGATCTTATTACTCAATTGTATGGCTTCGTTTGAGTTGATATACGAGCATAATACCGTCTTGTTCCAGCCCCCTACCACTACTTAATGCTCAGGTTGAAGGAATTCTTCAGGAAAAGCTGCTTAAGACAGCCTCAAGGAAGAAGAATCAATGCAGAAATGTCTCTCTCTCATTCCAATATGAGTTGTAGTGCCCTTGGGTTACTGAACGTGACATTTGTATGTTCTATTTATATCTTGCTCCCCAATTGTAGATGCCGTATGGCTAACACGTAATGAATCAATCCAGTTGCTCTAAAAAAAATGTACACATGGAGTGTCAGTTGGGGTATTTTACCCTCTTTTAAGACATATCACCTAACCATCATGACCATATCGGACTTACACTAGGCTAGCATGATATGTGGACAGTTTAGCCATCTTTTATGGGGTATAAAGATGAGATATAACAAAATAAAAATTAATTTTTTTCCAAAAACATAGGAGAGTTAACTAAATTTCAACATTAGCTAGATTTCATTCATTTGTTTTGAAAAATTTTCATTGAAAGAGTGGTTGAAAATGCACTAAGAGCTTGGAAAGGGCATCCCGTATTCCAAATGATGTTGAAAAGTTGATTTACTCATAAAAATTGAAACCATTATATGTTTTAAGCAATCAAGGATGTGAAAGATGAATGTTCAGGCTAGCAGCATAAACCAAGGTTAAGCACATGTTTATGGCCAAAAGGTTTCATTTGATTAATGCATGTCTTTTATAATTTCTCTAAATGATATTTCTCATCAAAAGAGGACAATCAGTTAAGCATATGAGTTATATCCACATATAAAAGATAAACCTCATATCATACTAGATTTTCCACAAGAAGAGAAGAATTGAAAACAAAAGATTGAAATGTGAATACAAAACAAAAGCAAATGACAAGAAGTAAATAACATGAAAGGGAAAAGCTAAAAGAACTAGGTTACCATCCAGTTGCTCCCCCCTAAGCTTGAAATATGCAATGTCCTCACTGCATAAATCAAACTAAAAAGGTTGCAACTGGGTACCTCATCATGGTGGAAACATCAAAGTCCATGGAGGACCAGTGCTCTGATTTGCAGCTGGAAATTGTTGTGCTAAAGATTGATGCCTCCTTACAAATATGTCCTTGATTTGGGGCAAGCGAAAGCACCTATGAGCTATAGCAAGAATAGTCTTTTGTGTACCAATACGATTTGTCTTTTCATTCCCCTTTGAAACACCATCAAAATATGAGTTGGGAAGAGTGTTCTCATTATAAAGTAATGTGTCATCTAGAGTGTGAGGAGGAAGGACATGTGGCTTGCTTGAAGAATCAACATGTAGAGCATGTGTTGTAGATTTCTCCCCTTTAGTTGAAACTTCATAATCATCATGGATATCAACATCATCATACTTTGAAGGATATACCTCTATGACAACTCCATTCTTCAATGTCACCAACCTAAAATATGTAGGATTCATCTCCGGTGGACTAGGCAAGAAAGGTGGAAATGCTTCTTTGCTGAAAAGAGCTTGTTGGGCAATTTGTTTCTCCAAGATGTGTGTATGAGTGGCAATATCGTCCACCATAGAAGAGAGTTGGCAAATGACACCCTTCACTGATTGTCTTTGTTGATGGAACTCCTCATTTTGCTGCATTTGGGCTGAAATAAATGTTGCAAGCATGGACTCTAATCTAGAAGTTACTTGTAGTTGTTGTGGTTGAATGAAATTTGGGTTCGCATTGCTGTAGAATCCTAGTGGAGTGTAGCCCATTGGAGAATAAATAGAAGATGCAGAACATGTAGAAGATGAGTGTCCAAGCAACCCACATGCATCACAAATATTGTTGGCTGTTTGAATTAGTTGTGTGCTTAGATTCTCAAATCTTTGTGACAAAGTGTCTAGCCTTGTTGCAATCAAGTCTATAGCATCAACCGTGTGATCTTCCATTTGCTTTATAGAAGTAGTATGTGAAAAGGATGGGTGGTAGCTTGTAGTCAGACTCCATTGGAAATGATTATCTGCCATATCTTCAATAATAGCATAGGCTTCTGCATAAGATTTGTTTATTAGTGCTCCATTTGCAGCTGCATCAATGGTGTATTGTAGCACAAACCATTATAGAAAGATTACAATAGAAGCCAATTGCTTAGACCGTGATGTGGACAAAGATGTTGAAGATCTTTTAACCTCTCCCATGTATCATACAAGGTCTCTCCAAACTTTTGAGAATAATTGATTAGTTGAATCCTCAACTAGAAAGTTTTGCTAGGTGGAAAATATCTTGCCAAAAAGACCTTTAGAAGCTCCTCCCAAGTGTCGATTGACTTCTTTGGAAAAGTATAGAGCCATTCCTTGGCTCTATCTTTAAGAGAGAATGCAAAAATAATTAGGCATATCCCATCAATAGGAATGCCATATATCTTTATAGTGCTTAGCAACTGTAGAAATTCAACAATGTGGAGGTTTGGATCCTCCATTGGTGTCCCTCCAAATGCATTCAGCTGCAGCAATTGTATGATGGTTGGGCTGATAAAAAACTCCTTTGCCTCAAATTATGAAATATTTATAGGCCCACTCATGTGTATTGTAGTTGTACCAAAGTAGTCCTTAAGAGGAAGGTCATCCCCCTTGACTAGTTCTTCATGTGAATCTGGAGGATTAGGTGGATGTGGCATGGATGGTGGTGGTGTATGTGGTATGGATGAAGGTGGTGGATATGAGGGTGTGGAAGAATGTGGTATGGGTGTTGGTGGTATATATGATGGTGATGAATTAGGTGTGATTGATGGTGGTGTGGATGTAGGTGGCATGGGTGAATGTCATTTAGATGATGGTGACATGGATGATGGTTGTGTGGGTTGTGATTTCTCAATACATATTTGGGTTTCACTCCTTCTTGCTCCATGAGGGCTGCAAATGATGTGTTTATTTTCTAAATGTAGAGATATGCACAGTTCAAGGATCTTTTTATGAACACCCCATATGCTCCTGCAAATAAACAAGGTGGGTGAGATACAAAAACAAACATGGAAGATACAACAAATTATGATGATCATGATGAATTATGATTTATGGATATGATGGTGGATATGAAGGTTGTGAACTAGTCTCATTTACTTATGAACAACTCTTACTCTAACAGTAATACCGATGCTCCCTGACAACGACGCCAAAAACTTGTTGGTTGTTTACACTCACAAGTTTTAATCATAAGATTGATCTTTTACTCAACTAGCTACATCCCACAAGTATACAAGAGTAGTTGTAGTCGAGGTCGAACACAAGGAGTATTGGTTAGTTAGGTGTAGGAGTTATAATTTTCAATAATCTAGATCGTTGTACACAAGATGATTGGATTAGAACAACAAAATATAGATTTAAAACAAAATAGTAAATTATCACTGAAGAAAGGTAAAGATTCATATTTGGAAGGATCTTAGACTTGGGATTTCACTATCACATCATAGCTTATATTAAAATATGAATTTAATCATGTTAATTAACTTGCAAAGGAGGTTTGTAATCATCACTCACCTCCCGGTGAAGTGATGATGATTTTAACTCCATACACCACTCTCGTGTATGTATTTCATTTCAAATCACAAACCTTTCTCCTCAACATAATCCCAGCCAATCTCACGGTCGAGGACAAGTTGCCAAAAGAGTAACTCCATACTGTCAAACACATCTTCTCAGATTATGAAAGAAAGCATAAAACATGCAAGTATGATGGCCAATCACACAAACAAGCATTTCAGATTTGAAACAACTCTTGGAACATGCAAGAAAGTAACATTTAGTACAAAATTCATATGTTCATACAAGCTATGACATGGGAGCTACTCTCCCATGCCTAAGAAAAAGGAACTACTTGTCCATGATAGTGTACAACAGAGAATGTGCAGAATTTTCAGAATTCAACATGATTTAGAGAAGGAAAAGCTAAGTAATCCCAAGGTGTGACCAAAGAAAGGTAGAATTCTGACTTGAGGATGAAATCCCACTTCTATAGCTACCCCAAACTGGGCAAACCTCTCTCCCAAGAAGCTTGGTGGAGTGAAGAAGTTCTGCTGCACCTTGGATAAGAAGCTTGGAGAAGAAGAGAAGAAGAATGGAGGTTCTTTGGCAAGAAACCACCTTCTTCCACCCAAAATCACCCTTTCTCTGCTCTCCTCTGGCTCTGGGACGAGGGAACTTCCACAAAATGACCGGAGATAACCACCCATTCAGTTCCCCTTTCGTTTTAAACAAAAACTCATATTTTTCAAATTTCTAAAACTACTAGGTGTACGTCGTGCACCGTAAGTGCATGCCATGCAACTTTCCAGAAACTTTCAGTTTGCTCCAGAATGCATTGTGCACGGCGTGCGCTGAAGAAATGCACGCCGTGCAACTTTCCAAAAACTTTCAGATCCTAGGTGCACACCGTGCAACTTTCTAGAAACTTTCAGTCTACTTGACGCTCCCAGGTGCACGACGTGCATTTTCAAGACACGGCGTGCACCTGGCTGTTCTGGGCTGTTGTGTATTCTGCTCATAACTTTCAACGTGTAGGTCCGATTTACATGTCATAAAAAGTGGTATTTGCGTAGTTTTGAACCCCAAAACATGTAGATCCAATAAGAGATAATAAGAGATAATATGATATATTCCTCATCATTTCATTGAAAAATATAGTACCTACAATCCAAACCATGAGACAAGTAAGAATAGCTAAAAATATAGAATCTAGCTTGAATGAGAGTGATAATTGAGCCAAAACAACATGGATATGCAACCAAACATGATCCAAAAGATGATATGATTTGTGCACATCAGAAAAACATGATTAAGGTTACACTTGATTAGTTAGTCCATTTAAGTATCTTTTAACATCAATCAAGTTACAATGTACAAATTCATTACAAACTCTACAAAGATAAGGGAATAGTACAACTTCAGAAGATATAAAACATATACAGTATGAGCTTGTCACATCATCTCATGGCATCACTATCTTACTGCCTTAAACAAGTCTAAGCATCATTAACATAGTACTAGGGAATCATAACTTCTCATAACACCACTGAAGGATAACACCTCTTACTAAGCATCAAGCCCTCATAAGGTCATAAGACCCATCACATCATTCTTATATATCAACACCTCATCATGTTTCCACAAGTATAATGTGAATGATCATCTCCATATTTAATACAAGTCCCCATAACATTCACATATCTATGAAATTCATTTCACCTGTAAGGTTAGAAGCTCATAAATAGAAGAGAGAAAACATCATATTTCTATGTTCCATCATAATCTCATAATATACATAACCTTTACCATAGCATACACAAACCATGACATGCATTCAACATGTAGGGTTAGAATTATACAAATAGGAGAGAGGAGGTATAATCATGTGTCACACATTGAAACAAGCTTAATAAATATAACTTATCTTGGAATTAGGATAAGGATTTACCTACATAGCCAATTAGGGTTCCATCATACCTATAACACCAAGCCCTAGTTGAGTATTTTCCCACTTACTTGGAGCTGATTAGGGTTACCTCATGACACCAAAACTGACTTATAATGCTTCCCACATCCTTGGAACATATTAGTGTTAAGGCACCATTAACCGAATGTGATTAGGTTACCAATTCAACAACACTAGGCATTACTATCATATGCATATGTCTGTGTATCATATTATGGCATCACAATGGGTCTTGACCACACAGTATTCAGGCGTCACAACCTCAAGCCATCAAGGTGTCAGGATCATTATTCCACTCAGTGTCACGACTGATACAAGACATGGTGTTATGACCAGCACTCATCATGGTCATGACTCAAAAACACTACATCACAACCACCCTTGTCAAAGGACGTCGTGACTGTGACACAACAAGGCGTTGCGACCTGCACCAACAAATGCGTATCAACCAGAAGCATAACATGGAGTCACGACCTCAAAACACAAGAAGATACGTCACAACCGAGACCAAGGAAAAAGCACCTTCATCAACCCATAAACAAAACGTCTCGATCAGAACGAAGCAACAACATCGCGACCCCAACAACCACAACGTCTCGCCTGCATCAAAGAGCAGAGTAACCGTTGCACCTAGGTGTCATGGCCATGACACAAAGCAAAGCATCACAACTAGAAGGACACCAAACGTCTCAATTAGGAACAAGGCATAGGTGTCTCAACTGCTAAATGGAAAGAGAATAAAAAGGACTTGACCCAAAACATCAGAGCACATCATTGTCTCGTTTGTAGCAAGATCAAACGATAGAAACCAAATGTCATATAGATCAAAGATCATGGATCTAAAATTTCCCAACCCTAAAACAAGCGCCATGGAGATCATCTAGTAAAACCACTTAGAGAGAGACGAACCTAAACACATGAGGATAACATCCACAACTCAAGGGTGAACACAAGGGTAGAAACTTAGACCACGACGATAAAACCTAAGCTTACAATACATACAAGATCATCCTTTTCAAGGATACTTAGAAAACATGCACATAGGAGTTAGGGTCTTAGAAAGAGGGTGATCTACATGAAAAAAACCACAAATTCTTAAACCCTAATCCCGTAGGATAATCATCTACCATCTTAGTATCATCTTTAGAGACTAAACAAGAAGATTACACCAAGAGAAATCCACAGTCTCCAAGAGGGAAACTTCACACAAGATCGTTCACCGAAAAACCCTAAGACATGTGCCAAAGAACCATCACGAAAGAACCTCAAGAAAGGGAGATAAACCTACATTTAACCCATCCAAATAGATCCTAAACTCTATATTCCAATATTATACACAAACCTCATGCATGTGACCAAATAGCAAAATTAAGACATAGGAGGTAAACCACTATTACACACCCATCTCCAAAATTGGCTACCTAACCTTAGGGTTTTGGATTCCAAGTATATATAGAATGATAACCACCATCACTTAAGATCTAGTCCATGATATCATCTACTATCATATAAAGAGAACATTTTAGATTGAGAAACAACAACATGAAAATAAGATGAAAGGTGCTAATAATAGAAGAGGGTATAGTGTTATAAAACCCACCTTAAGAAGCTCAACACCAATGTCCCAAACTCTAAGATCAAGGGATCCACACATACTATCCAAAGGTTGAATAAGATCCACCAAAAGCTCCACTCTTTTCCACAACATCACTCAAGAAGGATAAGTCACCAAGGTCAAATATCATCCAAGAAAAGAGAGCCAAAAAGCTCTAGGACGAGCCAAAAGAGAAAGGAGAGAGAAGAAACCCTCCTTACACTTGGGTCTACCTTGTCAAAACATGGTCTATGACCCTTGTGATGAGGAGTTTCTGTCCCAAAACGACCATCATGGAGGAACCATGATCTAGGGCCGAGAAAAGAGAAGAAGATGGGGTAGAAGTTCCAAGGAAACTCAATCAAAGAAAGGGAAATACTTACCAAGGTTGAAGATGAGCAAGGATCACCACATGAAAGGGATATGATCACCAAAGCTCCAAGGATCCACCCTTCTTTGCTTTAAAAAGATCCATGGACTAGCTAAAATGTGGGAGGAAGAAGGAGGGCCAAAAGGTTCACTTGCAATAAGATAAGAGGGTTTATATACTAAAGGAGGAGGGAAGTAGGATGAAGATGAGGTCAACACCTAAAGGAACCAAAGGGACACTTGTCCAGCCAAAGAACACACATGCAAGAGGTGGTGATACAATCTATGCTGGGTATCGACCACTTAGGGTCCCCAACATCTAGGTTGTGGTTGAGACAACTAAGCATGGTCGAGACACTATACAAGTGTCTTGGTTGAGACACAAGCTCCCTCAACAAACTAGGTTGAGGCACCCCACAAAAGACAAACTGTCTCGACCCAAACACTACCAAGGCTATCTAGGTCATGACCAATACACCCAAGGAAAGTCTCTTGGTCGAGACACATCCAAAGCACACCTAGGTTGTGGCACTCCAACATGTGCACCAAGGTTAACCTCAAGCAAACCCTAACATCACTACATGATGCCACCTCATCAACTAAGGTCCATACAAGGCACCATTTATTTCTCTCTCCTCTAAATGAAAAAGAGAAGGAAAATTATAGAGGTGAAAAATTGCACATTAACCCCCTACTTTGGGTAAATTGTAGTTTGCACCAAAACTAGCACATAAAGTACAAACATCATCCAAACAAGTTCAAACTTGAAACTTAAGTTCTCCAAAAATCCTAATAGCATCTCAAAAGATTATAGAAAGGTTCTAAGAAACTTACTTAATCCAAACAAACATGATTACCCCAAAACCCAGGTCAGGGGTCTTACAAGCCATAAACCCCTAACATGGATTTCACCCCCAAAATCCTAAGGGAAAAGTGAGGGGTACTTCCTCCTCAAGCTCCCACATGGCTTTCTATATACTTTGGTGATGTCATAGGACCTGTGGGTTATGGTCCCACCACGTTTCCACTGGGCCACTCTGATCTACTTACTTAACACTAGTCTTACTAGTTACTGCCTCAACAACCCAACTAACAAAAGGAAGGGGGTTACTAACTTTCTATGCTATTATATAGATTTATAACTTATTGTATGTCATATTACCTTTTTCACCTTGAATTACTTGATACCATCATAGGAATTATTAAGGTTAAAGCATCTCATCACATCTCTTTTGGTTATTGTTCATCATTCTCATTTATGTTTTCTTATTTTATCAAGTTTTCCACCCCTCATCAAGAAGTAAATCATCATATTTCATATTTATTTCATTAAGAAGAGGTCATCCCTCTTTAAATTTTCCATATAGAATTAAGGTTTTCATTTTAGAACTTTCTTATTCACATAGGTTGGTCCAAGGTTAGCTCAGATTCCATAGTATTAATTCATCATTATTTTCATTTGTCATCTTTTGTCATACTTATCTCAAGAATTCTCTTGATGTCAAGCGATATTTACACCTAGACATACTTTATTAACATAGATTTATCCATCTTGTACATTAGAAAGTTCTTGAAATTACCACTTCAAGGATCTCTTATAGCTTATTTGTGTTCAAATTCAGGTTTTAAAGTGTCATATTCTTCTCTTATGATTATCAGTCATTCAAATTCTGATAGGTTATGATGTAATTCTGTCCTTCTTTAGAGCAATATGAAGGTATTATTGCCATGATTATGTTTAATTATGCTCTTTTGGTTGTTTCAAAATTATAATTTGATCAGAGTAATCAAGAAGAAAGCAACCTAAGAGTTTTGTACTCACCTTTTCTTCAATATTTGAATAACAGGCCAGGGCACTCAAGTAATGAGATTAGGTAGTATGCACCATGTCGTGTTCTCAACTTAGACATCATCCTAATCCTAGTCCTAGTGTCCTTGTAGACTGAGCGAACCTAGAGATCTGATACCACCAAATGTGACACCCTTTATCACACAAAGCAAGATTGCTCAAAGCCAACACAGAATTAACACTAAGAAAGAGGGTTACCTAAAACACAGAAAACTAAAACCAATTTGATAACCACGTATCAGGCTGAACTCATCATGTTTGAAGCCATAAACTGGAGCCACTTGTATTATATTCATATCAAAAGTTGTTACATGACATAGTTCACTGGCTATCTATCCACAACTGGTTACATGTGATAAAATGCTCACATATACGAATCGCATATGCACCATCATCATATCTGTATAAAAACTCAAACCAATGTACAATGTCTATAAAATACCGCCAAGGACCCGAGTGTATAGGGACAACACATAAGACTTTATTACTAGAGACTATATGCATGTGCATGATCCAAAAGATACAACACCTCAAGATATATGCCTCAGCAACACGATCTCTATCCCAGTATGTACATCCACCTAAAAGATGTGGAAACCCACAAGATGAGACCAAATGTCCAATCGAGAGTTATAACTCTCAACCAATATCTATTAAAGAACACGTAAACTAAAGCAAGTAGATACAATACTAAGAATGATGATCAGATTCAGTTAAATGATATGTATCTAATAGATAATGCAGATTAAACAATACTGAACACTTATCACTAAGAAGAAGAACAATTAGTAATCTAAGAAGGAATGTGAAGAACATGTATATTCTCTATCCATAGAACTATAAAAAAGCAAGGCAAGACTTCAACCAATGCTATCATATTTGATCCTACACAATACACTACACAAATGTGTTACATCTTTTATTATGCCCCGAGGTTTTGAGTTGTACCACCCAAATTCAACCACCCCCTGCCAGACAACTGGCAGTGACAGACAAGGTACGTGGAAGAGACAAAATCCATGACCTCTCCACCACCTCATGGTCAACACAAGAGTAATAATGACATATAGTCAACTAAAGGACTGACTCATGCATGACTGTCCATAAAAACACCCTAGCCCGCCTTGGTACATGTCATGACGCTAGTGAATTGAGATATGACCTGCAGTCACACTCCTATGAGGGTATGGCCCGCAACTAATCCTATGAAAGTATACATTGAGTCACATCATTGAGCTATGACATGTAGCCACACTCATTCCAAGGTATGGCCCACATCCAATCTTGTGAAAGCGTATACTCAACAATATACGACTCTGAGCTTCCATGAGGGAGAAATCATTTCATCATCCACACTAAGACTTACACTAGAATGGATCTATGGCCAGGACAAACAACATGATTAAGGTTCCACTTGATTAGTTAGGCCATTTAGGTGCCTTTTAACATCAATCAAGTTACAACGTATAAATTCATTACAAACTCTACAAACATAAGGGAATAATACAAATTTGGAAGATATAAAACATATGAAGTATGAAATTGTCACATCATCTCAGGGCGTCACCATCTCACTACCTTAAATAAGTCTAATCATCATTAATGTAGCATAGGGGAATCATAACCCCTCATTACACCACTAGAGGATAACACCTCTTACTAAGCATCAAGCCCTAATCAGGTCATAAGACTCATCACATCATTGTTGTATATCAACACCTCATCATGCCTCCACAAGTATAATGTGTACGATCATGTCCATGTATTTAATATAGATTTCCATAGCATTCACATATCTATGACATTCATTTCACCTTCAAGGTTAGGGGCTCATAAATAGGAGAGGGAAAACATCATAGATTTCTACGTTTCATCATGATCTCATAATATACATAGCCTCTACCATGGCATACACAAACCATGACATGCATTCAACTTGTAGGGTTAGAATTATACAAATAGGGGAGAGGAGGTATAATCATGTATAACACATTGAAACAAGCTTAATAAATATAGCTTAACTTGTAATTAGGATTAGGATTTACCTACATAGCTGATTAGAGTTCCATCATAGATATAACACCAAACCCTAGTTGAGTCATTTCCCACTTACTTGGAGATAATTAGGGTTACCTCATGACACCAAACCAGAGTTATAACGTTTCCGACATCCTTAGAACTGATTAGGGGTAAGGCACCAATAACTAAATGTGATTAGGTTACCAAGTCAATAGAACTAGGTATTACTAGCATATGCACAGGTCTGTGTATCATATTATGGAATCACCTATGGGTCCCGACAACACAGTATTCAGGTGTCACAACCTTAAGGCATCAATGCATCATGACCACTATCCCACTCAGTGTTGCAACTGCGATAGGACATGGCGTTGAGACCAACACTCATCATGGTCATGACTCAACAACACCACGTCGCGACCACCCTTTCCAAAGGATGTCGCAATTACGGCACAAAAAGACATTGTGACCTACACTAACATAGGCATCTCAACTAAAAGTATAACATGGAGTCGCGACCTCAAAACATAAGAAGGCACATCATGACCGATACCAAGGCAAAAATCACATTCATCAACCCATGAACAAAACATCTCGACCAGAAGGAAGCAACAATGTTGTGACACCAACAACCACAATGTCTTGACCGCGTCAAAGAGCAGTGTAGTGACCAAGGGAAGCACTGTGACCACCGTTACACCTAGGTGTCGTGACTGTGACACAAAGCAAAGTGTCACAACCAACAAGACACCAAACATCTTGGCCAGGAACAAAGCATAGGTGTCTCGACCTTGAAATGACAAGAGAACAAAAAGGACTTGACCTAAAACAGCAAAGCACATCACTATCTTGGTCGAAGCAAGATCAAATGCCAGAAACCAAATGTCATATAGATCAAAGCTCATTGATCCAAAATTTCCAAACCCTAAAAAAAGTGCCATGGATATAATCTAGTAAAACCACTTAGAGAGAGAGACAAAACTCAACTCATGAGGATAACATACAAAACTCCAAGGTGAACACAAGGGTCGAAACTTAGTTCACAGTGATAAAACCAAAGCTCGCAATACATATAAGATCATTCTTTTCAAGGACACTTAGAAAACATGTACAGAGGAATTAGGGTCTTAGAAAGAGGGTTATCTACATGAAAAAACCACAAAGTCTTAAACCCTAATCTAGTACGATCATCATCTACCATATGAGTATCATCTTTAGAGACTAAAATAGGAGATTATACCAAGATAAATCCACAGTCTCTAAGAGGGAAACTTCACACAAGACCGTTCACCCGAAAACCCTATCACATGTGCCAAAGGACCATCACAAAAGAACCTCAAGTAAGGGAGATAAAACTTCATATAACACATCCAAACAGATACTAAACTCCATATTCCATCATGATGCACACACTTCATGCATGTGACCAAAAACCAAAATCAAGACATAGGAGCTAACCACTATTACACACCCATCTCCAAAATCAGTTACCTAACCTTAGGGTTTTAGATTCCAAGTATATATATCATGATAACAACCATCAATTAGGCTCTAGTCCATGATATCATCTACTAGCATATTAAGAGCACATTTTAGAGTGAGAAAAACAACATGGAAATAAGAATAAAAGTGCTAATAATAAAGAAAGGTAGAGAGTTGTACAACCCACCTTAAGAAGCTCAACACCAAGGTTCTAAACTCCAAGATTAAGAGATCCACGCACACAATCCTAAGGTTGAAGAAGCTCCACTAAAAGCTCCACTCTCGGCCATAAGATCACCTCAAGAATGAGAAGACACCAAGGTTGGATCATCCAAGAAAAGAGAGCCAAAAAGCTCTAGGACGAGCCAAAAGAGAAAGGAGAGAGAAGAAACCCTCCTTACACTTGGGTCTACCTTGTCAAAACATGGTCTATGACCCTTGTGATGAGGAGTTTCTCTCCCAAAACGACCATCATGGAGGAACCATGATCTAGGGCTGAGAAAAGAGAAGAAGATGGGGTAGAAGTTCCAAGGAAACTCAATCAAAGAAAGGGAAATACTTACCAAGGTTGAAGATGAGCAAGGATCACCACATGCAAGGGATTTGATCACCAAAGCTCCAAGGATCCACCCTTCTTTGCTTTACAAAGATCCATGGACTAGATAAAAAGTGGGAGGAGGAAGGAGGGCCAAAAGGTTCACTTGCAAGTAGAGAAGAGGGTTTATGTACTTGAGGCAGAGGAAAGTAGGGTGGAGATGAGGTGTCAATGCCTAAAGACACCAAAGGGACACTTGTCCACTCAAGGAACACACATGCAACTACTTAAAACACACATGAAAGAGGTGGTGATACAATCTATATTGGGTATCGACCTCTTAGGGTCCCCAACATCTACATTGCGGTCGAGACAACTAAGGATGGTCTACACAAGTGTCTTGGTCAAGACACAAGCTCCCTCAACAAACTAGGTCGAGACACCCCACAAAAGAAAAATTGTCTCAACCCAAAAACTACCAAGACCATCTAGGTCATGACCACTACACCCAAGGAAAGTGTCCAGGTCAAGACACATCCAAAGCACACCTAGGCCATGACACTCCAACATGTGCACCAAGGTCAACCTCAAGCAAACCCTAGACAACTCTAGCACCACCACATGATGCCACCTCATCAACCAAGGTCCATAAAAGGCACCACTTATTTTTCTCTCCTCTCATTGATGTTAAGAAAGAGAAAGAACATTCTAAGCTGACAAATTGCACATTGACCCCCTACTTTGGGTAAATTACAATTTGCTCAAAAACTAGCACATTAAGCACAAACATCATCCAAACAAGATCAAAATTGAAACTTAATCCCTCCATAAATCCTAATTACATCTCAAAAGATTAGATCAAGGTTTTAAGAAACTTACTTAAGCCAAACGAATAGGGTTACCCCAGAACCCAAGTCAGGGGTCTTATGTTTATTATTTGTACTATATGTAATTGGTCTTTATTATTTCTACATACTTTGTTTGAACAATTAGAATCACATGGGTGGATCCGAGCGGCTTTAAAACATGCCCTACACATATAAGAGATGATATCTACATCAACCAGGGGAGCTACTGTGAGAGTCTTCCTAAGTATGCTCGCCCATATGATCCCATCCCCACTCCTACTCATACCACTGGTCCTAATCCCATGCCCACTCCTACTCATACATGTACCACTCAGCCTGAGCCCATTCCCACTACTCAGTTCATGGGATGGGGACATACATGACCATATTTTTTAGGAGTTAGTAAATCTGTTTCATACATCACCCCACCTCCTTTGCCCACAGTCTACTATGGAGCATGTCCTTCATCTGTTCCATATACTCCAATCTCACCACCAATTATTTATGAGTGGACCATCATCTTATGTTACATACTCATCAACTCTATTTGAATATTGGTTTTGCACCCCACCTGAGTCTCCACATCCTAGTTTTTAGAGACCTCTAATCCCACCTCCACCTTTGCATTTCTACCCTGGAACTCTTAGCCTATTGCTAGACAATTGTCACCCATTGAGGTATCTCCATATGAGATCCCTACTCAGGAGTCAGAGGTACAAGGATGTGGGTGAGGATGATGTGGACCTAGAGGACGTACTTAGTTTATTACATATTGTACTATTTTGTATATACTTTGTGAAGGCAATTATCTAGCTTGTATTTGGATCTATCATATATGTCCACCACCTATGGTTTACATATGTGGTTCTTGATTGATGACTATTTTGGTTTATGATACCATCTTGATCTAGACATTAATTGTATTATTTTCTCTTCATGTGGTTCATGTTGTCACCTTAACTTTAATTGATATCTTGTGTTTTTGAATTAGTTTCTTCTTATCTAATCAAGTAACAATCATTAATTGCTAGTTGCAATAACACTTCTATAATCCGTAAGTATGTTTGGAGCTATTTAAATTAACAAATTTTAATGATTGAACATACTATATAATAAAAGTATAAGTGAACTAATTGTAAATTCACAAATATAATATATATTATTATTATTCTACACATCAATAATAAGCAAATGATAATTACAAATACAAAAAACACTAATACAAAAGCGATATGTCTTGCATGTGGACATATTGCTTGTTGTACAAAGAATACATCTTCACTAGTACAAATACTACCTTTAATTTCGGTTAAAATGGCCTTTTAATGTTGGTTTCAAAGCGAAATCCAAGTGGGCGACAGTAAAGGTAGAATCCTACGACGTCGGTTCCAAAGCGACGATGCATAGCCGACCTTGATTACAACCCAAAAAGAACCGACACGGGTAGGAACCATAGTTGTCGGTTATGCAAACAAAACCGATGCCTATCCCAACACATTCTCATCGGTGATTTATGTAAAACCGATGACTAACTCCCTTTCCAAACAAAAAGTATTTGGCTCATAGTCGTCAGTTTTATGTAAAACTGACAATACATACACAAATTGTCATCGGTTCTGGTTCATAAACTGACGCCTATGTCAAGACATAGTCGTCAGTTTCTTAAAGAAAACTGACGACATATACTTTCATTGATGGTTGTTATATATAACCAAAGACTAAGTGTCATTTTTTTTAACACTAGCTTGCTAGCCTACTGTCTGGCTGGTCAGCATGATGCAGAACCTGCAGTTCAGTTCTAAACTATAGGTTTACATCATCTTGTGATTTTTGCCTAACAACAGGCCACAAACCTGCAATAACAATACGATCAAGAGTATATATATACATCATGTGATTCACACACATGTAGAAATACAATTAATTCATTCACATGATTCACACACAAGTAAAAACCTACAATTCAATTCATTCATCCATTTTCACATTCATACATATGTATAAACCTGCAGTTCCATTCATTTCATCCATTTTCACATTCACACACATGTAGAAGCACATTCATTTATTCATCTTCACATTCACACACATGTATTTAGATCAAGTTTCAATAAGACAATTAAAAAAAAATCATTCAAAAATATTTATATGAGCACCACATACATACATAAATAATGACACCAATGTTTAGAAATATCATTCTTTATCACCAGTTCCCCAATCATAATAAAAAATTGCCTCTCTTTCAAAGGCTTTTGCCCATTATTCTCTTATGTCATCTAATTGTTTAATCGTATAGGGAATATGTACGTATAACAACGTTTCCCCTGTATTGAAGTCACTAGTTTTAAACACGTGCAAAGAGAATGACGTATATATATAATTAATAAGTTTGATATTTTCATATTATCTAATGAGACTATACTAATGATGATCAAGACTATATATTACCTATTGTATGTTTTTAATGTCTTGTGAAACATATATGACAGTCATGTCCATGTACCGCATCATGTAGTACCCACATGCCCGACCGTTGTTTTGTACAACACACTATAAATTTCAATATATAAAATATTAACAAATAAAAATAAGCATAGTTCACATAAATAAAATATGATTCAAGAAACTACATCCACATTCTTCCAAACTATTACTTTCTTTTCTTGTTCACATTTCCTCTAGCATTTTTGAAATCTTTTAAAGCCCTATACATGAATGTAACACGTTGAATTACATCAGTAAATAGTTATATAACAATAGATGCTAACAAATATAAATATAATTTTTTTCTCACATATATAATGGCCTTTTCAGACTGTGTCCCATACGGTCTAATTTGTTCCCCTTAGAATCTAGATAATAAATAGTCATTGTCTCAGGGACAACAACCAGTAACTCCCAATTCTTACCTCTAGTTATAAGAACATAAAAATTATATAACTCAAAATCCACAATGAAATGTAATTTTCTAAAGTAAAAAATATAAGTAAAGTAAACTTACACAACATTATATGGAGCTATTATCACACTCTTTTTCTTTTCACCAAAATATTTAAAAGCGATACAACAGTATAAGGTAACTGATGTAGGGTCTTCATTTACAAGACCGATCCATGATAGAACTAGAAATCCCACATGAGTCATTGAAAAATCTTTACAAAACCTATGTAAGTGGCTGCAAAACATATATCACGTATACATTAATATATAAGAAAATAGATCACCATATATAAAATGAGGTATACATATATATAAATAAGATCTCACCATATCCATAGTTCTATAATAGATGGATTCAACTGATCATAATGAAACAATTCCAAAATATCTTGTAGAAATATATTATTATCGTATGATTGGCCTATATCATCCTCCTCCATAGAAACAATAATAGGTGAAGTTTTGGAATTTTCACCTATCCATATTGCCATACCCCTACATTGAGGACCTATCGAGTTGTATAGGTCCTTTGGAAGCCAACTAGGTACTTGAGGAAGAGTTGGAGGTGGCGAAGGATGAGCTATAGCGGGTTTCTTCTCTTTGTCCTGCATATATAATTTCATATCACTTGTCATGTATATACATATACCAATTAACGTAATGTAAAATGCACCATACATGATCGAAATAGATGACTCCTGCTTTGGGCTACAAGACCACTCCACCTTCTACTTTACCAAATGTGTCAGCATCTGGGTGGGCATATGGCAATGGATGCTACCTTCAAGTGGGGAAAACAAGCCTCAGACTCACATGAATCACACCAACAGATACTAGAGTGCCATGAATCGTGTGTCCTAGAAGGCATGGGTAAGTATCGCCCTCTAAAATGATGAATTCTTTCAATTTTAGATGGAATGGCCTCGATCCCTACATATTTACATAGAGCATGTTATATACATACATACAAATATCATCTTGAAAAGACTAGCTACTATGTCATCAAAATATTTACAGTGAACGTGCTAGGTGGTGTGGCTTCAGGATAACTCCCAACCACCTCTACATGATCACTCCCAACTACCTCTATGTAGGGGAAGAGCTACATAGGAGAAGAGCAGCATGCCATAGGTACTATCTGAGTGGCAGCCTGAGATGCCTGCCACCTACTTATTACTTCATGGAATCTATTTTTAATTAACTCATCTACCTATACATGGCCAAAAGTAATGCTTTTTATTCCCGAATTCCCTTTGTAATAACATTTTAAAAAAAGAATATGTTACCTCAGCTTTTGCAAATCCCCCTTTTGGACATGTTTGCGCTGTGATGGCCTAAAGAACTCTCTTATGCCCACACTAGTGCCTTTAGCCCTAACACGTCCAGGATTCTCAGAGTTACCGAGAGAAATTGTCAATTCATCCCTTATGCCCTCAGGGGTGAACGAGCCTTGCTTCTTCTGCTCGTGAAGCTCCTGCTAATAATCATCAATAGAAATTGGTAAGTAAACATAAGAATCATCAATACTAATTTCTCTGAGAGTTAAATTTTACCATTTTTGTTGCCACCTTAGTAGTTGTGGGATTGGTTATATCTCCTTTTTTGTTTTGCCTACCATCTATCCACACATCATGGTGATGTAGAGGTGCGGGAGTAGTATAGGATTCAGTAGTCTCAACAGTAGGAGTAATAGGCAGCTGAACAAAATACGTCTATAGTTTTTGGTGAAGGACTGCATAGACACCTAGACCCCTCATGTGGTCATGCACGTTCAGTGCACGTCTTACTCTTTGAGCATCACCGATAGCTTTGTTAGTAAGCACATTGAATTGGTTAGTAACAATCAAGGTCAATCATGAATAGGTGAATTCATAAGAATGTTTATTAATTAAAGTCAGAGTGATGCTTAATACCTTGAATTCATCAATATTTCTCTTGGCAACAAACACCTCCCACTCAGTCGGGTCCTTGTGGTTCCATTGCTCAAGGGCTGATTTCTTCCTCTTATCATCCTGTCGTATGTATTGTCAGTTGATAGTTGTCCTATAGTTCCTTAGGACCCTCCCACAACATTGCACCACCTTTTTATGATGTAGGCTCTCTTCCAGTTCAAATATACTCTACAAAATTTCATATATTTGATAGAATATTCTAAAGAAAAGAATTGTAACTAACTTTAAAAATAGAATCACAAATGATAATATCTCACACATAGTTCTTTCCATACTAAGTCTTTCTTACCTTTACGAACTATATGCCAAGATTCTACATTAATACTACAATGGCTACAACTAAGAACCCCAAGATATGAAACACACAACCTGTGATTCATTCCAACTGGATTTCCTGCATGATCAAAATCTACAACCAATTTTGGTCCATTTCCCTTTTGTTGTAGTAACTTGTTCATTATAGTGATGCCACTAATTTTTTCAAAATTTTATGCTTCTCATCAAGTGGCACAAGGTTTTCAGGGATACATCCTCAACCTAAAAATTGACAAAAAAAACACATATTGGATATAACTTATAAATGGACATATAGCTAGATATATTGTAAAACTTACATTATGACATGTTGCCTCGCCCTCATGGTAATCATCATCAAGATCATCATACTCATGGTCATCCATCTTTAAAAGTTTCATATAAAAACAATCAAACATTTAACATTTAACATTTAAAATTTAACATTCAAGGAAATTAATATGACATTGTAAAGTTCACATTGATCTAACATTAAAAAAATAAATCATTTAAAAAAATAAAAACATGCCTCTAATATTGAGATTTTTTATCAATTAATATTCCTTCGGTGTGATCTCCACACGCATATACGTCATCGTTAGTGTCAATATTTGGTGTTGGCAAGCCAACTGAGAATGGACTGGAGTCATCATACTTATCATAGTACTCTTCTTCATCTATAGGATATTCAATGAACTATCTTTTATCATGAAGAACAACTGACCATTTTTCATTTGCAGGATCATCGATATAAAATACTTGTTTCTCCTGTGATGCCAATATGAATGGTTCACCCTTCTCACTAATCTTTTCAAAATTCACTAATGTGAAACCCAATTCATCCACTATAAATCCTTTAGTGTTATCAACTCAATTACACTTAAAGAGCATAATTCTAAAATCTATGTAGTCAAACTCCCATATGTCTTCAATAACATCATAATATGACATTTTAGCTTCTCGTGGACTCTTATCTTTTGCACTTGGAAAAAACAATGAAGATGCTTTAAGGGTGACCCCACTATTTTGGATGACGCTCTTATCATCTTGAAACTTTGTGTAGTATGAGAACCCATTTATGTCAAACCCTTTATAAGACATAACATTCTTTTTTGGTTTGAAGGCGAGGCGTTTGATATTTTTAGCAATATTATTTAGTGTTTGAGATAGTTGATGTAAAACTTTATCTTCAAACCACTTAATAAATATCTTGTTATGCTCTCTAGAAAGTCACATTGAATTGGCTCAAGGATATTGTTTCTTGATGAAATTGGTATGTTCCGTGACATAAACACTCACTTCGTCGATGTTGTGTAAAATATACTAGTGAGCTTATTCCCAAAGCTCATGGCTGATTACTTTCATTCATGCTCCTATAGTCCCTTTACCAGAATTATCCTCAATATTCTTATATTTACATGAGCATCATTGCCACTCAGAAAGTCATAGAAAAATTCCATAACCTCTCTCTCCACATAACCCTCAATAATACTCCCTTCAGGCCAATAACGGTTTCGAACATCACTTTTAAAAACACTCATGTATCATTCAAAAGGATACATCCAATGCAAGAAAACTGGTCCGAATATTTTCACTTCCCTAGTCAAGTGGACAACAAGACGTACCATGATATCAAAGAATGAAGGAGAAAAATACATCTCAAGCTGACATAGGGTAACAACCACTTCTCTTTGCAGTTTATCGAGATTCTTTGGATCAATAACTTTGCTGCATAGACTGTCAAAGAAGAAACAAAGTCCAGTGATTGCAAACCTTACATGCTTCGACAGTATAGATCGAATTGCCACGAGAAATATTTGTTGCAATAGAGTGTGAAAATCATGAGATTTAAGACCTATTAGCTTCAAATATTTCATTGATACCAATCTACAGATATTGGAAGAGTAACCCTATGATACCTTAATATTAACCAAGCACTCACAAAAAGCTTTTTTCTCCTTTCTAGACAACGTGTGACAAGCAGGAGGTAAATATGTTATCCGATCACTACTAACTACTTCTGTTAATCTTTTTCTCATTCCCATTTTACATAGGTCCATTTTGGATTTGATGCCATTTTTAGTCTTACCTGGTGTATTCAACAAAGTACCAACGACACTGTCACAGACATTTTTCTCAACATGCATGCCATCGATACAATGCCTAACTACCAAAGAACCCCAATAAGGAAGATCCCAAAATATTGACTTCTTCTTGAATAAATATTTGTCACTTTGTGTGGGAATGCTACATTGTGATCTCTTACCAAATTCATTGACAAAGTCTTTTACTCTTTCATAAACAACCTCCCCTGGTATTGGTTTAGGGGCACTCTATTCTTCATTCCATCCATTGAATGCTTTGTACAACCTTCTATACACATGGAATTTTGGAAGAAACCTTTGATGACCAAGATATACGGTCTTGCCACCATGATTTAGTTGTATTGAATCAGTGTTCTCTTCACATATAGGGCATGCTTTGGATCCTTTTACACTATATCCAGACAAATTTCCATATGCTGGAAAGTCATTAATAGTGCAAAACAACATAACATGGAAATGAAATATCTCTCTATGTGAAGCATCATAGGTCATCACACCTCCACCCCAGAGTTTCTTTAAGTCATCAATTAGAGGTTCAAGATAAACATCAATATCATTTCTAGGTTGTTTAGGGCCAGATATTAACAACGACAACATAACATACTTATTTTTTATACACAACTAGGGAGGAAGATTGTATATAACAAGCATAACAGGCCAAGTGCTATGTTGGATGATTAATGTGTCGTATAGATTTATCCCATCGGCACAAAGACCAAGTCTTAGATTCCTGACTTCTTCACCAAATTCAGGGTACAATAAATCAATCTTCTTCCACTGTAGAAAATCAGATGCATGTCGTAGGATCCCATCATTATTATTTTTTAACCTCTACATGCCACTTTAAATTCTCTGTATCTATCAGATTGGCAAACAATCATTGAAACTGTGGTAAACTTAATCATACCCTAGTCTAGGTATCACATTCGATAACATTGATTTCAACATCTCCAATGTACATGCATGTTCATCATCAAGATATAAATTATTCATGACCTTGGGAGGGAGAGATGACCTAAGGTAAACTAGAAATTAAGGTTAACAAACTAAGGAAAGAAGAAAAATTATAGTAACTAAGATATATCAATTTTAATTAACACTAATCAATGCAATAATAATAAGTAACTAACCATAAAAAATGATTCACTTTCAACAAGGTAACTACAATATTGGGATGTTTTGGGATATGTAACCTTAACCATGTTTACGGGCCATATTCATGAACATACATTCAACAATTTAGCTATGAAATAAAACAACAAGGAGTAATGTAGAAAGTGAATCACATTGTATTAGTTGGCCATGGGTGACATGGTGGCATAAGGGAGCTCACTTTCCTAGCAATAGGGGAAGCAAGTGCCTAATCTCACTAGTAGAAGCTCTAACCTAGGCTCACTAGGTGGCGGTGGATAGCTCAGGCCCAAACTAGCTTGCGTCCTACCCCTCCCAAACTAGCAGAAACAACTCCTCCGACGGTGGGGGAAGAACAACAACGGCGAGTGGAGGAAAAAGGCAGCGACGATGAGTGTTGAGCAGCGGCGAGCGGAGGAAGAATGGCTGCGGTAGAATCACCAGAGACCTAGGTTGAAATCATGACAAAATAAAGAATGGGGAAAAGTTTGTTTTATGCGGGTGCTATCAAACCCTTAGTCGTCGATTGCTAGAGATAAACTAACGACTAACTCCTAAACCAAAAAAAATAGTATGACATAGTCGTCGGTTACCAACGGCAAAACTGACGTCTAATGTTAGGCCATAGTTGTCGGTTGTACAATAAAAACTAACCACGAAGGAGCAAATGGGGGGGGAGATATTTTCATGGGGAGAAGGTGTGAAATCACCTAGTCGTTGGTTTCTAGTAAAAAACCGACGCTATATACCTATCTCCTTAAAAAAAGTTTGTCTCACAAAGGGTGATTAGTCGTCGGTTTTTTAGAATAGCCGACAACTAATGAGGGAATAAATTTTTCTTTGGGGACATGGTGCAAAACATGTGTCGTCGGTTTGAGAAAGATCGACGCTGTATTGAAAATTTTGGAGGCAATTTTTTCCCTGAAAAATTATATTTTGCTAGTTATTTTAGACGCCGGTTTCTATTATACAAAACCAGCATTGAAGTAAAATGTGTCTTTCCTAAATCGACATGACTTCACATATGATGACGGTTGTCTTATATAACAGACGTCGTTGTACTATGTCGTCGATTTTTTTTGTATAATCGACGCCATCAAAGATGACTCTATATGTCAGTTTTGTATTAGTACATGTATGAAGATATATTAATCTGATGCGGCAACAATACATCTTGCCCCAAGATGTATTGCCCCACCGCAGGGTATTGCGTCCCAAAATAAGAAGTATTGGCCCCATCTTGAGACAATATGTCTCTGAACCGGACACATTGTTCAAAATGAGGGCAATACATCCTGAGCTGGGATATATTGCTCTGATGTGGAGCCATTGCATTAGAGTCTGAGACGCATTATTCTCCAGAGAGCAATGCGTCTCATACTCTGACGCATTGGCCCCACAACAGAACAATACGTCCCAGCCAGAGACATATTACTCTAAGTGAGAGAGAAATGCGTCATCTGAGGAAATGTATTTTCCTCACAAAGAGCAATTCGTGTTCGAGGAGGACGTAATGGTCGGGAAACATGTCATTTTGAGAATTATGTTCTATATCATTCCCTTTTGGTAATTGACCGGCCTAAATCACGCGTCCTAACATTGGAGGCGGATTTGAAGTAGTCAGACTTTTTCATTTATAACACGAAACCTTCTAGGCCCCCATAACTTTGTTTATGGGGTCGAAGTAGATATACGGCGTCGAAAACAGGGACACGGGTGGTAATGTTGGGAACACAGAATCGACACGCTACACTCCGGCATGGGTAAAGAGACGGTAAAATTCCTGAAGGGAACAACAGGATAAGACCGATAAAACAAATAAAACTATCTCCAACTGGAGCTACAAGGAAAATTAAGGTTTTAAGCATTGATCAGTTTTTAGGGATTTTCGTACAACGGGAACAGAGAGAGAATACTAGCGCCAAGCAAGGCACGAAGGAGAAAACTACAGTAAAACAAGCGGCAGTAGAAACGTCCTGTACCCCTCCTCTCGAAGCGGGTACCCCTAACAAAGCATCAACACCCCTCTCGAGGTTGCTGGACTTAAGTTAGAGTGGAAAGGTTACTAAAGCAACTATGATTCCGGGCACTCTTGTACTCCATAATCGGACCAAACACTAGAGCCACAACACCTCTCTCGAGGCTGTTGCAATGGGAAAACACGATTCGGTAGCTAATCGAAACGTGATCCAAACGTACAAGCTAGAGTTCAGATGTTAAACATAGCAATCATCCAACAAAGGTACCAAACATAAAACAACATATAATTAAACTCTTCTGATTCCATTAACATAGAAAGGGGTCTGATTAAATTGCACAAGTAAAAGAAGTAAATTGCTGAAGTAATAAAGATAAATGTCACCTTCTTGATATAGAAGGACGACAGACTACAACAGACTCTCCAGCCCGATACCGGGCAAGAGCCTTGCCCGATACAACCATGTCGGGTGGCACCCTCTCGGGCGACACGCTTATGACGGGCGGATTGTATCGTGCGAGGTGAGCTAGCCTAATACGCTCATATCGGGCAATACCCTCTCGGGCGGCACGCCGTGACAGGAAATGCGTAT
Organism: Alisma plantago-aquatica; assembly: GCA_963693085.1. Taxonomy (NCBI): domain Eukaryota; kingdom Viridiplantae; phylum Streptophyta; class Magnoliopsida; order Alismatales; family Alismataceae; genus Alisma; species Alisma plantago-aquatica. The sequence continues at coordinate 1,279,077,280 of OY856412.1, read as the reverse complement.
TGGGGTTTGGTATCATGTCGGGCTTAGAGTGTCGCTTGAAGTAGTCGGTCACTTGTATCAGATATCCTTGTTGGCCAATATCGGCCTGTAGTGGTGCCCGAGATGTCCCTAAGTGAACCATTCCCTCCCTCTCGGTATGGGGAAGTGCTCACCTAGAATCGCCCGACACAACCTCTGAGGCACGATACGCTAGCTCAAGCTCTTTTCTCTGGTAGCTCTCGTAGGGTTCCGACCCGTCCCATCGGAGTCTTGTAGCTCCTATTTATAGTTGGCGGTTGGTGAAGTTATGGTGCTCAGGACGCCATGTGTCCTTCATCAACTCTTATTATCATGGGGTCGGGGATGACCTGATATCAGTATCGCCCGGCACAAGGATGTCGGCTGTCGGTCATCGTGACGGGCGGCGCCTGCCGGTGGGTGGCTGTATCGTGTGACACACTTAAGTTGTCGTGGCGAGCCTGGCTCCCTGTCGGGTAAGACGTGCATCACCCGTTGGTTCCTTCTTGCGCGTCATCCCTGTGTCGCACGTCGGTGTATTTGTGCTGCCCTGTCCGGCAGTGAGCGTATTAGCCGGCAGGTGGGAAGGTCGATACATGTAGAATACATTTGCGGGTTGGGACGGGCCTTGTTGCTGATAAATGGGTCAAAAAGGGGAGAAAACTCTGCAAAAGGTGATAAAATTGAGTTAAGAACATAGCGAGGCATGTTTATTCAAAAACATATATAAAAGAGAGGAAAACAGCTTAAAAAGGGCAGTTTTGATAACAAAATAAGGGCCACAAACATCACAAAATTTAGTGTTATCAACTCCCCCAAACTTAACATTTTGATTGTCCTCAATCATTCTTTATTCTTTGTTTTTGTGATGCTTCTTCTTGACCGGTATAGTTTTCAGACCAAGGGTTTTGAGCGAGCATTGGTCTTTCTGAGAATACGGCCCGGTCACGAACAACAGACTTTATTTCTCCTGCCTTATTATTTCAGCAAAATTTTTCTCTACAGCCACGGCGAGACTTTGGTGCATAATTCCGAAGTTAGATTTCACACCAAACAGCTTTAGGGGCAGAAAGTTGTGTGTTGGGTAGGCTAAGGCTTTTTGGGTTTTTTTGTTTCCCATTAGTCCATCCAGGTACGGGTCCGTTAACGGGCAAGTGGTCCCTACAGTCCAAGCCAGCTGGCTTTAGAGCAGTGATTTCACATCCTACGTACCACTGCCCCGGATCTACCATGCCTAAAGATGGGTACTTTTAGAAAACAAGCGTGTATATATATTCTTTCTTTTCATTTGGCACAACTCTCATGCTTTTATTCACTCTCATAAGGCTGCTTTCTTTTTAGGATTTTTGTTGGGTAAGGGAAAACAAGAGGAATTTGTGCTGTTTGGGCAGTTTTTTCTTCTCCATACTCGTCTCTTAGCTGTTACGAGATTATTATTTTTCGAAATTTTTGGCGTGGAAGTTCGTAGTCTTTTGTCGTTTGAGGCTGTATTCTCAGAAAGGCATAACAAAACTTGCATTTCCTTAGGCACATAGAAAATAAACTGGCAAAAAGACGTATCAGATTTTTACTATATAGTGTCTTTGTATATATGCATGGAGACAAAATAAGCAAAAAAATTCAAGATTTTGTAAGAGCATGAACAAAACGGAATAAGGGAGAAAGGGACAAAGGCTATACAAAATTTTGTACCTCCCTCACTGGTACATGGTACCCCCCCAAACTTACTCCACACTTTGTCCCAGAGTTGTGAAGTAGATAAGGTAGGGTAATGCTAACCCAGTGAAGGTTATCTGGTGAGTGTTTCCTGCGCTAGAAGGGAGCTAACACATAAAAGATGGTTACCACGGTTGTCGATGGTTTGGAGCCGTTCATGTGTCTCTACATTGGATATCCATTCCAGGACGAAGATGCTGCAACCAGTTGTATCGAAATGTAAAAGCAGATTCAGAATTGCGAGACTCAAATGAGTCCTATCATGCTCTTTTGCTGAGGAAGAAGTTCCAAAACTATTAGGCATTTAGATACTTCCGTTGTGAACATGAACAAAAGGGCTGATCATCAATCTCAGATTCTTTAAACTTTCGTCAGTGAAGTCCACTTATCCCTTCCAATACTTTTTCTTGATTTGGTAGCCCCCAAGAGAGGTCCATTTCCTTATCATAGTCTGTCTTCTGCGGTGGTTTAGGACCATCTCCAAAAGAGAAAATCAGTGGAAGTCTTTTTCCAATGGCTTCTAGATTGAATGTGGGTATTTTGGGTTCATCAGCCGTGAAGCCACCTTCTTCATGGGGGGCACCTTCTTTGGATACAATATCCACAAGTGTTTTCAAGAACTCTCTGTCTACCATATGTCGGTTATCATCGTGATAATCTGCACGAACCTTGCGTTTCCTTCTTGAGAGCTTTGCACTTGTTCTGGCTACATCTTCTGGGAAAGAAAATGGACTCGTTACTTCTTCCGTCCTTGCTCTCTTATCAGCGGTAGGGGGCTCAGCTGCCTGGGGATCTGCCTCGGGATTCTGGCGTTTCTGTCCAACTGTTGTTGCTTCGGCTGCTGCCTCAATGTCGATTCTTCTGCCGTGTTTGTCGATCCGCAGGGTGGTTAGCTTTGTACGGGCCATATTTGTTATCATTAGACAAGTTCCTTGATCATTAGAATGTTAGTTAGGCAAGAAGAACTGACGCTCGATAAGATTGGGTCCACTACAAAGTCCGGGTATCGTCCATCAAAAGAACGTTCAAGGCGATGCAAAGCTGGACGATACAAAGGAAAGCTGTGCGTTAAACACATTGCCCGACACGGGTGTGTCGGGCGATACAATTGCGTGAATCAATCAGCCCGATTAGGGACTTCCTGAGGGAAAAACGTATCGCCCGATAACCAGAACAAACAAGGTGGTACCAGGATGGGCGTCACGGCTGTCGCCCGATATGGTCTTATCGGGCAAGCATGATTTAAAGATGGGTCACGCGACACACGTATCGGGCGACACAAAGGGAAATCGACTAAAGTTGTTAACTCTGTACACCGTGCGCGATAGGAGGGTCGTGTTGGGCAAACAAGCTGTCGGGCTATACCTTTACTATCTGACGCTCTCGCGCGATACGAGAACAAAAGCTAGCAAGACAACATACGAGCAAAAGGGAAGATTACCGTATGATACAGGTAGCTAGAAGAGCAATAGTAGTAGCTCGACACGGTTAAACCCTGTGTACTATATATAGCAATCTCAACCGGGGGTAAAACGGGTAAATCTGGGGCACACGTCGGCCGCTGAGACAAGTCATTCCCGAGATGAGCGGTTCCATCCGTCTAATCAAGGGCAATTATTCATCTTGCCTGATACGGGCACTCGTCGCCCAGGAGTACCGTCCATCGCGGCCCTTGCAATCCTCGATATGTCGTTGCCCGATACGAGTGGTTCTGCGCCCCGACTGAGCTGCCGCCCGATACGATCAAAGAGGGAGATACATGTCCGATACGCGGCCTGAAGAACTAAAAACGAGGCGAAGGAAAAAGAGATTGATGAGTAAAACATCATTGGCATAGGGTTAAGTCCCCCAGATAGTATTACTCCTAAAGGCCACGTAAACAGAGCGGTGGCTCATAAAACAGAAGAGTCAGCGCATGTGCGCATGCACTGAATCGAGCCTTATTACAGTCCAAATGTCCAATGTCCATAATGTTTGTTTTGCAGGAAAGAAAATTGCATCCTATTCTAGGAAAGAAAAGAAAAATTAGGCTGCCGCCCGAGAAGCGCTGTAGTTTTCGTCTCCAGCTTGACGTCTTCTAGCTTCTTCACTCCTTAGTCTCTGGCATCTTCCTCTCGTGCAACTTGATCCCCATTTTTCTCGATTGCTGCCCTGCCTTCTTTGCTGTTTCGGTATTGGAAGGAATTTTGCCTGAGGGATTCTTTATTAACTCGGCCATTTGAGCTAATTGCTGATCAATCTGGCATTGATGCGTCTGCATATCCGCCATTTGGACCTGCAATGAGTTCAAAACACCCGAATTCGATAGCTCACTCTGCGCTAGCTGGTTATTTATTGTGTCCTACCTTTTTACAAAATCAAACAGTTTCCCAACCACATCTGATTGGCTAGAGACCTTATTCTGCTCCTTGGTCGATCCTTGGTACTTGACTTGACCCTAGAAGTTTCCCTTGCTCATTTGGAAAGGGTGTTTTTAGTGTACTGACTTGGTCCTCCCCTCTTCTCGAATGGTTAGGGTGGCTTAGAGGAGCTATGCAGCTGATGTGAGTTCTCCGCTGCATCCTTGTTGCCGTAGCTGAAACTGGGGTGGTATGGCCTTTTAAAATTTACAAAAGAGACCTTTTCAGTCTCTTCAGCCTCAGATTTTCTATCGCTTGACGCGTCAGGTCGGGTGTAGATGCAATTATCTACCCCATGGCCTCCTTCTCCACATGTTATGCACTTCATCACTTTTTCAACCTGCTTCTTACCTTTTCCGCCAGATTCCTTTAGCTGCTTGATGTCCGTAGCTATCCTTTGGATCTGAGAAGTAATAGCCTCCAGAGCCTTGGATTCAGAAGAAGGCCCCTCACTAACCTTCTTAGCCTGTCCTCTGTCAGACCTATCATAATCAGTGCCGACTTGCAGCTCGGCCATGTTTTGGACGATCCTTTCAGACCTGCTCGGCTTTTTCCCTAGGAAGTCACTTCCTGCTACAACATTTAGTGAACCCCTTTCGTCGGGAGTAAGATCGTTATAGAAGGTGGTGATTAGAAAACCTTTCTTGTAGTTGTGGTGAGGGTAGTCCCTCTGATATTCCTGGTATCTCTCCCAGGTGTCGTGGAGGTTCTCGTTGGGCCTTTGCATGAAGGAAGTTATCCTTTGTCTGTTCCTTACTGTCTTCTCAGTCGGATAGAATTTGTTCACAAAAGCGTCTGCCAGTGCACCCCATCCATTTAGAGCTTGGTGGGGAAGTCCCAGATACCACAATAGAGCCTTATCTTCCAAAGAGAAAATGAAGCCCTTGCAGTAGATGACCTCCTGGGGGAACCCCACATCTTAATGGTGTCACAAATATTCTTGAAAGCATCCAGGTGATGATAGGGGTTGTCGTTCTTGGAGCTCCCCCTAAAGATTTTATTTTGGATCATGGATATTACAGATGGCTTGAGATCAAAATTTGTGGCGTTGAATCACGGAATAATGACAGGGCGCCGGGAATTGTTAAACTTTGTGGAAGCTAACTCCCTCAGAGTTTTCTCTTCGTCTTCTGAATCTTTGCTGTCACTGCCTTCCTGGCGTCGTTCCTGATTATTGTGATTTCTTTGGTGCCTTTGGTGGTGGCGACGTCTATCACGGCGAGGACCTTCCTCGAACTGATCCGTTTCTGGATCTTCGAGTTGATCATTTCTGTCGTAGCGGTCGTTGCCTTCTGGTGGAGGCGAATGAGGCCTAGCCCTTCCTTGGCGTTCCCCTTCTGAATGGGGTGGTTCGACGCGAGGTGGCATGTTGGGTGGGATTAGAGCTCAGTTGAACATAATGGACTTCTTCTGAGTACATGAGCATCGTGTAATCAAGTAATAAAAGCTGTTATCAATAATAATACGAGTTATTCATTTCAGGCAAATAATAATAATAATGAAAAAGAAAGAAAAAAGGAGTGCTGTCAAGCTTATTTCTAAGCTTGAGGCACTGGAGTGTAGTTAGAGGATTCGGGTTCGTCAACAGTACCATTTTGCCTTGTCCCCGACAACGGCGCCAAAAAGTTGACCGGCCTAAATCACGCGTCCTAACATTGGAGGCGGATTTGAAGTAGTCGGACTTTTTCATTTATAACCCGAAACCTTCTAGGCCCCCACAACTTTGTCTACGGGGTCGAAGTAGATATACGGGGTCGAACACAGGGACAAGGGTGGTAATGTTGGGAACACGGAATCGACACGCTACACTCCGGCATGGGTAAAGAGACGGTAAAATTCCCGAAGGCAACAGCAGGATAAGACCGATAAAACAAAGAAAACTATCTCCAACTGGAGCTACAAGGAAAATTAAGGTTTTAAGCATTTATCAGTTTTTAGAGATTTTCGTACAACAGGAACAGAGAGAGAATACTAGCGCTAAGCAAGGCACGAAGGAGAAAACTAAGGTAAAACAAGCGGCAGCAGAAATGTCCTGTACCCCTCCTCTCGAAGCAGGTACCCCTAACAAAGCATCAACACCCCTCTCGAGGTTGCTGGACTTAAGTTAGAGTGGAAAGGTTACTAAAGCAACTATGATTCCGGGCACTCTCGTACTCCAGAATCAGACCAAACACTAGAGCCACAAAACCTCTCTCGAGGCTGTTGCAACGGGAAAATACGATTCGGTTGCTAATCGAAACACGATCCAAACGTACAAGCTAGAGTTCAGATATTAAACATAGCAATCATCCAACAAAGGTACCAAACATAAAGCAGCAGATAATTAAACTCTTCTGATTCCATTAACATAGAAAGGGGTCTGATTACATTGTATAAGTAAAAGAAGTAAATTGCTGAAGTAATAAAGATAAATGTCGCCTTCTTGATATAGAAGGACGAAAGACTACAACGGACTCTCCGGCCTGATACCGGGCAGGAGCCTTGCCCGATACAACCATGTCAGGCGGCACCCTCTCGGGCGACACACTTATGACGGGCGGATTGTATCGTGTGAGGCGCCCTAGCCCGATACGCTCATATCGGGCGATACCCTCTCGGGCGGCACACCGTGACATGCGATGCGTATCGGGGTTCAGTATCGTGTCGGGCTTAGAGTGTCGCTTGAAGTAGTCGGTCACTTGTATCGAATATCCTTGTTGGCCGATATCATCCTGCAGTGGTGCCTGGGACGTCCCTAAGTGAACCATTCCCTCCCTCTCGGGATGGGGAAATGCTCACCTAGAATCGCCCGACACAACCTTTGAGGCACGATACGCTAGTTTCAAGCTCTTTTCTCTAATAGCTCTCGCAGGGTTCTGACCCGTCCCATCGGAATCCTGTAGCTCCTATTTATAGTTGGCGGTTGGCGAAGTTATGATGCTCAGGATGCCACGTGTCCTTCATCAACTCTTATTATCGTGGGGTCGGGGATGACCTGATATCAGTATCGCCTGACACAAGGATGTTGGCTATCAGTCATTGTGACGGGCGGCGCCTGCCGGTGGGTGACTGTATCACGTGACACGCTTAAGTTGTCGTGGTGAGCCTGGCTCCCTGTCGGGTAAGAGGCGTATCGCCCATTGGTTCCTTCTTGCGCGACATCCCTGTGTCGCACGTCGGTGTATTTGTGCTGCCCTGTCGGGCAGTGAGCGTATCGGTCGACAGGTGGGAAGGTCGATACATGTAGAACACATTTGCGGGTCGGGACGGACCTTGTTGCTGATAAATGGGTCAAAAAGGGGAGAAAACTCTGCAAAAGGTGATAAAATTGAGTTAAGAGCATAGCGAGGCATGTTTATTCAAAAACATATATAAAAGAGAGGAAAACAACTTAAAAATGGCAGTTTTGATAACAAAATAAGGGCCACAAACATCACAAAATTTAGTGTTATCAACTCCCCCAAACTTAACATTTTGATTGTCCTCAATCATTCTTTATTCTTTGTTTTTGTGATGCTTCTTCTTGACCGGTATAGTTTTCAGACCAAGGGTTTTGAGCGAGCATTGGTCTTTCTGAGAATACGGCCCGGTCACGAACAATAGACTTTATTTCTCCTGCCTTATTATTTCAGCAAAATTTTTCTTTACAGCCGCGGCGAGACTTTGGTGCATGATTCCAAAGTTAGCTTTCACACCAAACAACTTTAGGGGCAGAAAGTTGTGTGTTGGGTAGGCTAAGGCTTTTTGGGTTTTTTTTGTTTCCCATTAGTCCATCCAGGTATGGGTCTGTTAACGGGCAAGTGGTCCCTACAGTCCAAGCCAGCTGGCTTTAGAGCAGTGATTTCACATCCTACGTACCACTGCCCCGGATCTACCATGCCTAAAGATGGGTACTTTTAGAAAATAAGCGTGTATATATATATATTCTTTCTTTTCATTTGGCACAACTCTCATGCTTTTATTCACTCTCATAAGGCTGCTTTTTTTTAGGATTTTTGTTGGGTAAGGGAAAACAAGAGTAATTTGTGCTGTTTGGGTAGCTTTTTCCTTCTCCATACTTGTCTCTTAGCTGTTGCGAGATTATTATTTTTCAAAATTTTTGGCGTGGAAGTTCGTAGTCTTTTGTCGTTTGAGGCTGTATTCTCAGAAAGGCATAACAAAACTTGCATTTCCTTAGGCACATAGAAAATAAACTGGCAAGAAGATGTATCCGATTTTTACTATATAGTGTCTTTGTATATATGAATGGAGATAAAATAAGTAAAAAATTTCAAGATTTTGTAAGAGCATGAACAAAATGGAATAAGGGAGAAAGGGACAAAGGGTATACAAAATTTTGTACCTCCTCACTGGTACATGGTACCCCCCCAAACTTACTCCACACTTTGTCCCAGAGTTGTGAAGTAGATAAGGTAGGGTAATGCTAACCCAGTGAAGGTTATCTGGTGAGTGTTTCCTGCGCTAGAAGGGAGCTCACACATAAAAGATGGTTACCGCAGTTGTCGATGTTGTGGAGTCGTTCAGGTGTCTCTACATTGGATATCCATTCCAGGACGAAGATGCTGCAGCCAGTTGTATCGAAAGGTAAAAGCGGATTCAGAATTGTGAGACTCAAATGAGTCCTATCATGCTCTTTTGCTGAGGAAGAAGTTCCAAAACTATTAGGCATTTAGATACTTCTGTTGTGAACATGAACAAAAGGGCTGATCATCAATCTCAGATTCTTTAAACTTTTGTCAGTGAAGTCCACTTATCCCTTCCAATACTTTTTCTTGATTTGGTAGCCCCCAAGAGAGGTCCATTTCCTTATCATAGTCTGTCTTCTGCGGTGGTTTAGGACCATCTCCAAAAGAGAAAATCAGTGGAAGTCTTTTTCCAGTGGCTTCTAGATTGAATGTGGGTATTTTGGGTTCATCAGCCGTGAAGCCACCTTCTTCATGGGGGGCACCTTCTTTGGATACAATATCCACAAGTGTTTTCAAGAACTCTCTGTCTACCATATGCTGGTTATCATCGTGATAATCTGCACAAACCTTGTGTTTCCTTCTTGAGAGCTTTGCACTTGTTCTGGCTGCATCTTCTGGGAAAGAAAATGGACTCGTTACTTCTTCCGTCCTTGCTCTCTTATCAGCGGTAGGGGCTCAGCTGCCTGGGGATCTGCCTCGGGATTCTGGCGTTTCTGTCCAACTGTTGTTGCTTCGGCTGCTGCCTCAGTGTCGATTCTTTTGCCGTGTTTGTCAATCCGTAGGGCGGTTAGCTTTGTACTGGCCATATCTGTTATCATTAGACAAGTTCCTTGATCATTCGAATGTTAGTTAGGAAAGAAGAACTGGCGCTCGATAAGATTGGGTCTGCTACAAAGTCTGGGTATCGTCCATCAAAAGAACATTCAAGGCGATGCAAAGCTGGACGATACAAAGAAAAGTTGTGCGTTAAACACATTGCCCGACACGGGTGTGTCGGGCGATACAGTTGCGTGAATCAATCAGCCCAATTAGGGACTTCCTGAGGGAAAAATGTATCGCCCGATAACCAGAACAAACGAGGTGGTACCAGGATGGGTGTCACGACTGTCGCCTGATATGGTCTTATCGGGCAAGCGTGATTTAAAGACGGGTCCCGCGACACATGTATCGGGCGACACAAAGGGAAATCGACTAAAGTCGTTAACTCTGTACGCCATGCGCGATAGGAGGGTCGTGTCGGGCAAACAAGCTGCCGGCTATACCTTTACTATCTGACGCTCTCACGCGATACGAGAACAAAAGCTAGCCAGACGACATACGAGCAAAAGGGAAGATTACCGTATGATACAGGTAGCTAGAAGAGGAAAAGTAGTAGCCCGACACGGTTAAACCCTGTGTACTATATATAGCAATCTCAACTGGGGGTAAAATGGGTAAATCTGGGGCGTGCGTCGGCCGCTGAGACAAGTCATTCCCGAGACGAGCGGTTCCATCCGTCTAATCAAGGGCAATTATTCATCTTGCCCGATACGGACACTCATCACCCGGGAGTACCGTCCATCGCGGCCCTTGCAATCCTCGATATGCCGTTGCCCGATACGAGTGGTTCTGCACCCCGGCTGAGCTGCCGCCCGATACGATCAGAGAGGGAGATACATGTCTGATACGCGGCCTGAAGAACTAAAAACGAGGCGAAGGAAAAAGCGATTGATGAGTAAAACATCATTGGCTTAGGGTTAAGTCCCCGACCTCAGATAGTATTACTCCTAAAGGCCACGTAAATAGAGTGGTGGCTCATAAAACAGAAGAGTCAGCACATGTGCGCATGCACTGACTCGAGCCTTATTACAGTCCAAATGTCCAATGTCCATAATGTTTGTTTTGCAGGAAAGAAAATTACATCCTATTCTAGGAAAGAAAAGAAAACTCAGGCTGCCTCCCGAGAAGCGCTGTAGTTTTCGTCTCCAGCTTGACGTCTTCTAGCTTCTTCACTCCTTAGTCTCTGGCATCTTCCTCTCGTGCAACTCGATCCCCGTTTTTCTCGATTACTGCCCTGCCTTCTTTGCTGTTTCGGTATTGGAAGGAATTTTGCCTGAGAGATTCTTTATTAACTCGGCCATTTGAGCTAATTGCTAATCAATCTGGCATTGATGCGTTTGCATATCCGCCATTTGGACCTGCAATGAGTTCAAAACACCCAAATTCGATAGCTCACTCTGCGCTAGTTGGTTATTTATCGTGTCCTACCTTTTTACGAAATCAAACAGTTGCCCAACCACATCTGATTGGCTAGAGACCTTATCCTACTCCTTGGTCGATCCTTGGTACTTGACTTGACCCTGGAAGTTTCCCTTGCTCGTTTGGAAAGGGGTGTTTCTAGTGTACTGACTTGGTCCTCCCCTCTTCTCGAATGCTTGGGGTGGCTTAGAGGAGCTATGCAGCTGATGTGAGTTCTCTGCTACATCTTTGTTGCCATAGCTGAAACCGGGGTGGTCTGGCCTTTTAAAATTTACAAAAGAAACCTTTTCAGTCTCTTCGGCCTCAGATCCGCTATCGCTTGACGCGTCAGGTCGGGTGTAGATGCAATTATCTATCCCATGGCCTCCTTCTCCACATGTTATGCACTTCATCACTTTTTCAACCTGCTTCTTACCTTTTCCGCCAGATTTCTTTAGCTGCTTGATGTCCGTAGCTATCCTATGGATCTGAGAAGTAATAGCCTCCAGAGCCTTGGATTCAGAATAAGGCCCCTCACTAACCTTCTTAGACTGTCCTCTGTCAGACCTATCATAATCAGTGCCGACTTGCAGCTCGGCCATGTTTTTGACGATCCTTTCAGACATGCTCGGCTTTTTCCCTAGGAAGTCACTTCCTGCTACAAAATTTAGTGAAACCCTTTCGTTGGGAGTAAGACCATTATAGAAGGTGGTGATTTGAAAACCTTTCTTGTAGTTGTGGTGAGGGCAGTCCCTCTGATATTCCTGGTATCTCTCCCAGGTGTCGTAGAGGTTCTCGTTGGGCCTTTGCATGAAGGAATTTATCCTTTGTATGTTCCTTACTGTCTTCTCAGTCGGATAGAATTTGTTCACGAAAGCGTCTGCCAGTGCACCCCATCCATTTAGAGCTTGGTGGGGAAGTCCTAGATACCACAATAGAGCCTTATCTTCCAAAGAGAAAATGAAGCCCTTGCAGTAGATGACCTCCTGGGGGACACCCCGCATCTTAATGGTGTCACAAATATTCTTGAAAGCATCCATGTGATGATAGGGGTTGTCGTTCTTGGAGCTCCCCCTAAAACTTTTATTTTGGATCATGGAGATTACAGATGGCTTGAGCTCAAAATTTGTGGCGTTGAATCACGGAATAATGACAGGGCACCGGGAATTGTTAGCCTTTGTGGAAGCTAACTCCCTCAGAGTTTTCTCTTCGTCTTCCGAATCTTCACTGTCACTGCCTTCCTGGCGTCGTTCCTGATTATTGTGATTTCTTCGGTGCCTTTGGTGGTGGCAACGTCTATCACGGCGAGGACCTTCCTCGAACTGATCCATTTCTGGATCTTCGAGTTGATCATTTCTGTCGTAGCGGTCGTTGCCTTCTGGTGGAGGCGAATGAGGCCTAGCCCTTCCTTGGCGTTCCCCTTCTGAAAGGGGTGGTTCGACGCGAGGTGGCATGTTGGGTGGGGTTAGAGCTCAGTTGAACAGAATGGACTTCTTCTGAGTACCTGAGCATCGTGTAATCAAGTTAGAAAAGTTGTTATCAATAATAATACGAGTTATTCATTTCAGGCAAAGAATAATAATAATAATGAAAAAGAAAGAAAAAGGGAGTGCTGTCAAGCTTATTTCTAAGCTTGAGGCACTGAAGTGTAGTTAGTGGATTCAGATTCGTCAACAGTACCATTTTGCCTTGTCCCCGATAACGGCGCCAAAAAGTTGACCGGCCTAAATCGTGCCTCCTAACATTGGAGGCGGATTTGAAGTAGTCGGACTTTTTCATTTATAACCCGAAACCTTCTAGGCCCCCGCAACTTTGTTTACGGGGTCGAAGTAGATATACGGGGTCGAACACAGGGACAAGGGTGGTAATGTTGGGAATACGGAATCGACACGCTACACTCCGGCATGGGTAAAGAGGCGGTAAAATTCCCGAAGGGAACAACAGGATAAGACCGATAAAACAAAGAAAACTATCTCCAACTGGAGCTACAAGGAAAATTAAGGTTTTAAGCATGTATCAGTTTTTAGAGATTTTCGTACAACGGGAACAGAGAGAGAATACTAGCGCTAAGCAAGGCACGAAGGAGAAAACTACGGTAAAACAAGCGGCAGCAGAAACGTCCTGTACCCCTGCTCTCGAAGCAGGTACCCCTAACAAAGCATCAACACCCCTCTCGAGGTTGCTGGACTTAAGTTAGAGTGGAAATGTTACTAAAGCAACTCTGATTCCGGGCACTCTCGTACTCTAAAATCAGACCAAACACTAGAGCCACAAAACCTCTCTCGAGGCTGTTGCAACGGGAAAACATGATTCGGTAGCTAATCGAAACATGATCCAAACGTACAAGTTAGAGTTCAGATGTT